>CM045738.1:20277296-20319796 GCA_024760905.1 Plotosus lineatus
AACCGCTGCACCGTCAAAACACTGCAACTACTTTACCCAGACATTCATTTTCCACCAAAAATCGGATGATAAGACCTGCAATGTCATCGGCTCACTTCCCACTGGTAACATCTTCAAATCTGACAAATCGCTCACCTGTGGCTGTTACATAACGTAGAACCAGTGCAAGCTGCGCTGCGTTACTCGCATCTGTCGTCTCATCCACCAAAACAGAGAAAAACGGTGCTTTATTAACTTCCCTTCTGATCTCTTCCCCCATCACTTCTGCCATAGCACTGATCAGGTCGTTTTGTATTTTGCTCGATGTCCCACTAAACACTTTATTAGTGGCCAGGTGGTAATGTAAATCCGTGTTGCTCTCAGCAATGAGAGAAAGAACCGCCACATAGTTTCCTTTGTTTTTGGATCCAGCGCTTTCATCGTGTCCCCGAAATGAAAGTTCCTGCTTGCCCAAAAAAATGACACAGTCGATCGGTCTTTTTAAGATTTCCCTATTTTTCTTCACCGTTTCATTGTTGAGCTCCGTTTCCCTGCGTGCTTGCTTGCTCAGCTGTAGATCTATTCTGGTTTCCCCAAAAGTTTTGGAGAGCACCGTTGCTCGTAAGTGTCTGGCAGTGCTTTGGTGTCTCGTCGCTGGCTTGGTTAGGCAAGTCAAATTTACAAATCCAGCGTTGCTCCAAACACCATGTCGATCTGTGGCAAAGAACAAGCACTCCCAGCAAGACAATTTGCAGTGTTCCTCGGAGCCTGTGAGCCAGCGGTACCGCTTGGAGTTAGCAGACTGAAAGTGGCGGACAAATCCTTTTCCCGGTTGGGACAGGCTTGCTAGCTTCGGAGTTGCCCGACCTTTTTTAACGATGTCCAGCTTTTCTTGAAAAGTCCGTCTTGAAAATGGCTTTCACAGTAAATCTGCAACCAAATCCATTTCTTCTCCTCCTTCAGCCATTGTGGGTTGACAAAACCGCTGTTAAATCGACACAACAATATATTTGCTTGTGCAGCTCGCGACAGCTGCAGTTTGCTCGCTCTGGCTAGTACACTCTCTCACTATTCAAATCAAAGGGTGTGAAAACGCTGACGTTTCCGTCCGCCTGCTTGAAGGCTTTGGTGTCGCCAACTCTAAATCTGATTGGTTAAAGCAACAGTTTTCCCGACACTTATTTTATGCTACAGGGCCCGCAGCACTGATTATGAAGGCCTCAAGGTAGATTTCTGTCCCTGGCAAGAAATAATGGCTGAAATGTGATTGGTTAAATGCTTAAATATGAAAACACACATCTGGAAGCAGCGCAACCAGGGGAAAAGCAATGAAAGGAAGCTGACAGACAATTTGGAATTATTTAATAAGTATTCATGGACAAAATATAATTAACATCAGTCTGTGATTCAGATATTTATTTTTAGGCCAGCAGAGAAGGCCTTGCTGGTCCCTTACCACCAATGGCTACAATGTTAGAAATAGAGGCACACTGGGGGTCCTTTTATGTCCCCTAATGACAATCAACTCTAATGTACACTTTAGGGATAAACAGTCAAATTTAGAAATTGGGGTCTAAAACATTTCCTGTACTTCAGTGGGATTATTGCCATCACTCTTAGTTCTCAGCTAATGTAACTGTTGGTTCAACTTGCAAACTTTTGACACTTTTCCACTGAATAGAGTCTCCATAGAGCGGGGCAGTGGTGGTCTAGCGGTATAGGGCGCCAGATCACTGATCCAAAGGTTGGGGGTTCGAGTCCCACTCTCCACAAGGTTGTCACTGTCCCCTACAGTGCGGCTAACTGGGTGATCAAAGGCAGACCATGTCTGTCACTGTCTATGGTGAGAGGCATGTAAAAGAACCATTGCTGACTTTCGTAAAGAGTCGCTGCAAAGCCGTCAGCGTGTTTCTGTCCCTTGCTAAAAGGGTTGTGACAGGAAGGGCATCCGACGTAAAAACCTCTGCCAAATCAAACGTGCGAATCAAGATGATTCGCTGTGGCGACTCCCAAGTAAAAGGGAAAAAGCCGAAAGGAAGACAGACAGACAGAGTCTCCATAGAGTCAGATCATTGCGTCACTGAATACATTTCAACTTCACCGACGATTCTCGTGAGAAAACATGTTTCACACACACATATGCATAAATAAGTGTATATATATATATATATATATATATATATATATATATATATACAGTGATACCTCAGCTCACGAACATAATTGGTTCCCAGAAAGTGTGTGTAAGGCGAAAAGTTCGTCTTCCGAACATTTATTTCCCATAAGAAACCATTAAAATGAGAATAATCCGTTCCCAGGTCCCCATAAAACATAATTTTCTACTAAATAAGCCTTAAAACTACACAAAAATATACCTTATTTTATGTATAATAAATGTGCTATTGTATTGTAATTAAAGAAATAAACTGTACTGTATAATAAAGTGGTTTTATTTACCTTTGTGATGGTAGTTGACGGCTTGATGGAATGGAGTGGAAGGAGGAGGGAGGGAGGGACTTACTGTTTGGAAGGAGAGTTTGGAAACGCCCACTGTTTGGAAACACCCTTAGCCACACACGCACCCTTAATAGCTTCCTTGTTCTTAAGGATGGGAGCAATGGTAGACTTAGCGTACTGGTACTGGGACGCTGAGTCACACAAACGCACACCTCGTTCGTGTTTTTCAATGATCTCCGCCTGTGGTGGGGTCTTTTTCGGTCCCATAATAGCAAAAGTACACTCAATATGGTCCAAAATGTCTATCAAACACAAACCACTTCCGCACTCAAAGAAAGGGGGTGATGAACTGTGACGCCGTGAGCGTGCGTCAGCTTCTCGTGGCCGCCACCGTGGCGCTGTTCGACCACGTGGTTTGATTCGTCCGCCGGAAAATAGTTCGTCAGCAGAGACTATATGCTCGCAAATTTAATGTTCTTGAGGCGAAAAGTTCGTGAGCTTAAGCGTTCGTCAGCGGACCACATATATGTACATGTAGATACACATATACACACACACACACACATATATATATATATATATATATATATATATATATATATATATATACTGTATATATATTCGAGGTGAGATTTACATTTGGTCATTCAGTGACTGAAATAAATATTCCGTGTTGTTTATTTTCAAACCTCACAGAAAATGAAATAAAGGAAAAAATAAAGAGTCAGTTTGTCTGAAAACTGTGGTTGTCCCTCGCGAAGATGTGCAATTTACTGAACAGCGTGAGTCAAATCTACTAGACTTTTTTTGTTTGTGTTTTTTTTGTACACAAGTAATGCCTTTTATTTTACCAGCCTGCAGCACAAGTACTGCATAGATCAGTAAACACTGGAGTAGCATCCAAAAGTGCATTCTGTCATACTACATATGATGTCAAAACAGTTTGCTATGTAAAAGAATTTTGCACACTAGTCAGTATTGTAGTTCTGAGATAAAAACAGTTTACAGGCTGTCAAATATTGAGAACGGGTTCAAAATCAGGCAATCAGGCTCTGAAATGGCCTTGGAGCTGTTTTGGAGAAAGAGTATGTATTCATTCATTCATTCTTTTTCTGAACTAGTTAATTGTGATTAAGGTCATGGGGAGGCTGGCACTCATTTCAGCCGACTCCAGGCATGGGCAGAGTACATCCTGGATGGCTCGCGAGGCCATCGCAGAGCAGAAACATGGTGACGGCTATGCAGCTCCTCTATATGAAAGTCAGCAATAGTTCTTTTAGATGAACCTCTCACCACAAACTGTGACAGACATGGTCGGCCTTTGATAACCCAGTTAGCTGCACTGGGGGGACAGCAGTGACCATCGTTGACAGTGGGGCTTGAACCTCCAGCCTGGGAATCAGTGATCCAACACCTTACCGCCAGGCCTATCTTTCATACATATTTACATATACAGTACATACCTCAGGGCAGTGGTGGGCCAGTGTGTGTGTGTGTGTGTGTGTGTATGTGTGTGTGTGTGTATGTGTGTTTCTAAAACTCAAATAAAAATGAACTGAAATAATCCTGTCCTTTTTTTCACATGGCGATATGCTAATTCAAGATGCAGAATCCCCTCAGGCATACTACAAGCACTTCAGGCCACTCACACTCTGGACATATGCATCCTCTGATTTATTTGTTGTCATGCATGCATGTGGTTAAGCCACTGAGTAATGATATCATGCTTAACAGTTTCATTGTACAATGATCAATTGTGAACGCCTACATTGTTTTAGTCTACTCTGCAGCTTGCACCCTGATGGTGCGCCTTGTGCTGTGTGGGAAGCTTATATATACAACCAACAGTAACATAGTGTAATTAGCACTGCTGTTATGCTGCGTGCCGCAGGCAACGCATTTCTCCCAAGGAAGGCATATGACACACCGTTTTAAACAGTGCTTAAAATTTCTCTAAAGGTCATGCAAATATTGGTATTGAAGATTTTGATAAACATTGCATGATGACTTCATATAAAAATTAGGCCAGGCTTTGAATAATACTGAAAACTTTGCCAACTCAATTAATTATGCAACATTAAAAGCATGTACTGAGCACGTTTCTCAACAGAACTACAATATTAAATCCACGACATTATGGGTATACAATGTAGTATGCAGTGTAATACATTGTACATTGTTCAGCCATATTATTAACATCATGTGAGTGTTCTGCAGCCAGGAAGCCCCATAATTAACATGCTCCAGGTGCGTTTTTGAACTATTTTTCCAGTTCATGCTATAGTTGCTCTTTTGTGGGATCAGATCAGACGTACGATCCTTCACTCCCCCAAAAAAATCAATCATCCTTGGGCTCCCTGGACACTCCTGCAAGTTCAGTCATACTACCGAATAGACCCAGTAACTTTCATTTCTTCATTCTTCATTTTCTGAACCACTTCCTCCTAATTAGGGTCACAGGGAGGTTGACAACCATCTCAGCCTACTCTGGATGAGGGTGGGATACACCCTGAACAGCTCGCCAGACCATCGCAGGGCAACCATTCATGATCACACTCACACCTAGGGCAGTAGTTCTCAAATAATAGGGCACGATGCCATCTTTTTTTTTGCCATATTAGAATAAAGTGTAATTGTACATCCACTACAGCAGATGGCAGTGGCTTCCTCATTGTCAGAGTGTGCCCAGAGGTTAAATAAGAAGTGAAGTTAATAGACCCACCATGGAAATTTTTAACAGGGACGGAAAGAATAGCGGAGAGAAACGAAGAAGGTGAGAGAAACGATAGTCTCCCAAAAGCTAAGTATGATGAAGCGGATGTATCACTTGACTTCACTAGGCTGCGGTGAGAAACGAGGAAAGACCGCTGTCTTAACTGTGTCTGAAAACATTGGCAGCGGACAGCATGAACCCAAATAAATTCAGGTGTCACTTAAAGACATCACACCCCGACCACGTGATGAGCCGCGTGAGTTTTTTCAGCAAATACGTGCCGAATATTACCAACAACCATCCCGCTTTGTGAATGCTACTCCAGCAAACCAGCGAGCTCTGTTAGCATCAGATAAGGTGGAGTACCAAACTGCTCAGTGCATAAAACCCCACAGCAGAGCAGAGGAACTGATCCTACCTGCAGCACACACAGTCTCCGTCATGCTGGGTGACGTCACTGCTGCTGAAATAAGTCAAGGTCCCAGTTCAGCAGTGAGCAGGAGCCGAGAGTTCAGTATCATGCTTTAAACCCGGCTTCGTAAAGCTATGCACTGCGAAATGTGCTTATTGTACCATTAATCTGGACTTCATCATTTTGACAAAAAAATTTAAATAATACAAATTGTTTTATTCATTTTTGTTTTGTAGGTTAAAGTGTTTTATATATCGTTCTCCCGAGTTAATATTGCAGATCAATTTGAATTTATTATTATTTATTGATTTTATATAATTTTATTTTTCAGGATTGAATGGTTCAAATTATTGGTCAAAAAATGTTTACAGTTTAAATAAGGATACTTTTTAATTTCAGGCAAATTGATGCACTTTAAAAAATTTTTGTTTAAAGACTAAAAAATTGTTAATAAAGTTGTTCTTTGTTGGAAGTTGGTTTATATGTATTCCCTTTTTGTATTCCATAATGTTAATAAGGATACTGTGTAATGCAGAGCATTACTTATAACAATTTTTAGACAAATAACATTATTTATTTATTATTACATATTGGGGGGGGGGGAATGTTTATCTCTTCCTAGGGGGGCCGCGACAGAAAATAATTGAGAAGCACTGACCTGGGGGCAATTTGAAACAGCCAATTAAGCCAGTATGAATGTTTTGAACTGTGGGATGAAACCAGAGTATCCAGAAGAAACCCACACAAGCACGGCGAGAACATGCAAACTCCACACCGAAACGCCTGAGCTGGGAATCGACCTCAGGACCTTCTTACTGTGAGGCAGACGTGCTAACCACTACGCCACCGTGTCATCCACCCATCACAATGTGGCCCTTCATTCATTCATTCATTCATTTTCTGAACCAATTAAGGTCACAGGGAGACTGACACCCATCTCAGTCGACTCCAGGCGAGGGCGGGGCAATGTGGCCCTTGTGAACGTCAATAAAATAATGATAATGATGCTTACAACACATCTATATTGGATTATTTTCCAACTGACTGCCACGGTAGCAATAATGTTATTACAGTATTATTATTTTTTTTTTTATTATTCTAATTGATGGAAAGCTACAAGCAAATTGTTGGTATTCCTCAACCTACCACTGACCTTGGGATAAAATGAACAATAATGATGTATGATCATCAAACATGCAATAATCCTCCTTAAAGTTAACACATCCTGCAGGAGACTGTGGAAGCACCGTGGCCAGGAGCTGTAACCCTTTTTATTTTTCTTAATATTAATTCTATTGTAAGCGTATAAACAGTGTATTACAGTCAGTATATGTGTATTACAGTCAGATAAATATTGAGAAATTAAATAGTCATCTGTTGCATATTTGTGATATCTATATTTTGCCTTTTCCCTTCATCCCAGGAAAACCTACAGAGAAAATGGCTGCCTGCCATTAAAAATTCCTGTTCCTCAAAAAATGCCAATGAAGCTGTTTGATAAAGTAAAATGAGAAATTCTTGAAAATAAAAAACAGGATTTTACTATTGAACACTTTAATTCCATATTGTGTTGCTTTTCGTGTGCAGGATGAATCGGAAACAGTACCAGCCGTAGGGCGTGTTAGCTTCAGAGAGATCACTGATGCTAACTAGCCGGCTGGTAGCATGACTGTCTACTTTGAAAATATTTTAAATGAATAATAAAACAATTATAGAATCCGGCTTTTGTATGGCACGGAGAATTATTCGGTCTCGGAGGGTTTCAGCTCAGTGAGTAATTGCTTGTTATTCACATAGTCTGTCAGAGTTTATAATGTTTATAATTATATAGCTGATCAATTAAAACTTTGTACTTGACATGAAAAGTTACTATTCGGTAAAAAAAAAAAAAAAAAAAAAAAAAAATACAGCATGTCAGCTTTATTTTGAGAGTTTTATTATCACATTGTGCGACTGATATAAGAGTTTCAGATTCTTACACTAGCACAGGACTGAATGTGTGATGCTTTTTCATTCCATACTGAGAGTGATTGTGTTGCTTGTTCTTTCAATAAATTCTTCACATCAGTGACCTTCACATGCATTTCTAACTGAATTGTCATTAAACTGCAAGTTCTTGAACTGACTTCAAATTATTATTTTTTTCTTCCATTGCCATGTCTGAGAAATTAAACACAACATATTTTAAATATTTTTGATCCGACTCCTTATGAAATCTACCTTTCCCACATTTTTCGTTTTTTCAATCAGCTGAGTAAAAAAAAGATTATAACGTTACCTGTAGCATTGCTAGTCTGCCTCATTTGTAAAACACAAACTTTCTTACTCGTTTTTCATTTTCATTTCATTTTGCATACAACTTTATCCTTCATTAGCATCACAGTGACTACGGGTGGATTCAGGGTACAAACTAAACTGCTCTCGAGGCCATCGCAGGACCTCTGTTACCCAGAATCTTAATTATATAACTGTAATGCAATAAGGAATTCAAAAGTTAGCATTCTATTGTTTTATGTAGAATAAATCCATGACGAGTTATGACACCGCCCCAAATGGTAATCGAATAATTTTTCACTTATTTGACGAAGGGCAGTGGTGGTCCGTTGGGAGGGTGCTGGATTACTGATCCCAAGTTCAGGGGTTTGAGTTGATAACTGGGTTATCATAGGCCGGCTGTGTCTCTCACTGTCTAGGATGGGGGGGGGGGAGGTTCATGTAAAAGAACCATGGCTGACTTTCATCAAGAGTAGCTGCAAAGTCGTCAGCGTGTTTCTGCCCTGCGATGGTCTGGCAAGCTGTCCAGGGTGTACTCTGCACTCACTGAAATGGGCGCCAGCCTCCCCAGGACTCGAATTCGGATTATGTGGTTCAGAAAATGAATGAATGAATGCTTTAAGTAATTTCCATGTGAAGTTTTCATGTTCTAACCGTGCTTGTGTGGGTTTCATCCAGGTATTCTTCCCACAGTCCAAAGACATGCACATTAGGCTGAATAGCAATTGCTGGGAAACCCTTTGGAGTTTGCTCAGGTGGCTCAGTGGTCAACACTCCGGTTTACTAATCAGAAGGTCAGACATTCAAGCTCCATCGCAACCCAATCTGCCACTGTTTGGCCCTTCAGCAAGGCTCTTAACCCTGAATTGCTCAATTGAATAAATGTGATCAATTGTAAGTCGCTCTGGATAAAGCGGTTCTATTAAATGTCATAAATGTAAATATAACTTTACATATAATATAAATATCGTATCATATTATAAATAAATAAATAAATATAATAGTGGTTAGTACGTCCGCCTCACAACAAAAAGGTCCGGCCTGGGCTTCTCTGGGCAGAGTTTTCATGTTCTCCCTGTGCTTGTGTGGGTTTCGTCCGGGTATTCCGGTTCCCTCCCACAGTCCAAAAACATGCACAGAAGGTTAATTGGCTGTTCCAAATCACCCCCAGGTGGGAATGTGAGTAAGAATGGTTGTGCGAGCATCAGCCTGCGATGGCCTATCGAGCTGTCCAGGGTTCACCCCACCCTCACTCGGAGTCGGCTGAGATGAGCACCAGCCTCCCCGTACCTGTAATCAGAATTAAGCGGTTCAGAAAATGAATGAATGATAAATATAAATATATCTCTAGTAAACGTGCACCATTAAATCACCTGTACGAAGAAAAGTACGCTTTATGAAGGCATCCTACCTCAATTTGATAGAGGCAGTTTCATGCTGTTTCACAGTCTCAAGAACTACTCAAATTAGTTCCTGTACCCGTGTGAACCAATGAATAATTTCTCATCAGGACCCGATTATTATGACTTTCAGAACAACAGGGTGGCACGGCTTTGAGACTAACACTGCTGCCACACAGCAGGAATGTTTTTTGGGTTTTTTGGTTCAAAATTCATGGCTAACTGGGATCTTTTATAGGTGGAGTTTGCATGTGCTTGTGTGGTTTGTGGTTTTTCTCTGAGTATTTCAAGGGGGGGAGGTTGTGTGTGTGTGTGTGTGTGTGTGTGTGTGTGTGTGTGTGTGTGTGTGTGTGTGTGTGTGTGTGTGTGTGTGTGTGTGTGTTTTTGTTTGTTTGTTTTTTGGACCCATGTCCTCCCAAAATCATAGTACTGTATTGTTTTCTTAGACATGGCGAATGAGTTGTTACACTAAAACAGTGCTTCTCAATTATTTTCTTTGGCGCCCCCTCTAGGCAGAAAAAAAAACATTTCACACCCCCCCCCCCATCCCCAACCGCCCCGCAAGCGACTATAAATAGTATTACAGTGTTTGTTTAGTACACTTCTGCATAACATTGTATCTTTATTACAATCAAATGAAAAAGAATTGTAGTCCAGCTTACAATAAAGAAAAACTTCATTAACATTGTTTTTAATCTGTAATAGAAAATATTTAAAGTGCACCAATGTGATTGAAATAAAAAAAAAAATACAGCCTTATTTTTATGTCTTTATCTCTTCATCTCTCTCTCTCTCTACCTTTCTCTTCGCTCCTGTTCGAAATTTTTCCATGTTGTTTCTTGGGGGGGTTGTTTGCTGCACTTATCGCGTGACAATGAGAGCGCTACTGCCAACTAATGGAGTGGAGGTGCAATTACACTTAATTTTTGTACACTGTTCCAGAAAAGCATGTTCCCCAGGGTCATTACCCACCACCCACCCCCGGCACCCCACTATTTGAGAAGCACTGCACTAAAATCATGTTATACTGACGAACATTATAAATGTCCCTAAGACTGGTGTGATTACTCATACCTTCTTTTTTTTTTTTAATGTACTGACTCAAACTTCCAATGCAACACTCGAACTTATTCAAGGTGATGCCAATTCAAGTTCAAGATTTACTTTAAAAAAAAATGATTCAAGTCTGACAGACCGCTTTAAGGACGTTAACCAAAACAATCAAACTGAGAATAATGAGTTTATTTTCTCAACGAGAGAGTGCAGTTCTAGATCATGAATATCAGTACAGTATCTTGTATGACTGCCTCTGGCATCACACTCCTTTAATTCTCTTTCTCTCTGTGTGTGTGTGTGTGTGTGTGTGTGTGTGTGTGTGTGTGTGTGTGTGTGTGTGTGTGTGTGTGTGTGTGTGTGTGTGCTGTCTGCAGCTGATTCTATCCCAAACCATGACAACAATATTCCCCACACCTGCACCAAACTCACACTCTACCATAAGCAGCACTGAACTTCAAACATGATCCATCAGAAAACTGGACCCTGTTCCATCTGAAACTATTCCAGCCCTAGTGTTCTCTTCCCCATAGCAGAGACATGCAACAATGAGCAGATGTCTGCACGGGTCCATGATCTGAACATAGGTTGAGCAAACCTGTTTCCCATAACCAACTGTAGACAATTTAGGTGTTGATTCTGTTGTCATAGTGACCGCTGCCCTGTATGGAAGAATATGTTGGACACATGGTCTAGGAGCTCATGGCCAATCACTGGTGCTGCGGATGACATTATACTCTGTCCACATGGACACTGACCTCATGGATATAGAAACACTTAACTTTCTTACAACTTGTTCCTGTGACTTCAGAAAACAAGCATCCTGGTGGCGTAGTCATACTAATTGTGATATAATCACATCATAATGAGATGCTTTTTCAAGACAAAGCCTTGTAGTATTTCACTTATATACTGTTGGGGCTATTAATAATAAAATAAATAATAAAAGCTCAGTCACAGGAAAAAATAAGAAAAATTAGCTGTTAATAACTAAATTTATGTTGTTTATTCATTCATTCATTCATTCATCAAACTGCTTAATATTATCCGGGTTACATTGGGTCAACTCTGTGCAAAGGCAGGGTACACTCAGATCAGCTCGCCAGTCTGTTGCAGGGCAAAAACACAAACATTTGTGTCTAGAGCAATTTTTTAACAGCCAATTAGCATAATATGCATGTCATTAGACTGAGGGAGGAAACCGAAATATTCAGAAAAAACCTACGCATGTATAGGGAGAAAATTCAAGCGCCACACAGAGCCCGGAACCCAAACCCAGGATCTCCTTGGAGTGCTAACCACTACAGCACTGTGCCACCATGAATTAATATTATCATTAAAAATAACAATTTGATAAACTAATCACTGAAGTGCCCTGCAATGGCCTGGCGAGCTGTCCAGGGTGTACTCTGCCCTCGCCCGAAGTTGGCTGGGATGGGCGCCAGCCTCCCCGCGACCCTAATTAGGATTAAGCGGTTACAGAAAATGACCTGATGAATCACTGAAATATCAAACTTATTAACATTTTTAATGTTCCATTGGAGGTGAGTCAGTTAGGTTTATCATGTCGCCTGTGGTCTTAAAATGTGTTCAGGCAATATTAGAAAATCTGACTTTAATAAAGTGTTGAAATAACGCAAGAGAACCTACAGCTTCATATAAAAATGCTGTTGTAAAAGCATCAACTGCTGAAATCTAAATGTGTAAATATAACAGTTCTTACTACCGTATTATAGCACGGCTGAAATGTCTCGAAAATATCTCTCACACAAATGCACATGGAATATTCCTGCTGCTTTTTCGAACTCTTACACATTAGGCCTAACAGGATTGCATCATAGCTTTGTTAAGCCCTATGAGTCTCTAATTCAAAGAATTCTATTGATGTTCGGCAGGATTACAACTTAAGATCCAAACATCAAGTGCAATAAAAATAAATAAATAATAAAATAAAATAAAAACCCACAAATAATGTAAAAGGTGAAATAAATGGAGGTGGCATGGTAGGGAACTGTTCAGCACTCTGGCCATGTTCTGCATGTTTTCATGACACGTGAAAAAGGTCATCTGTCTGCTTGAAATTTCACATAGGTGCGAATGTGATAGATTGGTGACCTGTTTCGGTTATACCCTACTTCTTGCCCAAAGTCAACTGAGATCGGATCCTTCCTGACAAATGAGTTTTATAGTTTATGGATGACTGGATAAAAAGGAATAGACCTTGTCAGAAGTGAAGATGAACTGATCTCTGTGGTTAACCAGCAATGGACATACATATGTACCCTAAGTCCTCACAAAATAGCCCAGGTTTCCCATTGGGTGGACAGAAAGAATAGGGCTTTGGGCGTTTCGTGGTGCATGTGCAGGAATGAAGAACGTGGGTATGAGTGTGAGATGGGTGGATGAGTGGGCATTTGTCAGAGCAGTGACTCAGAGCACTGCTGTCATACTTGGGTGGTGGTCACAAGTTATGACAATTGCAGCATGTTTGTAAAATGTGACTGGACAGCAGAATGACTGCTAAAGTGACATTTCATGATTCTTTCATCATTTATGATGGCGTCACTTTATCTGAGCTAACCTACGTATGGGTTAAATTTAGTCTAGTCTATCTCAGAGATGTTGCCCAGGGGTTTTCTTGTGTTAAAGTGAGTTAGGTACATGGGTAAATATGACAGAAGGTAAAATCACAGCTGTGTGTGTGTGTGTGTGTGTGTGTGTGTGTGTGTGTGTGTGTGTGTGTGTGTGTGTGTGTGTGTGTGTGTGTGTGTGTGCGCTGGTATGTGATAGAATCCTAGTCCTGCACCCTAAGCTTCGTGCACCCAAGAAAGGTTCAGGAGTTACAGTTATATTGGAAACGATAAAGGAAGCCCTACAGACTACCCCTTTCATTCAATCTGCTTATATATTAAAACACAACAGACATTTAGAGTAAATATTCGATCCTTAAGAGAATCATTATTTCCCAAAACAGCAGATCCGATTTTATTTTTTCAGTCCAGAAAGCTGCAAACTATTATATGCATTTTCATTTCTTTTCATTTCTAAACTGCATCATGCATTATCAGGGTCGTAGGGAGGCTGGAGATCATCCCAGCTGACTCCAGGAAAACAAGGGTACTGTTATGGTCTGTGCTGGCTGGCGGAATTAACTCTTCTTTAATCATTGCAGGCACTGGCGAGGGGTGTGCCGGTTGCCGTAGGCGAGTTCCAAGCAGAGTGCACCTGGTCCCAATCTGCAATCAGCAAGCAGCCAGCTATAAATGGGAGCGGTGCGCTTCCCTCTGATGTCAGAAGATTGTTTTCCCGTGATTCTGCTCCTTGACTTTCTCTTTGACCCCTGGTTCTTGCTTCATGCTCGACCAGTTCCCTTGACTTAGTATTCCCGTGATTTACTTTCCCTAGTGTTTAATAAATTGTTTGAACCTTCTTTTGGTCTCCTGCATCTCTGGGTCCAACCCAGGCTTAACAGGTACACCCTTAATAGGTCAATAAATCATTTTACAGGGTTATACGCATTTTATATATGCAACATTATTCACTTAAATTACATGCAATCCTATGAAAGGTTTCCTTTTATAACGAATGGGGGTCACTTATCTAGTCTGCCAGTCCAGATGTACTGTTGCCAATGTTTATATGACATTTTAAAAGTATGTCAACCATGTTAGATTAACATGATTTTCAAATTAACCTGAAGATGGTAGAAAAAAAAATTACAAGCTACTTTTCCGACTTGTCTCCTCACTTATAGGATACTGACACTGGAGACTCCTTCCATAAATTCTAAATAAATATTTCAGCATGAGCCATATGTTTAATTACACACACACACACACACACACACACACACACACACACACACACACACACACACACAGTCATAAGCTTGTAAAGCCACTCCCTGGAATAACATGAATCACAACTAAATGAATCCCCATAAACCCTCAACCTAAATTAATTCTAAACTGAAAATTTAAATGAAGTCTTAAACCGTAAATAGCCTTTTGGAGAAGTAAATAGAAGCTAAAATACATTCTATTACATAATTGCATAGTCTTTTTCCCTATTCTGTTGTAAATGTGTTCAATATGTACAAAAAAAGAAAGAGAGAGAGATTTTTATTTCACTTCCTGCGACCTTTGGACTAAAATGAATTATATCTTGGCAGTGACACACCTGTGCCCTATTTTCTGTGTGTGTGTGTGTGTGTGTGTGTGTGAGAGAGAGAGAGAGAGAGAGAGAGAGAGAGAGAGAGAGAGAGAGAGAGAGAGAGAGAGATAGATACTGTAAAAAAGATTCTGTCAACAAGAATTTTGATATCTTTCATAATATTGATTGAAAATATTTTTAACGGGTTTGTTCTTTCTGAGTTTTTTTGGCAGACAGATTGCAATGCTCATAGCTGTGCTATGATAAAAGACTTAATTTCCATTTTATTAAGGTCATTCATTATAAGTCCTTGAAAGTTATATTGCATTTGA
Organism: Plotosus lineatus; assembly: GCA_024760905.1. Taxonomy (NCBI): domain Eukaryota; kingdom Metazoa; phylum Chordata; class Actinopteri; order Siluriformes; family Plotosidae; genus Plotosus; species Plotosus lineatus. The sequence continues at coordinate 20,292,069 of CM045738.1, forward strand.
AAAGTATATGAAACGTATGCTTGCGTAGATTCTTAATTATTCATTCATTTCATTTCTGTAACCACTTAATCCTAATTAAGGTTGTGGGAGGCTGGTGCCCATCCCAGCTGACTCTGGGCAAGGGCAGAGTACACCCTGGACAGCTTACTAAGCCATCACAGGGCAGAAACACACTGACGGCTATGCAGCTACTCTTGTCGAAAGTCAGCAATGGTTCTTTTACATGAATCTCACTCCATAGACAGATGAGATGAGAGACATGGCAGGCCTTTCATAACCCAGTTAGCTGCACTGGGGGCTAGAACCCCCAACCATAGGATCAGTGAGCTTGCACCTTTACCTCCAGTGCCACTACTGCAGATTCTCAATTATTAAATTAAATTATTGAAATTAATACTGACAGGCAGCATGATGGCATAGTGGTTCACACATCCGCCTCACAGCAAAAAGGTTCTGGGTTCGATTCCCAGCTTGGGCGTGTCTGTGTGGAGGTTGCATGTTCTCCCCATGTTTGAGTGGGTTTCTTCTGAGTATTCCAGTGTCCTCCCACAGTCCAAAAACATGCACAGTAGGTTAATTTGCTGTTCCAAATCGCCCCTAGGTGTGAGTGTTAGCTCTACAATGGCCTGACGAGCTTCCCAGGGTGTACCCCGCCCTCGCCCAGAGTCGGCTGAGATGGGCGTCAGCCTCCCTGCAACCCTAATTAGGATTAAGCGGTTCAGAAAATGAATGAATAAATGAAATGAAATCTGAAGAAGCTTTTTGATGAGAGGCAAAACATCTTCAAGAAAGTAAAGCAAGTCCAGTTGTCCTCATGTAAACCCCAGATATGTCCCCTGGGAGAACTTTTACTTTTAGATGCTGACAGCATTCACACACACACACACACACACACACACACACACACACACACAAACACACACACGCGCGCGCGCACACACACACACACACACACACACACACAAACACACACACATTTTACAGGCTGTTTTTTTTTTTTAAGTACCATCATGATGGACAAGTTGAAAGCAAAAAAAAGACAAATGTATAAATATCACTTGAGAAAAAAAACACTGATAAATATTTTTGTTATGAATACAGACGAGACCCTGATGGTCGGTGCCATTTACGCAAACGTGACGTGCGTGATATCTGAGATTAATGTTTAAAAATAACTTCATTGAATTAAAAAAGTGACCTCATTCAAGTCTACATCTGGCAGAAGGAGAAGTGATGCTGAGCACTCCAGTGATGATCACAAGCGCAATCAAACATCATGTATGACTCTTTCCATCTGGGGATTAACGGGTCGAACCCTGATTATCACCAAACAGGATCAAAGGAGGCTCTATGTAGTGTGTGGAAGGTATTATTATACTGACGGTGTAGTGCGGCTATGTAGGGTGAAGTGCGTATTTTGGGATGCGGCTCATGACGTGGACGAGGTTTAGTCAATCCGCGCGCTCCATCCATCGAGCCTATATTAGAGCGTTAACTCATGGGAAGGCTGGCTGTCTCCCTGCTGCACCACTGACTGGGAAATAACTACTATTTGAAATAAAGATATAATACAGTCGGAAATATTCTTATAAATAAAATTAACCAGTGGTTCTTGGACTGTGTTGGGCTTGAAGCTGAGAAAAGGACACTTGCTGCGCCTTTTAATAAAAACGATGATCGGATTGGCTTTAAAAATCTTTTAATACATAATCTTTATTAATTTTAGTTATTTATTTATAACAGGAAACGGAAATTAAAACTTAGTGACTTTGTGTGAAGTGCTACATTTTTTTTTTTTTTTGCACTTTTTTTTTGTTGTTGTTGTTTTTTTTACGCAAGGTATCCAAGCGTCCGCGCTCGTTCCATCCAAGCCGCAGCAGCTATGATCGCGTTCTTTGCTGCGCTCCTGTGCGCTCGCGCGCTGGCTGCCGGAAACCGTGCGCTTGCTGACGGTCAGCCTCAACGGGAGCGCTTTGTGTGCACCGCGGTGCCGGCGGGTGCCGACCTCAGTTGCCCGGTGGACACGGATAACCGCGTGCAGGGCGCGAGTCCCCAGGAAGACGAGTTCAGGAGCACGATCGTGCAGCTCCGGGAGACCGTGCTGCAGCAGAGGGAGACCATCGCGAGTCAGCAAGGCACCATCAAGGAACTCAACTCCAAACTTTCGCGCTGCGAGGCTGCTGCGCAAGACGCGCGAGACGGCAAGTGGCGCGGAGGCGCGCGCAGGAAGGACTACGGGAAGAACACCATGGGCGATCTGCCACGCGATCCCACGGAGACCATCGAGCAACTGGGCAAGACCATGCAAGGGCTAAAGGATCGACTGGAAAACTTGGAGGTGGGAATTTTTTGTAGGATTTTTTTGTAATGGTTTAATTTTTTTTTTTATTATTATTTTTTTTAATGGATGGTGAGGAAAAGGTGGAGATGGTGACGTGATGGTGCCACTCCAGATTTTCTTTAACTGTCCACGTTTCCTTTGCTTTTGCATCATACAAAATGCAAAAGATTTTCTCCTGATAAACAGTATGATTATCATTCGGCGCACGCTGCCTGCCATGAATCCCAATCCCCATCTGCGTCCTTTCTCTCTGGGACATCTTTATTTCCTGTTGCTTTGTGTATTAAGCGCAATGCCATGTCTTCTTTTAAGGAAAACTGGGGCATGGTGCGCACAGGAGGATGCCACCAGTTCAATATCATTAAGGTTCACTTTTTACATGATATAGAATTTTATTTGGTGCAAAATAAACTGATTTTTTTTTTTTTATGTAAAATGGCTCAGAGGCAACTGAAAGTACCTTCACTTTTAAAATGGCTGGGTGGAAGATGGCATCAGGGAAAGAAGGTCCTTGGTTTGAGTCCCATGCTTGACAGGGGACTGACAAGCTGATTATACCATTACCACATACCAGAGTGGGCTGATATAGGTTCCAGCCCTATGCATGACCCTAGAAAGATGAAGAAGTTCAGCCAAAAGTTATTTAGCCTAATGTTTCATGGATTCTTTGCTTTCTTCCCCAGGAATTTAGAAGCTGATGGAAATTGATAAAATATTCTGGCGTTCCAGAATAATAAATTAAATCAGAATTAGATGGATATGATTTACACTTCTACACTGACTGTATGAATTTCACACTATGATTTGAAGGCCACCCCACTGAGTTATCTCACAAAACCTCCTTTATATTGTATGGAAAGCGAAAGCATGGGATCTTCAACATAATCAGTTATAAAATTAAGCAATACCTTGGCTAAAGTTAAAAAATAAATAAATAAATAAATAAATAAATAAAGTGACATTTTTTGACATGCTGACTCTTCACATTCAATTATATAGCAGTCATGCAGCAGAATATGATTAATGCTGTATCCTTCCCCTGTGCAGCAGCAGCTGCATGCCAATGCATCCGGTGTGCCATTTCCCAATGAACTGCGTGACCTGTTAAAGCGGCGGCTGGGGGACCTTGAGAGCCAGTTGTTGAGGCGAGTAGCTGAGCTTGAGGAGGAGAAAACTCAGCTATACAATGAGACAATGGCCCACCGGCAGCACACAGAGAACACCCTCAATTCACTGCTGGAGAGGATCACAGAGCTGGAGAGAAGTAAGGCACACTCATATCTTCTGGGCTGAATTACAGCTGGATTTGAGATACAGTACAGTGTAGATTGGTCCAGGATTCTTTTTTTCGTTTCTTTTTTCTTTTAGCTATAAAACCATGTTGCGGGCATTGGTGGCCTGGGAGCAATGGTGGCCTGGTGGTAAAAAGGTGCTGGGTCACTGATCCTAAGATTGGGGGTTCAAGCCCCATTCTCAAAGGGTTGTCACTGCCCCCCCACCCCCAATGCAGCTAACTGGGTTATCAAAGGCCGGCCATGTCTCTCACTGTCTATGGTGTGAGGCTGTAAAAGAACCCTTGCTGACTTTTGACAAGAGAAGGCTGCATAGTCGTCAGTTTGTTTTTCAACTGCTATGGCCTGGTGAGCTGTCAAGGTTTTTTTATTTCTGTAAACCATGATTAAACATTTTTTATTAACGCACACACACACACACACACACACACACACACACACACACACACACACACACACAACAGTCTCTCTCTCTATCTCTCTCTCTGTCTCTCTCTCTCACACACACACACACAAAACACTGTCTCTCTCTCTCTCTCTCTCTCTCTCTCTCTCTCTCTCTCTCTGTCTTTCTCTCTCACACACACACACACACACACACACACACACACACACAAAACACTGTCTCTCTCTCTCTCTCTCTCTCTCTCTCTGTCTTTCTCTCTCTCACACACACACACACACACACACACACACACACACACACACACACAAAAACACTGTCTCTCTCTCTCTCTCTCTCTCTCTCTGTCTTTCTCTCTCTCACACACACAGACACACACACACACACACAAAACTCTCTCTCTCGCTTTCTCTCTCTCTCTCTGTCTTTCTCTCTCTCACACACACAGACACACACACACACACACACACACACACACACACAAAACTCTCTCTCGCTTTCTCTCTCTCTCTCTCTTTGAGTGGCGCGTTCTGCCGAATGCGGGCTTCGCCCACACACAGAGCGCAGCCGTCGGAGCTTTTGAGACGGGGTGTTGTATTTAAAGCGGAATTACCTGTTTGAAAGATCAGAGGTCCGGATTCAATATTAACTTTCTTCCTTGTGAGATCGGAGGTCTTGTGGCGCCGCCCACTTCTGTGCACAAAAATGCTTTGTGGCTGAATGCGGAGCTTTTGAGACGGGGCACGGCTCAACCGGACCTCCTCAAATAAGCTCCAATGAGTACTGTACTCCCAAAACTCTCAAAACTCACGAACCAAAAGGACATCTCTCCTTTATGCATGTGACAAACAAGCTTATGGATACAGTACCAATGGAAGGCCAATGGGAGGCCAGCGGGGCGGGATGTTGGGAGACAGCCAATGAGAGAGCAACTCGCACATTGTTTGAATTTTGGAATGGCGCGTTTGAATTTTTGAATGGCGCGTTTGGCGCTTTTCATAAGAAGAGGTTGTTTTGTATACAGAGGGCGAAAATTTAGGAAAATGTTTTTCGTAATCTGGATTTTTCATATTCAGAGGTTTTCGTAAGTAGATGGCCAACTGTATTTAAGTACTGTATTTAAAAAGTTACAGTCAGTCCCCCAGTGCAGCGAACTGGGTTATCAAAGGCCGGCCATGTCTCTCACTGTCTATGGTGAGAGGTTCATGTAAAAGAACCATTGCTGACTTTCGTAAAGAGTAGCTGCATTGCCGTCAGCGTATTTCTGTCCCTTGCCAAAAAGGTTGTGTCAGGAAGGGCATCCGACGTAAAAACCTATGCCAAATCAAACGTGCAAATCATTCGCTGTGGCGACCCCTGAAAACGGGAAAGCCAAAAGGAAATCTCTCTCTCTCTCACATCTCATTTAAAAAGTTACAGCCAGTGTGATTATCTGGTATCATTAGACTAATTTCAATTTTTCCAGAATTGAAGGCAGGGTCCCTTGCACAATATGGCCAAGGCTCTAACGAGAACAGGTGGTGATTACTTCCAGATATGAGCTCCAGTGAAGTCTTACCCAAACACTTCTCCATTTCACTTCTTCTTAATCCTCCTTTTTTGTTTCCTTTAGGTAACAGTGCATTTAAATCCCCAGAGGACTTTAAGGTTTCTCTCTCTTTGCGCACCAACTACCTGTATGGCCGTATCAAGAAGAGTCTACCAGAAATGTATGCCTTCACCATATGCATGTGGCTTAAATCCAGTGCCAGTCCTGGTATTGGAACACCATTTTCATATGGAGTGCCCGGACAAGCCAATGAGATTGTGCTGATAGAATGGGGCAATAATCCCATTGAGCTACTTGTCAATGACAAGGTAAGTCGTTCATTTTAGAATATAAACTTGCACCTTTCTTAATATCAGGCATTTAATCATTATTTCTTTCATTTGCCTAACCACTTAATCATACTAGGGCCACAGGCAGACTGAAGCCTATTTTAGCCAGCTTGATCAAAGGCCAGGTTCACCCTGAATAGCTCACTAGTCCAGAACAAGACTTTATATCTTTTTTTTTTTTTGGTATATTATGCTTTCCAGATGGAAGTTTGATACAGATTGTGGTACAATTCAGCACACAACACCGGTAGATTGGTTGTTAATTGGATTGAACTGGTTATTTCAAGGATCCAGTTATTGCAAGTCATTTATATAAATAATGTACACAGTTTTTATGCAAGGTATGGAATATACTATAGAATGTGTGCATTAAAATAACTATAATATTTGAATTAATGTCAGTTCTATTGGCAGAGTTGCTGATATCCCACATGGTTACCTGGGCGGAATGATGCCATATCGGTTAGCACTTCCTAGCAAAAAGGTCCTGGGTTTGAGTCCTGTGCCCAACAGAGGCATTAGGTATAATAAGATGTATATTAGGCTCATTGGCTATTCCAAGTTGCCTCTTGGTGGCCTGATGAGGTGTTTAGGACCCCACCTTTGCCCAGAGTCATTTGAGATGGGTGATAACCTCCCCATGGGCCTAATTAGGATTACGTATCTTAGAAAATGAAAGCTGCCCCTTGGTGTAAGTGTGAATGGCGGGTTGTGTGTATGCTGATCTTGCTGTACAGGTTACATCCCTTTTTGCCCCGAGTAGGCTGCGATAGGCTGCCCGTCAGCCTCATTCATTCATTCATTCATTTTCTGTAATCGCTTAATCCTAATTAGGGTTGCGGGGAGGCTGGTGCTTATCCCATCTAACTCCAGGAGAGGGCAGAGTATACCCTGGGCAGCTTGCCAGGCCATCGTATGGCGTAAAGACCCTGATGCCCTGTTGCCTACTCTTGTCGAAAGACAGCAATGGTTCTTTTACATGCCTCTCACCATAGACAGTGAGAGACATGGCCGGCCTTTGATAACCCAGTTAGCTGCACTGGGGGACCCGTGAGCCTAGTTACTGATTAAGCACTTTAGAAAATGACTTGACATTGTCATCTAAACCTAAATCATAATCAAGAATTCAACAACTCTCTCATATCATTAGATATACCAGTAAGGTAAGTCTGTTGGGTTTTTACACCCGAGCCTAGTGGTTTAGCCTCGTGGCTCATCAGGCCGGTACTTATCCCCAGTTTCCATAGCGTGAAGCAACCAGGAGTTCAACTCCCCCTGGATGGGATGCTAGTCCATCGTAGGTTACTTTCCCAGTATATTTTACTGGAACCCATTTATACTGCTGGGTGAACAGAGGCACACTTGTGGTTGAGACCTTGCCCAGGGGTCTTAGCACAGTCAGGGTCTCAGTGGGATTCGAACTCACAACCTCCTGATCATGAGTGCAGCACCCTAACCACTACACCACCACAGATATAGCAGTGCAGATCCCAAATTCTCAGAGATGTTCTCCTCTGTGCTATAACTGCAGATGCACTATGAAAACCTGGGTACAAGAAGTACTTAAGTCACGTTTTCCAAAAAATTAGCTGATACTACACCCGTAAAGTAGAGGCTCATGTGTGTCATTTAAAGACAAAAATCTACAAATATAAAAGTGGGGCCTCACAATCCTTTATGCTTTTTGGGTTTTAAGCAGAACGTGTCAGAAAAGTCATCATAGGTAGAACTGGCTTTTGGTGGCCAAGTGTTCATAGCGATGTCATGTTTTGATCCTTTGATGTTGGCGCTTTCTATCATTGTGAAGCAGACCTCATGTCCTCAATATTGACATATGGCCTTCCCTGAATCGACTGAATTTTTGTGCAAGAAATACTCAAGTCTTTGCAGAAGTTTATCAAAAAAAAAAAATAAGCCCAAAAGGTATTAAAAGTACTGTACCTAAGTCAGGGAATTTTTTTGTATGACGAAACTAATTAAAAAGTCAAACGCAAGCATAGCAACAATGACTGTCTGGCAATCAGAAACGGAGTGAAACTGCATTTCTGCGGTAAAAGTACCAAAGTCTGAAACTGATTTTCTTGAGTTTTTTTCGTAATAAAACATTATTTTGCCCTGAGATGGCCTGGGGTGCTGTCTAGGGTGTACTTTGCCCTCACTCAGAGTCACTTAGATAGGCGTCAGCCTCACCACAACCCTAATTAGGATTAAGCGGTTTGGAAAATGAATGAATGAATGAATGAATAAAACATTACTTTCCACAAAAAAACATCCCTGTCTACTTGGATCATCCCTGTGATCAGAAGCAGACACCATTGAATGTTATCTTTTCAAAAAAGTATCTGCAGCACGTTTTCAAAACTTTGACCTTTAATATCTCACAAGTGTTATTTTATGAGTAAAGTACTCCTTGCACTCAGGTCTTTGTATTCATTATGGCTGCCAGATATTTCCACCCTGATCTGCCGTTTGTGCTTTGAAGTAGCTTGAGATTCGATATCACACGGGGCCGACCCTCAACTACACAGAGTGGTGGAAATCAGCATTACAAAAGGTAGTGATCAAAAAAAAATGAGCTGGGAATTCAAAGAGGGATTCAAGTGCAACTGGTAAACAGCTCCACAGTGCACCATCTGTGGGCCTAACAAAACAGAAGAACAGGTCATTAGAGTGGATTAAACTTTTATTGACAATCTTTCAGAGAAACGTCGTCATTTGTAATGCGTACTCAGCAGGGAGTATTACAATCCATCTGTCAAAAAACTCAGAAAGAACACACCCATTAAAAATATTTTCAATCAATATTATGAAACATATCACGATTTGTTGTGACTGTAAAATGCTTTGCTACTAAGGGACAGACTATACATTATATTTGTCTAACTACTGCCATTCATTTGTTAAGGCACTTAATCTTAATTAGGGTCGAAGGTAGGATGCGCCTAACTCAGCTGACTCTAGCCGAAGGCGGCGTACACCCTGTACAGCTCGCCAGACCATTGCACAGTCTCCTCTAACTCAGTGGTTCTTAACCTGGGTTCAATCGAACCCTAGGGGTTCGGTGAGTCAGTCTCAGGGGTTCGGCAGAGGTCAAGACACACACCCAAATCATATTCATGACGACACGCCCCACTTGGCCATCATTGGCTGCAGGTGATCACGCTACATTGCTTGGCCAATCTGTGCTGCAGGAAATTTGGCGCGCTCAGTAGTCGAATTGTGACTGTTGTGATGGTGTGTCATGTGAGTTCTTTCTTAAAGTTTTAATCCATACTACGTTGAGCAAAAAAGAAAGTGGTCAGACGAATATGTACAACATGGATTCGCATATATAATGTAATGTGATGCTAGTCAGCGTCTATCTGCATGATTTGCGAAGTAGGATCAACCCCCGCTGACTGACGTATACGTACATGTATGTGTATATAATATCAATAAATACATATTCAATACTATAAATGCTAATAATAGCGATTAAACATTCAAAAATAATGCATAAGGTGTAATAAAACAAATACACAAACATACAGACGCGCGTGCGCATACACAGATGCGCGGGAATGCACTCAGATGCGCACCTCACATAAAAATGTAGGTAGTTGCGATGGGGGAGCTCATGCATTCTATTGGTTTTGTTTGTTCTTTGAACACAGTGATGTTAACGCACGGTTCATTTTGATGCCCCAGTAAAAACATATACCTATGTCTTCAATTTGAAAGAAAAAAAAATCATATTTTATTTTTCAATAAAGAAGGGTTCGGTGAATAAGCATATGAAACTGTTGGGGTTCAGAACCTCCAACAAGGTTAACAACCACTGCTCTAACTACTGTATAGTAATTAAACATTAGTCATGCAGTCGATCTTGTTGTAGCTTTTTTATATTTTGGTTTCATCTAAAGCTGATGTGATGAATAAAGTAAGAAAACTATTTTTAAACCAGAGTTCTGATCTTTGATCTTCTTAAAAACTGTATTCTGGGATTTGCTTCAGCTGAGCCATGGTACAGTTCACAACTCACGTGGACATTTTCTTTACTCAGTGCCATGTACCAAGGTAAAAATTACTTCAACTTGTCTTATTATTGCCTGTTTCTATTTTATTATACCACTGAAGCACTATATTTAGCTCAACGTTAACACACATGCACTTGTATTGAGATAGAAGTGAAAAAGCCACATCTTGCATATACTTACATACAAGATAAAGAGGACCTTGTTTGTAGTATCACTGCATGGTATCATGCTCTGCGTCCAGGAAAAAAAAAAACAATTTTTTTTTTTTTTCATTTTTATTGAATGTTGGGGCCTCAGGAAAATTAAAATCAACATATGAATGAACCTAGACTTTAATATTTTTGGAAACATGGATGCATAAACAAACAGACAAACAAATTGCCTGAATGATGCTAATACCAGCAGACTATATTTTTATATAGGCTTACTAATAAGCAGAGATTATAATGTATACGGAGGCAGTCTTGACACCTGAAATCAAACTAAACAACCCCATAATTGGTCCTGAGATTAACAATGAGTATTTTAATAAAATAAGTGCAAATTTCCTACATAAACTAGTTTTTATCAACATATAAACTAAAACTAACAATAACCGAATGACGACAATATGATTAAAACATTTGCATATGGTAGAACTGCCATCTTACAAGTGGGCAGTGGAGGCCAGGTGGTAAAGGGCACTGGATCGCTGATCATAAGGTTGGAGGTTCGAGTCCCACTCTCCACAAGATTGTCACTGTCCCTCCCAGTGCAGCTAACTGGGTTATCAATGGCCTGCCATGTCTCTCACTGTCTATGGTGTGAGGCATGTAAAAGAACCATTGTTGACTTTCCTGAAGAGTAGCTGCATAGCCGTAATCATGTTGATGGCCTGGTGAGTTCTCCAGGCTGTACTGTGCTCTCTCCCAGAGTCAGCTGAGATGGGCACCAGCCTCCCCGCGACCATAATTAGGATTATGCGGTTACAGAAAGTGAATGAATGAATGAATATATATATATATATATATATATATATATATATATATACATTACATTACATATACATTACATAACCTCCCCCGATAGATGAACTATATACATTTTATATATATATGTATATATATATATATATATATATATATATATATATATATATATATATATATATATATATATATATAGGATTTTCTGAGTAGATCCTTCCGTAGGAGAGTGCTCAATACTTTTTGGTAGAGCAAATAAACAAAAATAAAGGACAGGACAAAGACTTTCTATTGAAACTCCATTTATCACTACAGATCTGTTTCGAGGGGTGGTGAAACCATCCTCTCTCTTCAGGTGATTATAGAAGAACTTCTATAATATATATAAAACTTAAATTGTGTAGTGGTAGAGGTTAGCTTGGGTAAAATATATTATTGTAGGGCATCTGATATGGAACATTTGATGGAAATATCGATGTCACAACAGCTCCACTCCAGACTCCATTTTCTAAGATACAATATCCCGAGAACAGTTCGTCATTGCCGACATTGATGACATTTTAATCTACTTTTCCTCCCTTAAAACTCACATTAGACGCTGTTCCGTTTTTGTGCCAGGACGAACGAGGGCTGTCTTGAGGGTACGAGCATAGAGCTTTCAGCCTCGAGTTGAAAAGCCATTTGCGTTTCTACTATCGCTTATACAGCCCGGAAATTTCCACACCCATAACACACTGCTTTGCTCCAATAATCACCTATGGACTGGTCTAAAAAAGATTCAGATTGAGCATCGGCGTTTCAGTTTTGAAATTGGCCATTTTCGTGAGAGCACCATGCTGTATCACGGAATAGTCAGGCTGGTAGCCAACCCAGATTTCCATGCTGTTTGAGTATAATATTCAAAAGTAATTTGGTTTCATTGTGATGCTGCCAAGTCAGGTTCAAAATTTGCCCCATGTAAAATCAGTGCTTGATGAAAACACTGTTTTTCCTAAAATGCTGGAAGAGAATACAAATACAACTTTTTTAACTTAATCTGTGTAATTTTGGTAAGATAGCAGCTAGCTAAACAAAATATAACCAAAACTATTATCTGATTTGCTTGATGGTTCGTTGCGGTAACCTGACTTAGTGAACTAGATTAGCTTAACTAGCAAGCTGTAAGCACAGTTTTTGTACTACCAGATTTCTTATAAATACATATTTGGAAACAAATAAGAAACCATTTACATAAGACATTATTTTTAGAATGTCTGTTGGACTAAAAGAGATAAACCACACCTTCCACATTCAGACTACTATAAGTTATGACCTGGTTGGCCTCAACTGGCCAATGGTTAATCATCAAGCAAAAATCCTTAGGTTTTCTGACTTGAAGTACAATCATGGAAGCGACAATGGAAGCTCAAGATTCAGAAGTTGACTTCGGAACTGGTAATAGCCTTGGCTCTTCCTCAGCTTTGGTGCAGTGGGATAACAGCTTTTAAGCATGTCAAAAACGTGCTAACTTGCCTCTCTGAATACCTGATACATTACAAAGAGGAGCTGTGTGAATTTCATTGCTGAGAGGATCAAAGCAATGGTGGTCCTTACCCTAGATATGGTGAAGACTTTGTTTATTTTTGGATGGTGTATGAAGCATGGAATGGTTCGGGTTTCTTGCTTTCGTACTCATTATGGTGCAGGGAATCACATTAGCGTATACCATTTAGATTTCTTGAGGTACACATGCTATAAAATGGGGAATATTGCTCTCATTTCCATGGAGTCAAAACCGTAAATGTAAATTTTAGTGAATAAAACCAAAGGTGTCATCACACACAGTGTCATTAGCAGGGATCCAGTTAGAGTAATAACAATAACTGAGTAGTCTGCTACCCAAACCATCCAAGACTTGGAGAGACATTTTGCGACACCCCAATGCATAAAAGTTTATCTGACTCAGGGGTGGGAGCTATGTTGTCCCAGCACCTTGGAGAATTTGCACTTGAAAACTAACCACTACTGAACAAAACTATCACATTGGTAACTGCTGTTTATAAACTAAGTACTGGAAGGATAGTGACACTGGTTAGAGGGCACTACCTATTTATTTATAGTGTTCAAGGTTGTACAAGATAATGGAATATCTCGTGACAACTAAATGTCCAAAACCCTGCTGACAAAGTCTTGGCTTCAACAAGAATCCAGTGTCCCTGTCATACTACCCTGACTCTAAAAGCAGTCCAGCACACTCCTTGTCCAGAATCCATACCACTCAGAATGCTGGCAGCTCTCCTGACAGCTTCTATTTCATCCATGTCATCATGAAGGCGATTGATCGGGAAATCAGTAATACACCAATAAGCAGAGTACCAGTGACAGGCCTGAGTAATCTCATTTTTTTTGCCGTCCTTCTTCGTGGCAAACTGATCACCTGGACATATCTGACAGTATTGAGTGACCTATTCAAAGTATTGTTAGCTCATATGCTAACTGACATCATGTTTCGTATGCAGTGGGTAGAGAGTAGAATGCTCCCTTTTAAAATATTTACATTTTTGATGCTTCTTAGACTGTAATGAAATGACACGTCCAAAAATATTTTTTCCAGTAGTATTTACTTAGTTTAAATTTATGGCATTCGGTACAGTGGTGTAGTGGTCAGCACTTCCATCTCACAATAAACAGGGTTTGATTTCCAGGATCTGAAAAGGTGTTTCTGTGTGAAGTTTGTGTGTTCTCCCTGTGCATGCACTGGTTTCCTCTGGATACTCTGGTATCCTTCCATTAGGACAATAGGCTTTTTCAAATTGCCCTCAGAGGTGAGTGGGACTGTGAAAGCTTGGCCTTGCGATGGACTGGCAAGCTGTTCAATTTGTATCCAGAATCGGTAGAAATAAGCTCTTGCCACCAAACAATCCTAGTAGGATAAAGCACTTTTGGAAAAATAATTAATGAATGTATAGCAGTCAGGTGATGATATAATTATAAGAGGTCAGAAAAACAACAATCACTGAGATGTATAAGTGATCACACCTGCCTGTATTAAAATACTTTCTGGAACCACCTCCTGTTAACCCCAGTCATGGGTTGGGATACTTCTCTACAAATTTTGAACATGTAGTTTGCAATATTTATCTGCTTCTCTTTGCATAATATTTGCAGCTAATATTTTGTTGGATCAACTGAAACAACAGTGCCATGACAAAGTTTCAGTTGATCCAACAAAATATTAGCTGCAAATATTATGCAAAGAGAAGCGGATAAATATTTTTAGATTTAAGTAATAAATACAGTTAATGTGCAATTTAATCAAGTCTAAAGGTGGTCCAACAAACAATAGAAAACCACACTTCTTTTCACTAGATAGTGTCGTTCAATTTTGGTCTCGTCTGACCCTAACACCTTTTGCTATTTGGCCACAGAACCTTCAAGGTGCATTTTGGCAAAGCTTAATTAAGACTTGCCTTTTTTCTTGTAGCCTTCCCAAAAGTGTGAAGCATTTGTGATATTTCATTTCATTTTCTGTAACCGCTTCATCCTAATTAGGGTCGCAGGGAGGCTGGTGCCCATCCCAGCCAACTCAGGGCGAGGGCAGAGTACACCCTGGACAGCTCGCCAGGCCATCACAGGGCAGAAACACGCTGACGGCTTTGCAGCCTACTCTTGTCGAAAGTCAGCAATGGTTCTTTTACATGCCTCACACCATAGACAGTGAGAGACATGGCCGGCCTTTGATAACCCAGTTAGCTGCACTGGGGGGGACAGTGACAACCTTGTGGAGAGTGGGACTCGAACCCCCAACCTTTGGATCAGCGATCCGGCGCCTTATACCACTAGACCACCACTGCCTCATTTGTGATATTGTGTCACATAAATATTCTTTGATGATCATTCTTTGCCAAATATTTCTATAATTTACATAAAATTGCAACAAACCTCTTGGTAATCTCATCCAGACATCCTCTATGTAGTTTGAGGGACAGCCTGATCTGGGTATTTCCAAGCACATTTTAGTTTTTAACTATGGAGTTTACTTTGCTACTAGGAATAAGTAAAACTTTGCTTTTTTCCTTTTAAATTTCCTGACATGTGTCTGTATACAACTTTATCCCTTAGATCTTTTGACAGTTCCTTACTACCCATACTTGATTTGACTACAGTTACCATTCAAATCACTAGAATGTTTTAGGAATAGCTGATTGAGCATTTTTCGGAGAGGGGTGATACCCTATGTTATTGGATGTTGGACCTATCTTATGATTTATGATGGATGATACGCTATGTTTTAGGAGCAGGATGATTCCCTATGGGGATAATTATTTTCTACAAACCGGATTCCAAAAATGTTGGGACACTATAGAAATTGTGAATAAAAACTGAATGCGATGATGTGCAACTGCCAAACTTCAATATTTTATTCTGAATAGAACATAGATGACAGGCCAAAACTGAGAAATTGTTTCATTTGAAGGGAAAAAAATGTTGATTTTAAATTTCATGCAACCCGATACCATCACAGATGCAGGCTTCTGAACTGAGCGCTGATAACAACGTGGGTTGTCCTTGTTCCCTTTAGTCTGGATGGCATGGCATGCCAGTTTTCCATAAAGAACTTTGAATCATGATTCGTCTGACCACAGAACAGTTTTCCACTTTGCCACAATCCATTTTAAATGACCCCTGGCCCAGAGCAAACGCTTGAGCTTCTGGGTCCTGTTTACAAATGGCTTCTTCTTTGTACTGTAGAGTTTCAGCTGGCAATGGCGGATGCCATGGTGGATTGTGTTCACCGACAATGGTTTCTGGAAGTATTGCTGAATCCATTCTGTGATTTCACTTACAGTAGCATTTCTGTTTTTAGTGCAGTGTCATTTAAGGGTCCGAAGATCACGGGCATCCAGTATGGTTTTTCGGCCTTGACCCTTACGCACAGAGATTGTTCCAGATTGTCTGAATCTTTGGATGATGTTATGCACTGTAGATGATTATAACTTCAAACTCTTTGCAATTTTTTGCTGGGAAACACCTTTCTGATATTGCTCCACTATCTTTCTGCACAACATTGGGGGAATTGGTGATCTTTTACCCATCTTCGCTTTTGAGATACACTGCCACTCTGAGAATCTCTTTTTATACTCAGTCATGTTGCAAATAGACCTCATTAGTGGTAATTGGTCTTCCAGCTGTTCGTTATAAATGCAATTGACTTTTCCAGCCTCTTATTGCTACCTGTCCAAAGTTTTTTGAGATTTGTTGACACTATGAAATTTAAAATCAACCTATTTTTCCCTTAAAATGATACATTTTCTCAGGTTAAACGTTTGAGCTATCATCTATGTTCTATTTGGAATAAAATATTGAAATTTTGCGCTTCCACATCATTGTATTTAGTTTTTATTCACAATTCGTATACTGTCCCAACTTTTATGGAATCCGGTTTGTATATTATAAATAAAGTCGTCCCTCTTCTTATGAAATTCATCCATTCCAACCCATTCCCTGGGTTTTTCGTAAGTAGAGGTGCATTTTACATGTAAAACGCGTGATTCGTTCCAAGGCTCCTCATACTACCACATAAACCATTTAAAAATTATAAAAGTACACCAATTTTGTATGAAATATGTGTTAAACGTAAAAGAAAATTATTTATTAAACAATCATTAAACATTTTTCATTAACCAATTTTTTATTAACCAAATCAAACAATATTAAACATTATTAAACATTTGTGACGCGCTCTGCCGAGTGTGGGTGGTGTCGTGGCTGACATCAGAGCTTTTGGGGCAGAAGGCGGCTTGTCCAGACTTCTGATCTGTCAAGTAGGTAAGTGCGCTTTGAACTTGTTTAGTATTCAATATTCACTTGTTTGCTTGAGGGATCGGAGGTCCGAATGAGCCACATCCCATCTCGGTGGCTCCAGTGTCGGTCGCGATGCCGTCCATACTCGACGGAGCACACTACATTTGTGAGCACACTGAATGCGGGCGGTGTCGCAGCCAACGCTGGAGCTTTTGAGACGGGGCGCAGCTCATCCGGACATCCGATCCCTCATGCAAACAATTGAATGTTGAGTCCAGACCTCCGATCTGTCAAGCAGGTAAGTGCGCCTTGAATACATGTTTAGTACTCAACATTCACTTGTTTACATTAAATATACAGTGTTCATTTGGTTCATATATTTCACATGCAAACATTTAATACATTCATTCATTCATTTTCTGAACCGTTTAATCCTAATTAGGGTCACGGGGCGGCTAGTGCCCATCTCAGCCAACTCGGAGCGAAGAGCAGGGTACACCCTGGGCAGTTTGATAGGCTATGTAACTACTCTTACATTTAATGTATTCATTTGAAAACAATAAGGGTTTAAACTGAATGTTAAAACTATTAAAATTAACTCTGCCGTGACATTTGTCACATTTTAAAAAATTCATACAAAATGAAGCAAGAAGACTGCAGAGACAATTTTGAGTGAAAAGTGTATGCAGGCTGAAAATTTAATTTAGAATAAGCCTGGCACACAGATTCATGCATATGCTGTATATTGAGGTAAAAAAAATCGATGACAACGATCCAGTAGTATATTAATGTTTAATCTCCGGACCATCCGATGTCAGTGTCCAGTATCCTAAAAACTAAGCCTGTAGGGTTTCAATGGAATTTTGTAGTGTTGGTGATGTCAACATTTCTTTGTCTGTAATCTCGTAAATTACCTATATAATATCTATCAGGCAGTAAATTCTATTTATTGTTGTAAAAATCTATTATTATCTTGTAATGTTTTACAAATATGAATTCCTCCCACCTCCACTAATAACTTTCTGTATGAGATATTTGGGATTCGTTCGATTTTGTTAGATATCTGTATGTCTGGCTCCTGTTGAATGCACCCTGAGGGTTGAGAGAGTGGGAGAGAGAAATGAGAGAGTGAGTTTGGCTGCCTGAATAATTCCCATGGTACCACGCCTAAGCTGCATCAGTTTGGCATTTAGTTTATTGAAAAAGGCAGCCTGGCCTTCAGCACTCTGCATTATACATGTGTGTGTGTGTGTGTGTGTGTGTGTGTGTGTGTGGGTGTGTGTGTGTGTGTGTGTGTGTGTGTGTGTGTGTGTGTGAGCAAGAGCAAATATTATCAAACTGAATTTGACTAAATATTAGTTGCAGCACACTTAACTATAGGCTCCTTATTAAAATTCTGTAAAGTTCTGAATAGGTGAGTTGCAGTTACATAAATAAATACATGCAGTTGTCCGAACAACAAGCTATGGCTGTATTACAGTTAATTTACTGAAAGATGTAAAAATTCAGTTCTGGTGGTACTTAGGTCATTCATTCTTCTTCTGAAACACTTAATGCTGGTTAAGGTTGTGGAGAGGCTGGTGCCCATCTCACCAGGCCATCACAGGTCCAACCCGCACACAACCACTCATACATATGGGTGATTTGGAACAGCCAGTTAACCTGTGGTCGGCTGTGGGAGGAAACCAGAGTACCCAGAGGAAACCCACACAAGCACAAGGAGAACATGCAAATTCCACACAGAAACACCCAAGCTGGGAATCAAACCCGGGCCTTCTTACTGTGAGGTGGACGTGCCAACCACTACACCACCGTGCCGCCCGCTATTGCAAATTATAATAATCAATTTCTGCCTGGTGGAGGTACCTTGCATGCTGAGCGCTCCTCTAGTATTTTTGTTTCCTGACTTCCTGTTTCATTTTTCTTATGTTACAGGTTACTGTCTGTTGGCTTAAATATATTCCACAGTACAGAACACAGTATGAGGGTATTCTGTAGTCGACTCTTGTGCAGTTCAGACACAATGCATACAGAAAAAGAATTAATATTCATCCATTCACTTTCTGAACCGCTTAATCCTATTAGGGTCGTGGGGAGGCTCTGGATAAGGACAGGGTACAACCTGGACAGCTCACCAGGCCCTCGAAGGGCCAACACTCACACAACCAATGACACTCATGCCTATGGGTGATTCGGAACAGTCACTTAGCCTACTGTGCATGAGTTTGTACTGGGGAGGAAACCCACGCAAGCACAGGGAGAGCACAGAGTTTCTACACAGAAACGCCTGAGCTGGTAATCAACTACTGGACCTTCTTGCTGTGAGGTGGACGTGCAAACCATTACGCCACCATACCATCAAAGAATTGACCTAATGCCATTAATTTAAAGGAGCTGCAAATACAACTAGCAACAAAATGGTCTGATCTAAAGTCTTACAAGGGCATTTTTACAGCAATGCCCTCAACTACAGTACACTTACTATATCTTAAATCATAATAATGTCCCCTAGGTACTAATTACTGACTCTGCAATTTTTACAATGTCTTGATATCTGTTTTATATATTTGAAAGTGGGAGAACAAAACAAATTTAAGTCATTTCCATGTTTAACAAATTAACAAAAAATTATGCCCAACTGTAAAACTTTATTATTGCAGAAGCTCATCAGTTCATTTTCTGTAACCGCATAATCCTAATTAGGGTCACGGGGAGGCTGGTGCCCATCCCAGCCGACTCCGGGAGAGAGCAGAGTACACCCTGGACAGATCGCCACGCCATCGCAGGGTGGAAACAAGCTGATAGCTTTGCAGCTACTCTTGTCGAAAGTCAGCAATGGTTCTCTTACATCAACCTCACACTATAGACAGTGAGAGACATTGCCGACCTTTGATAACCCAGTTAGCTGCACTGGGGGACTTGAACCCCTAACCTTAGGATCAGTGAGCTCACACCTTTACCTCCAGGGCCACTATTGCAGATTCTCAATTATTAAAATAAATCATCAAAATTAATATTGACGGGCAGCATGATGTTCACACGTCCGCCTCACAGCAAGAAGGTTCTGGGTTCGATTCCCAGCTTGGGCGTGTCTGCGTGGAGTTTGCATGTTCTCCCTTCTTCTGGGGGTGCAGAAGCTTGAAATAGTAATTTTTGAGAATTTTAACTGGTTGATGGAAAACCATTTTGCTATTATTTGGTACCATAAAAATGTTTGTACCCAGCATGCAACTTAACCTCCTTTTTTCTCTGAACTCTTCATTTGATAGCATTCAGTACTGTACCTTCTGTATAATTAGACTCTGTACATGTGCTCTAATTCAACACGCTATTCCCCAGGTGGCTCAACTGCCTTTATCTGTGGGAGACGGCCGATGGCATCATATCTGCATTACCTGGACGACCAGAGATGGCTTCTGGGAGGCCTATCAGGATGGTGAGAGGCTGGGCACTGGGGAGAACTTGGCCCCATGGCACCCAATTAAATCTGGAGGAGTGATTATACTGGGTCAAGAGCAGGTAGGAGACATGTACCTTCTCTTAAGGGACACACAGGAAATAAATAGAATAAGTCTTTACACGCGATCTGTGGAAAACATTATCTGGATGTATTTATTGTGCTTCTGCTGCAATTCGAGTTGTGTACAGTGGTTTTCATGTATACTCTTTAAGCATTGTACTTAAAGATAAGTGGGGGGGTCATTAAACTTAGTTTAAAAAAGTTTTTGGTAACCAAGTTGCAGTAAACATAGAGTGCAAAAACTTGGTCTGTTACAAGAATTTTGGGTTCGGTACAGGACATAGTAGCACAGTACCTGCACCAATTCGCTACCATTCTAAAACAAAAAAAAAATCTATTTTGCATATTCATTAATTCGTTTTCTGGACCGCTTAATCATAATTAGGGTCGTGGGGAGGCTGGTGTCCATCTCAGCGACTCTGGGCGAGGGCAGAATACACCCTGGACAGTTCACCAGGCCATTCCTGCGTAGAATCATGTCAATGGCTATGCAGCTATTCTTGATGAAAGTCAGCAATGGTTCTTTTACATGAACTTCCCACCACAGACAACCCAGTTAGGGTTACCTACCGGGGCACAGCAGTGACAACCCATTGCTAGTGAGGCTTGAACCCAAAACCAAGGGACTGGTATTCTGGTTCTGGGCCACCACCACCCTTTATAGTGCAATAAACAAAAAGTTATAAACACTGTTTTTTGTGTATGTACAAGTAGATGATGCGCCTCTCCATGTTTTTTCTCGACCTGTTCCCAAACTCACTTTCTGAGAACGTGTTTATAACTATAGGACAGTGGTGGTATAATGGTTAATGTGATGTGTTACTAATCCAAAGGTCAGTGGTTTAATCTTACTGTCACCACTATTGGGCCCTTGAGCAAGGCCCTGAACCCTCAATTGCTCAAGTTGTATTAAAATGATAATTATAAGTTGCTCTGGATAAGAGCATCTGCCAAATGCTGTAAATGTAAATTATAAAGTCTTTATCAATACTTTATGACTCCATCAGACAGTTGTGGTGTGAAACTGATCATGTCTTGAGTGTGTACTGGGCCTGCCAACATCTCACTTACACTTTTTCCTGCAAAAACTGCCAGATTCTCAAGGCTGAGTGCACATTTTTAAAGGTACATTTCAAAGTAATGTTGGACAGAATGCAGTGAGTTTAACTCACAAAATTTATCAAATTTTCAAAAAATCTATTAATTCTCACTCATTTGCCGAGCCGCTTAATCCTACTATTAGAGGCGCAGGGAGGGTGGAGCATATCTCAGCCGACGCTGGGCGTAGATGTACTAAGCAACTCACCAGACCATTGCAGGCCAAAACACACCACCATTCACACTCACATCTACACCTCATTGTAATAGCCCATCAGTCTGAAGTCTCACAGTCTTTGGATTGTGAGGGGAAACAGGAGAACCCAGAGGAGACCCAGGCAAGCACAAGGAGAGCATGCAAACACCACACAGAGATGCCCAGGATTTACACATATGAACTTTTGACTGTGTGGCGGATATGCTAACCACTAAACCACCAAAGTTACCCATAACAGTTAATTATCATTACCTGGAAGCCTGGAATAGATATTACTCAATATATCCACTGAACATAGAGTTTATATGCACTCTGTTTATATTTTAACATTTTTGTTGTTGTTGTTTATTGAACAAATTCAAGTTTTTGCCACATATATTTTTAAATAAATAAAAAAATAAATAGACAAAAAATTGGAGCAATCAATTTCAGCTGGTTACTTCTAACAAAATATTGACAGACTTGAGGTGAGGCTTTCAATTAGCTGATTACAAAACAGATTGTAAAACTGTGAGATCTACTATTTCGGACATTATTCATTCATATGCTGGTGGCAGTGGTAGCCTGGTGGTAAAGGCCACTGGATCACTGATTGTAAGGTTGGGGGTTCGAGTCCCATTCTCCACAAGGTTGTCACTGTCCCCCAGTGCAGATAACTGGGTTATCAAAGGCCAGCCATGTCGCTCACTGTTTATGGTGTGAGGTTCATGTAAAAGAACCATTGCTGACTTTCGTAAAGAGTAGCTGCATTACCAGTGGCGACCCTTGAAAAAAAGGGGAAAAGACGAAAGGGAAAAAAAAGAAGATTCATTCATGTGCTGAAGTGTTTAATCCTATTATGGGTAACGGGTAGACTGAAGCTCATCTCAGCTAAATCTAGGCGAAGACGTGGTACATCCAGAATTCTTCTTCTTCTTTTCCTTTCGCCTGTTCTCTTCAGGGGTCGCCACAGCGAATCATCTGCCTCCATCTCACCCTATCCTCTGGAAATTCTTCTCTTACTCCAACTACTTTCATGTCCTCCTTCCCCACATCCATAAATCTTCTCTTTGGTCTTCCTCTAGACCGTCTGCCTGGTAGTTCCAACCTCAGCATCCTACTACCAATATACTCACTATCCCTCCTCTGTACATGTCTAAACCATCTCAATATAGCCTCTCTGACTTTGTCTCCAAAACCTCTTACACGTGCTGTCTCTCTGATGTACTCATTCCTGATCCTATTCATCCTCATTACTCCCAAAGAGAACCTCAACATTTTCATCTCTGCTACCTCCAGCTCAGCCTCCTGTCTTTTCTCCAGGGCCACCGTTTCTAAACCATACAACATCACTGGCCTCATCACCGTCTTGTACACTTTTCTTTTCATTCTTGCTGATACCTTCCTATTACACATCACACCAGATACTTTTCTCCAACCATTCCAACTTGCCTGCACAAGCTTCTTCACCTCTTTTCCACACTCTCCATTGCTCTGGATTGTTGAGCCTAAGTACTTAAAATCCTCCATCTTCTTTATCTCTGCTCCCTGTAACCTCATCGTTCCTCTCGGGTCCTTGTCATTCACACACATGTACTCTGTCTTACTGAGGCTAACTTTCATTCCTCTGCTTTCCAGGGCATACCTCCACCTCTCTAGATTTTCCTGCACTTGTCCTCTGCTCTGACTACAGATCACAGTGTCAGCTGCAAGCATTATAGTCCATGGGGAATCTTGTCTAACCTCGTCTGTCAGCCTGTCCATCACCATAGCAAACAAGAAGGGGCTCAGAGCTGACCCTTGAAACAGTCCCACCTCCACCTTGAACTCGTCTGTGACACCTACAGCACACCTCACCACTGTCTTACATCTCTCATACATGTCCTGCACCACTCTAACATACTTCTCTGCCACACTCAACTTCCTCATGCAATACCACAGTTCCTCGCTCGGCACCCTGTCAAATGCTTTCTCCAGATCCACAAAGGCACAATGCAGCTCCCTCTGACCTTCTCTCTACTTCTCTATTAACATTCTCAAAGCAAACACTGCATCTGTGGTGCTCTTTCTTGGCATGAAACCAAACTGTTGTTCACAGATGCTGACCTCTGCCTTTAGTCTAGCTTCCACTATTCTTCCCCATAACTTCATCGTATGGCTCATCAACTTTATCCCTTTGTAGTTGCAACAACTCTGTCCGTCTCCCTTGTTCTTAAAAATGGGCACCAGCACACTTCTCTTCCATTCCTCCGGCATCCTCTCACTCTCGAAGACCTTGCTGAATGTTCTTGTCAGAAAATCCACTGCTACCTATCCTAGACACGTCCATACCTCCACCGGTATGTCATCAGGACCAACTGCCTTTCCACTCTTCATCCTCTTCAATGCCCTCCTCACTTCACCCTTACTAATCTTTGCTACTTCCTGGTCCTCAATGGTCACCTCTTCTACTCTTTTTTCTTTATCATTTTCCTCATACATCAGCTCTTCAAAGTACTCTTTCCATCTTCCCAGCACACTTCTGTCATCATTCAATACATTTTCCACTCTGTCCTTAATCACTCACTGCACGTCCTTCCCATCTTTATTTCTCTGCTGCACCAACCTGTATAAATAATTTTCTCCCTCCTTACTGTCCAACCTAGCATACAAGTCATCATACACCCTCTGTTTGGCCTTTGACACCACTACTTTCGCCTTACGCTGTGTCTCCCTGTACTCCTGTTTACTCTCTTCGGTCCTGTCAATGTCCCACTTCTTCTTAGCTAACCTCTTCCTTTGTACACACTCCTGTACTTCTTCATTCCACCACCAAGTCTCCTTATCTACTTTTCTTCCAGATGACACACCAAGTACTCCCCTACCTGTCTCTCTGATCACATTAGCTGTAGTTGTCCAGTCATCTGGAAGCACTTCCTGACCACCCAAAACCTGTTTCAACTCCTTATTGAAGACAACATGACACTCTTCCTTTTGCAACTTCCACCACTTTGTCTTCTGCTCTGCATTTGCCTTCTTCACCTTCCTCACCATCAGCGTCATCCTGCACATCACCATCCTATGCTGTTTGACAACACTCTCACCCACTACTACTTTGCAGCCACTGACTTCCTTCAAATTACATCTCCTGCACAAGATGTAGTCTACCTGTGTGCTCCTACCTCCACTTTTATAAATCACCCTATGCTCCTCTCTCTTCTGGAAGAAATTATTCATCACAGCCGTTTCCATCCTTTTTGCAAAATCTTTCAACATCTGTCCTTCTGTGTTCCTGTCTTGGATACCAAACCTGCCCATCACTTCCTCCTCCCCTCTGTTGCCTGCACCAACATGTCCATTGACGTCTGCACCAATGACCACTCTTTCACCTCTGGGGGTATTCTGCATCACTTCATCTAACTCACTCCAGAATCTCTCCTTTTCTTCTAGTTTACATCCTGCCTGTGGGGCATAAGCACTAACAACATTGAACATTACAGCTTTCTAACTTGAGACTCATCATTTTGTCTGACACTCTTTTCACTGCTAGAACATTCCTGACAAACCCCTCCTTCAGGATGACTCCTACTCCATTTTTCTTCCCATCCACACCATGATGAAACAGCTTCAACCCTGCTCCTAAGCTTCTAGCCTTGCTAGCTTTCCACCTGGTCTCCTGAACACACCATATGTCCACCTTCCTCCTCTGCATCATGTCAGCCAGCTCACTACTTTTTCCTTTCATAGGAACACCCAGAATAAGCATACATTGTGCTACATCCGGAATCAGCTTGGAAAAGCCAATTAGTCTAAATGTGCATGTCTTTCAAATGTGGGAGGAAACCAGAGTACCCAGCAAAAACCCACACAAGCACAGAGAGAACATGTAAATGCCACACGGAAACATTCTTGCCGACCTCCTAAACTACTTTCTGTGAAGTAGATATGTGAACCACTCTGCCACCATTTAGATTCGTGGTCCATGGCATTGTGTTCGATTCTGGTTTTGTGAGCAGGAACAGCTGTTCATATTGAATAACATGATCTTTTGTAAATTATTTAAAATTGGTCATAAATCCAGAGATATTAACCTTACCAAACTGGAAAATCACAATGGCTCAATGTTGGAAAGAGTGTAAAATATACTGACTTAATGGTAATGCTACCCTTTCAATAATTAATTTGAGAGAAATGGCACTAGTGTCCATGGAAATTAGTAAAGAAGGAATGAGACATCTAAAGAAACCGACTTCAGTGATTGTTTTTCCAAATTCGGTTTCAAGACTGGTATAGTGATGTAGTGTGTAGCACTTCACAACAACAAGGTTCTGAGTTTGAGCCCAATGCTGACAAGTGTGTTTCTGTATGGAATTTGCAGGTAAACCCCATGTTAGGGCTGGGATGTCTTTTATGTTGCATCTGTATTTTATTTGTGTTTTAATGGATGCCATGATCTTGCTGGCTGCAGAATAAATCTACTGGCAGGTACTAATAAAGTTATATACCTACTTAATTGACATTATTGTGCCTTATGTGAACTGAGGCATCTTCATCCAATTCTCATGATTTCACACAACCATTAGAGTGAAATAGACTCCAAATGGTGACCTTTTCAAACAACCTAATGCAACCTATGAAACCAGATCTTAGCAGATTGTAACATTGAAAATGTAAGTAAAAACCACCTAATGATGAAAATATACAAGTACCTATTTTTGTATAACAGAAGTGTTTGGAAGGCTTTCCTTTTGTTTTGATTAAATAAAGGATAAGTCAGCTCAGAAAATAAAAGGAATGAACGAAATTTGGTTTTATACAAAACAAATTTTTTTGTTTCACATAATCTGAAACTGTTTAATTTATTGATCTGTATTATTTAACTTATTTACCTCATGTAAACTAATCATGGGGCAGTGGTGGCCCGGTGGTAGGGTGTTGGATTACTGATCCCCAGCACAGGGGTTCGGGCCCCACTATCATCGGGTTGTCACTGCTGCTCTCCCAGTGTAGCTGACTGAGTTATCAAAGGCCGGCCATGTCTCTGATGGTCTGTAGTGAGAGGATCATGTAGAAGAACATTGCTGACTTTTGTCAAGAGCAGGTTGCACTGCCATCCGCGTCTTTCTGCCCTGCGATGGCCTGGCAATCTTTCCAGGGTGTACTCTGCACTCTGCCAGCATCCCCATGACTCTAATTAGGTTTAAGTGGTTCTGAAAATTAATGAATGGTTCTCAAATATCACATCAGTAAGGTGCGTAACTATTAACCTGGAGATCGCAAGTTTGAATCCGGTATAATGCCACAGCCATCCGTGGCTGGGAGTCCATGGGAGCTAATTGGCTGAGCTCTCATGAGAGGAAAGGATGGCATACGCTCACTTCCCTGTCACTCGCAACAATTGTCTGCCAATCATAGGCATCTACATGCTCATTTATACAAGGGGGTGGATAACGCATTCTCTCCAAGAGTGTTAGACCCGCCCCAAGAAAAATGCACATGTGCCACACTTCAAAAATAGGCAAGTGTCTAGCATCACATATGACAGATGGTGTGTGTGATGTTTTCACCCCTCCCTGGTTGGTGGTGATCTTGTGATAGGGAAGAAAATACTCGATGGGTGGTAATTGGATCTGACAATATTCGGTAGAAAATAGAATAAAATCATTCATTCATTCATTCATCTTCTGAATCGCTTTATCCTAATTAGGGTTGCAGGGAGGCTAGCGCCCATCTTATTCGACTCTGGATGAAGGCAGGGTGCACCCTGGACAACTCACCAGGAAATTGCAGGATAGAGGAAAATCCAAAAAAAAAAAAAGCAAAAATGATAATGAATGAATTTACATTTTTTTAGCCAACCATTAGGAGACACCTGAACAGTGGAGTGTTGTGCTTTTTAGCAGTCTATTGCCTTACTGTATTCTACTCCTGAACCTGAGATCTTCAAACCACTGAAATCTCAGGTGACCTGTTTACGCCATTTCTTTATCTTAACAGGATATTGTTGGTGGAAGGTTCGATGCCACTCAAGCTTTTGTAGGAGAGCTAAGTCATTTCAACATGTGGGATCGTGTTCTTCGGCCTACAGACATCTCCGGTATGGCCAACTGCTCAGCATATATGCCTGGAAACGTTGTGCCCTGGATAGATGCCAATGTTGAGGTTTTTGGAGGAGCCACAAAAGCAGCACTAGAGATATGTGAGGATCGTCTTTTTGATTCGTAAAATTGACCCCGCCTTTGGATCCAATTCTATT
>CM045738.1:20324796-20437296 GCA_024760905.1 Plotosus lineatus
GCTTGAGGAAACCCATGCAAGTACTGAGAGAACATGCAAAATCAACACAGAAACACTCTGAGCCTGGGAATCGAACCCGGGACCTTCTTGATGTGAGCCGTGCTTATTACCATGCCACCGTGCCACACCCTTATTAGTGTTTTAAGTCCAAATAATACTAATGGTGCTGAACCTTTATTTTGCCAAAAATTAATAAAAATAATGCTCGGGCTGGAGTTTTATCCTATTTATTTAGATATTTGTGGTTTGCGTTTTGTTTTTGTTTTTTAAAATCATGCTGTTCTCCACATAGATGTTCTGACTTCTGAGAACTTTGAAACAAAATTAGTTTAGATAGTGCCAGTCAAATGTTTGACACTCTCACTCAATCACTCATGTGCTGAACTGCTTCATCCTACTACTAGGGTCAGGGAAGATAGGGTACACCCTGATCGTCTCGCCAGACCATAGCAGAACATCACACGCACAACTATTCGCACCCACATCCACGCCTAGGGGGAATCTTGAACAGCCAATTAACCTAAGTGTGCATATCTTTAGACCGTTGGAGGAATCTAGGATACCCAGAGGATACCCATCCAAGCATGAAGAGAACATGCAAATTCCACAGGGTTGAGTGAGAGGCAGGGTTCATCCTAAATAGGACACCAATCACACCACACCCCATTTCCAGAAGTTGGGATATTTTCCAAAATTCATTCATTTTCTGGACCACTTAATCCTAATTAGGGTTCCAGGGAGGCTGGCACCCATTTCACACTGACTACTGGTGAAGGTAGGGTACACCCCGGACAGCTCGCCAGGCCATTGCAGTGCCAACACTTAAACAACCATTCACACCTAGGGAAAATTTGGAAAAGCCAATTAACCTACTGTGCATGTTTTTGAACTGTGGGCAGAAACAGAATACCTGGAAGAAACCCTCACAAGCATGGCGAGAACATGAAAACTCCACACAGAAATGCCTGATCTGGAAATCAAACCCAGGACTTTCTTGCTGTGAGGCGGATGCACTAACGACTACACCGCTTTGTTTATTTATGTATTTTGAAAGGAAAAATGTACAAGACGGTGATGAGGCCAGTGATGTTGTATGGTTTAGAAACAGTGGCACTGAGGAAAAGACAGGAGGCAGAGCTGGAGGTAGCAGAGATGAAAATGTTGAGGTTCTCTTTGGGAGTAACGAGGATGGATAGGATCAGGAATGAGTACATCAGAGGGACAGCGCATGTAAGATGTTTTGGAGACAAAGTCAGAGAGGCTAGATTGAGATGGTTTGGACATGTACAGAGGAGGGATAGTGAGTATATTGGTAGTAGTATTCTGAGGTTGGAACTACCAGGCAGAAGGCCCAGAGGAAGACCAAAGAGAAGATTCATAGATGTGGTGAAGGAGGACATGAAGGTCGTTGGTGTAAGAGAAGAATGTGCAGAGGATAGGGTGAGATGGAGGCAGATGATTCGCTGTGGCGACCCCTGAAGGGAACAGCCGAAAGGAAAAGAAAAAAGAAGATATTAAGTTGATGTCTGCAACACACTCAACAATAGTTGTTACTGAGTTAAAAATTATTGTCTGTCTTCCTTTCGGCTTTTTCCCTTTTACTCGGGAGTCGCCACAGCGAATCATCTGATTCGCATGTTTGATTTGGCAGAGGTTTTTTACGTCGGATGCCCTTCCTGTCACAGCCCTTTGTAGCAAGGGACAGAAACACGCTGACGACTTTGCAGCTACTCTTTACGAAAGTCGGCAATGGTTCTTTTACATGCCTCTCACCATAGACAGTGAGAGACATGGCCCGCCTTTGATAACCCAGTTAGCCACACTGGGGGGACAGTGACAACCTTGTGGAGAGTGGGACTCGAACCCCCAACCTTTGGATCAGCGATCCAGCGCCCTATACCACTAGACCACCAATGCACCCGAGTTAAAAATTATTATTTTGTAAAAATTAGATATAAACATTTCACAAATATTCCAAATACACCAATTTGGATGGTCCACAATAAGCAGGCTAACTGTTCACAGATGCTGCATCATCACTGTCTGGGGAAGTAGTATCTGCCAAAGGTTCGTTCTTTGCATGCAAGGTTGGGTCATGGCCCAGTAATTTGTTCCGAATGTTCTGATAGAATTCGTAATCAAATCAAAAGGAACATTTTTCAATGCAAGATTGCAGAGAATTTCAGTCTTTCAAAATATAAAGGACAGTACATAATATCAAAAAATTCAGGCAATGCGGACACAGTTCTGTGTGTTCGGGACAGAGTCAAGAACATCTGTTGAATATGTGTAACCATGAAGCCCTTCGGTGGCACTCCAAGGAAAACTGTCACATTGCTTGGAGAAATATTGCCTTTGGGTCATGTCAGTATTGTCAATTAACACAATCCACCTCTTCACCCTGAAAGAGGAATCCATATGTTCCTATATTTGGTAGATTAGACATTGTCAAGCTGTCAACGGTGCTTCAGTTCCATCATATGCAGCTGTAAAGACCTCGATGTTATTATTGACCCTAGTGTTTCATCTGAAGTTCAGGTAATTACCATTCCTTGCATCTCACTAATATCACTATAAATAAGAGTGTCACTGTATGATGCAGAAAAGCTTGTTCTAATAGGTGCATTAACAAGCGCCAGGTAGTCGATAATGCAGCAGCAAGACTTTTACTAGATCAAAAGATATGAGCACAGCACTCCCATCTTATCCACACTGCACTGACTGCAATTAAATTTCACATTGAGAATAAAATACTACTTCTGACATGCAAAGAATTAATGTTCTCACTCCATATTATCTTTGAAAACGTCTTGTCTTTTTTTTTTTTTTTTTTTTTTTTTTTTGTCATCTACCGTGCCTACTGAGATCAAACAAGCCAGCTACTTTTTAAAACCTCAAACATTGAAAGCTACACATGGGGTGGGGGAGGGCGTGGGGCTTATAAAGCCCCACAGTTATAGAACAGACTTCCAGTCAATTTTTAGAACTCAGGTATAGTCTCAGTATCCAAGTCTAGGTTTAAAAGTTGGTAATGAGTCAATCGTTCTGTTAGATTGCCTTTCATAAGATAAAGGGACAGAGCTGGGGGTTTTCAGGCATTAAGATTGCTGGTAAACTGGGGTGTGTGGATGTTGTCTTCACTTTCACACAGTCACTCAGTTTTGTGTACTGTAGAGTGGCTGATTGTCTTATGTCACAGGTTGCCCTCATGTCTGTTTTTGCTTTGTTTTTCTCCTTATGTTTATGCTGTCATAGTTAGTTTTGCTGGAGTCCCCAGCTTTCCTACAATTTACATTGCATACCTAATAACCACCCCTACATTCGCTCACAGTCAGCAGTGCTGAGATTACTGATCTTAAAGTTGGGGGTTCAAGCCTCACTCTCATGGGTTGTCACTATCCCCCCAGTGCAGTTAATTGGGTTATCAAAGGTTGGCCATGTTTCTCACTGTTTATGGTGTGAGGCATGTAAAAGAACTGTTGCTGACTTTCGACAAAAGTCACTGCATAGCTGTCAGTGTGTTTCTACCCTGCGATGGCCTGGCGAGCTGTCCGGGGTGTACTCTGCCTTCGCCTGGAGTTGGCTGGGATGGGCAAGAGCCTCCCGTAACCCTAATTAGGATTCAGTGGCACAGAAAATGAATGAATGATTAAGGGGTTTGGGAAATAAATAAATAAATAAATGAAGGAGTGAATATAAACTCAGAAATGGCCTGAGTTAATCTACAATCAGTAAAAGAGTGTGGAACAGTGAACTGTAATCAGAGAGATTTAAATATTTGTTGGAAAAAAACAGTTACTTCTGCCAAAGATAAAAATGAGCATTCATATTGTTATAAGCCATATGTGAGGTGGTATGGAAAACCAGATGTGTGATGGTATGGAGAACCAGATGTGAGATGGTATGGAAGACCTGATGGGAGGTGGTATGGAAAACCAGATGTGAGGTGGTATGGAATACCAGATTTGTGATGGTATGGAAAACCAGTGATGGCATGGAAAACCAGATGTGAGGTGGTATGGAATACCAGATTTGTGATGGTATGGGAAACCAGATGTGAGATGGTATAGAAAACCAGATGTGTGATGGTATGAAAAACCAGATGTGAGGTGGTATGGAAAACCAGATGTGTGATGATATGGAAAACCAGATGTGTGATGATATGGAAAACCAGATGTGTGATGGTATGGAAAACCAGATGTGAGGTGGTATGAAAAAACCACATGTGAGATGGTATGGAAAACCAGATGTGTGATGATATGGAAAACCAGATGTGTGATGGTATGGAAAACCAGATGTAAGGTAGTATAGAAAACCAGATGTGAGGTAGTATGGAAAACCAGATGTGTGATGGTATGGGGAGCATCAGTGCTCATAACACGGGTGCATTGTATGTGTTTAAAATAACCACTAACACAGGTATATAGTGGGATTTTAAAGAGGTATAAATATATATATTTATATATATATTGCCATTAAGACAACATCTCTTAGGAAGCCAATGTTTTTTATTTTGTTTTTTTTTTTACAAGAAAAAGGCTACAATGACAATATTCAATGACATACAGAATATAAATATCAAAAATATAAATATATATATATATACACCTCTTTAAAATCCCACTATATACCTGTGTTAGTGGTTATTTTAAACACATACAACTGGCCATTCTAAATTGTTGGTTAAAGCACTGATGGTGGTCGTTGTTAACCCGGGCCTCAACCGATCCGGTATGAAATTTGTCTTTACGGATTCTCGCAAAAGTTTTACGCCAGATGCCCTTCCTGTCACAACCCTCTGTATTTATCCAGGCTTGGGCCCGGCGTGAGGGTGGGCACTCGTTTGTGCACCACCACCCCCACCCCCCCACCCCCACCCCACCCCGGCTGCATTTGAGATGCACTGTCTATATTGAAGCATTTAGTTTAAGTTGCCTCAAAGTGCTTCAAAACTACAGATCCAGACAAAAAAAAATATATTCATTCTGGGTTACTTAATTCTGAATAAATCAAAGCTAAAAGGCTTCCATTCAGAAAGCTCATGCATAAGCTTGTGTCATCTTGCATTTAATTTACTTAAATACATTTGGATTTCACCGACTTGAACAAACGGCATGATTCTGCCTGTGGCTGACAAGAAGTTTGAGCAGCATGGTTTACCAATGTAGAGACACAAATAATAAGCAGTTCTGTATCGATTCCTGAGCAAAACAATAAAAAAAAAAAAAAAAAAAAAAAAAAAAAATTTGTGGGTAGAGAAATTAAATGGTATGATTTTTCTATTGCTTTTGGATTGAATATTCAGGAATGAGAGGCTTTGAAGTCAAACTTATGCATCAGAATTGCATTTATACAGAGAGCCTTAACCTCAGCCATGACCTCTTATAGACATACCAGTGTCATGCGCTCACAGTTATATAAATGCGTCTGGAAAATCCATGATGAATGAGGCAAAAATAAATAAAGATTTAAAAAAAAACCTTCAACCAAACACTTTTCTTAAAACAGTAAAATTTTAGATCCTCCCTGCAAGCATCTCTGTATTTTTCTTTCCAAATTGTCTCTCTTCATGCATCGACTTCTTCTTTTATGTTCACTTGTTTCATCATTTATGATTTTGATATCTCTAGTCAGTTTACCTTGGGTGTTCTTTTAAAGACCTACCGATATCCATCACACTTCTTCAAGGTCTTTAATCCTGATATTGTCAGAAGATCTGAACATTGTCCCCTCTGGGGGTTTAATGCTTCCATGTGAATGTATAACCTTTTAAGAAGACAGAAGTATAATGTACTTCCTTAGAAGTAAAGTTAAACAGAGTGCATCAAGTTAAAAGATTTTATTGAACAAGCTTAATTTTAAAAAATTGAAAAAAAAATCCCTTTTAGTATACAGTGGTACCTCACCTTATGAAATTAATCCGTTCCAGAGA
This sequence comes from Plotosus lineatus, assembly GCA_024760905.1. Taxonomy (NCBI): domain Eukaryota; kingdom Metazoa; phylum Chordata; class Actinopteri; order Siluriformes; family Plotosidae; genus Plotosus; species Plotosus lineatus. The sequence continues at coordinate 20,330,729 of CM045738.1, forward strand.
TTTTTTCTTAACCTGATTTTTTCATAAGTTGAACTGCATTTTACATGTAAAACACATGATTCGATCCATGGCCCCCCAATACTACCCCCTAAACCCTTTAAAAATGATAAAAGCATACCTTTTAAGACCTCCTTCTGCTTCAATATTGTACCGATGGTAGACGGGTTTGGACATATTCCTTTGCGATATCACGAGCCCACTTCCGCTTTTTTTCACTCACACCGGAAATCACACATGCGTGTGTGTGTGTGTGTGTGTGTGTGTGTGTGCGCGCACGTGTGTTGACTATGCCTTCTTAGCAGAGTTATAATCTTACAAATGTTCATGGATGGTTAAAAGCCTGAGTCAAAAAACAGTAACTCTGTCCTTTACAAGAAAAGCATTATGGGAAAAGCAGCTCCATAATAGCCAATGGGAGGGAGCTGCGTCATCCCTCCTAGCCAATGGGAGGCCAGCGGGGCGGGATGTTGGAAGATAGTCAATGGGAAAGCAGCTCATGCATTGTTTGAATGTCTGAATGGCGCATTTGAATGTTTGAATGGCGCATTTGGCTCGTTTTGTAAGGAGAACTTGTTTCGTCTACAGAGACAAAAAATTTTGGAAAATGTTTTTTGTAACCTGGATTTTTCATTTGCTGGGCCTATCGTAAGGTGAGGTATCACTGTACCATTTTTTAAATTATTTTTATATCGCAATGGCCAGTAAGGCCAGAAAGGTTTCTGTCATAGTCATAAATCATCATGTCAAGCAGAGCACCAGCACCTCTAATAACAGCATGCAGGTAAAAGTGTTAAAGTCAATTTTAAAATACCTTCTGACATTAATCTCGTCCACCAGATGTAATGAGCGACCGCAAGGTGATTTTCTCATTGGGAATTAATCAAATGTTGATAGTAGCGGATAAAAGCATTACCTGGACTACCCGTATGAGCTTTTCATCCCTGCCCACGCACCTCTCTACTGCAACTGTGTCAGAAAACAATGTGCAGATTTGACAGGCCTGGGGTTTTCTCCTACTCTTTCCCCTTGTTCATGTAATTAAGCACATACTGCCCTGACATTTATGCATCATGTGGTTTTCATCAGGAGCCCAGTGTGATCTGGTGCACGATCTATTTTAAAATGCTGCTTTAATGTCAGCTGGGCAGAGATGTCATCAAGACAGTGGCTTTGTCTCATAAAAAAAGGACTTCAATGTCACTGCAGTAAGAGGCCAAAGATGGAAGAAGCCGGTGACTGGTAGAATACTAAAGTGCGCAATATATTTGCTTCATGCTACTTTTAATAGATGACACATTTCCACTTTCTGAAAAAGTCAATGGAAATAAGTGCTAAGTGTCTGCATTGATGCTGTACAGACATGTTGTTTGATTCTTTAAGATCCCTCCCAACGTGTTAATTTGCTTGTGTGTGAGATATTAATGTTCTTGTGTGGCTGTTTTCTCATAAAGTACAGTACTCTGTTAAAAGGATCAAGTGACAGGAAGAAATATGGTTTTTGTATGTGCAATTTGTTCAGTAATAGAAATGAGCTTGATTGACAGGCAATTGCTTTAAGACGAGATTCAATTTTTGTATTAAAATATGCCACATTTTTTTAATTCAATATTTTATCATGTCAAATATGTCACTGCAATATTGTGTTGATTTTTCATTGAATTCAAACTCTGTCTGGTGAACAACAACTTACAACTGCAATTTGCCCTGTTTGATCTTCTAGCACTGCTAGACTGTTCTCTGCTTCTGCATAGGAACAAGAAAAACATGCATCGAAACTCTTCTTTGTTTGGATACCAAGGTGGTGAATGAATTTGGTCTGGATATCCAGACAGAGGAGTCATTAGGTGTCTTCAAATGATGCCAGAAAACCTAACTTTCTAGGCAGTACTAATCATAATACACACACACACACACACACATATATATATATATATATATATATATATATATATATATATATATATATATATATATATATATATATATATATATATATATATACACACACACACACACACACACACGAGTCAAAAATTTGAAGTTACTAATATCTATATGAACAGGTAGAGAATCAATGGTGCCAGTGAGGGACGTGTAAAGTATTATCAATATAATAAACAGTAGAATGTAAATGTATAGCAGTTGATGTTGCTGCTATAGGGAGGAGTTGAACAGTTTCACAGGTAGGAATGATTTCCTGTGTGCTTCAATGGGGCATTTCAGTGGTATCGCTCACCGAATGTGCTCCTGTGACTGACCAGCTGGTTGTGAAGTGGGTGGGAGGTATTGTTTTGTGTTGTCTTTACTTTGAACGATATTCACCTTTCCATCACCATCATCAGATAGTCCAGCTCCATCCACACAATGTTACCGGCCTTGCAGATCAGTTTTTTGCATTTGCAACCTTCAGCCTGCTGAATGCCCTGAGCCTACACACACACTATATATATATATATATATATATATATATATATATATATATATATAGACCACTGCAAAATTATCAATTTGCCTACTTCCTACTTATAGTTCATTTGTTTTATTCTATAAACTACTGACAACACTTCTCCCAAATAAAAATTGTCATTTATAGCATTTATTTGCATGATATGACAAATTGTGAAAATAACAAGAGATGTCATGTTTTCAGTCCTCAAATAACTTGAAAAGAACAAGTTCATATTCACTTATAAATACAATAGTAATCTTATAACTAGTGAACAGTTCAGAAATGAGTATTTGGTGGAATCAAGGCTTTCCTGCTTCCGCATGCACTCCAGTCTTTCACATTGTTGCTGGGTGATTTTAAAACATTCCTGGCACAAAAATTCCGGCAGCTTACTTTATAACCTTGTAACTATCCGTCTTCCTCTTGATCACATTCCAGAGGTTTTCAATGGGGTTCAGGTCTTTAGACTGGGCTGGCTATGACAGAGTCTTGATCATGTGGTCCTTCATCCACATTTTGATTGAACTATCTGTGTGGCATGAAGCATCGTGCTTCTGTAAAAACCAAAACTCAGTGTTGGGGAACATTGTCAGTGTAGAAGGAAGCAGGTTTTCCCGCAGGATAACCTTGTGCATGCTTGATTCAATTCACAATCGTCCTTCACAAAGATGAATCTGTCCAATATCAGCTTTGCAGAAGCACCACGGACCATTACAGAGCCTCTACCAAATTGTATCATGTGAGACACTGTAGCTTGTAGGTCGTGCCAACTCTCCATTTAATCTTTTAGATGATCAGATGTGGGACAAAGTTTTAAATGGGACTCAAAGAAGGTGACCTTACTACGGTTCTTTATGGTCCAATCCTTATGACCTTGTGCAGACTTCAGTCTGGTTCTTCTTTGATTTTCTCTAACTTTCCATGACTTGGAGCCCTATCCTAGGAGCCTGTTTCAAAGTGTTCTCCAGGTGCACTTCACCGCAGCTGCCTTTTGCTATTCTTTGTGTAGGTCACTTGATGTCATTCTGCTGTAAAAATCCAAAAGTGACAGCTGAGTAACATTCAGATGAGATGACAATCATTTCGTTCAGTGGAGAATCATATGCACCCTCTGCCAGTCCGTAGCTTTGTTGTTCCCAGTGTCTGCTGCTTCATCTTGTTCTTGTGAACCAGTATCTTAAAATTTTAAGGATGAGTAACTTGATCCTTACAGTATCCCTCTGCCAGTGAATCCAGAATTGAACCCTTTTCCTCTCTCGAAGCTTTTCTTTTTATCTCTCTTTGAATGTTTTATACCTCTTCCCCAGAGTTTCTTTTTTTTTTCTTTTTTACACAGATTACTTTGGTGGTGGTACTGGCACTGTTTTTCCACACAGATGGTCTTATTACAAGAGCATAGCGATAGCCACAGCAGTGGTTTTTATACTTTTCCTCATTAAATAAGATTTGGTTCAGGGATCACCTAATCAGTACCTAGTTAGTAAGGAAGTAGAATGAGGTGTATTTTGGAGTTTAACAAGCAGAGATGCTGATTTCAGAAAAAAAAATGCAGTGGCCTCTTATTCTCTTATTTTTTTCTGTCGCAGTATATACCCTGTACAACACCTACCCAATGAATTTAGAGTAATGGTATACTTGCTATCTATGATATTTAAATACATACAGTATATGTCTTAGTGAACCAGTAGGGGCAGTGGTGGCCTGGTGGTATTGGATCACTGATCCCAAGGTTGGATCACTGATCCCAAGGTCCCAACTCTCAATGGGTTGTCACAGCGCCCCCCATGTGGTGCAGCTCCCTGGGTTATCAAAAGCCAACTAGTGTTGACTTTTGTCAAGAGTAGGTTGTTTCTGTCCTGTGATGGCTGGCGCCAGCCTCCCCGGGATTATAATTAGGATTAACCGGTTCAGAACCAGTGTTAGAATGTGTTCACTGATAGTGACTTTAAAGCACTTTTGTAAGTGTAACACCAGCTTCATATAGCTGTGCTAGATTATATACTAGGTTCTAGAGGAGTAAAATGAATTGTGGAGCTTTAAAGTTGAACAGCCGGCAGATTTATTACAATTAACAATATCACAAGAAACAGTGCAAACAATGTTGTAGAACACTCTTTACAAAATAAAAATAAAAATAAAATAAGCTTAAGTCTCTAAGGTTCGATTTGTGTGAATTCGGGGGGTCTTTTCCAGGATTGTGATCCGTTTGGGATAAAGGTGTCTTTATTTGTTCTTATCTGGGATCCTGTGATTTGAAGTGGTTGGGTCTGTAGATCTACTCTCGCATCCAGAGAACAGTTGGCCACACTGCTTCTGGATCCGCCAAGAGTTCTCACTGGATTTGGCTCGCCATCCGTGTCCGAAACCAGCTTCAAGATCAAATCCAGATCCACTAAAAATCCAGTCAGAGTTTCCAAGAAAACAAACACTCTCCACCCGGTTCGATTGAGAGAGAACAAAACACATACAAGGCTTTGTGTCGCTTTTCGAGGGCTCTGTATGCGTCCTGCTCCTCAGCACTCTGCTGCACGCTCTGCTGTGCTCAGCCAGGCGCACGCAGCACGTCCCTATGATGCGTTCAAGGGGACTAGGAAACTATAGTGCTTTCAGGGAGCGTTGGAAATTAGGGTTTGTTTCCAATAAAATTAGTAACCATGTGTTTACATGGGTTACACCCTCCCCCCTTGAATAAGCATGAGTCCCGTCATGTACTTAAATGTTTGTTTAAACATCATAGATCTGATGGTTTTCATAGCTACTAAATGACTCTAGGGCTTGGTTAAAGTTATCCAAGAACCGTTGTGCAAAAGATATCAGAGGTTGACCCAATTGAGGGTAATGAAACCGTCCTGGGACTCGCTTTAATCTTTCAGATTTCTCACATTGGGAGTTTCATTTGTTGTTTCAATTGTCTGTTCTGTTTGTTGGTCAATCACATCACCATTTTGTTCTGTGTCCACAATATTAACGTCTGGTCCTCCTTGTATTTGGTTTTCATCATCTCCTCCTTCCATGACATCTAAAATGTGATTCCTCTTTGAGTAGTTCGGCCTCATTCTGATTTTCCTGTTCATTGTCCATCTCGTCTGTGTCTGTCTCGACTGAAACTTTTGGGTGCAAGGAGGTATCCTTATTGAGTGAGAGTGGTTCATTTGAAATATCCGAGTTTGTTGTCTGGTTTTGTACATTTGATTGGTCTTGATTATTGTCATAAATCTTAATGAATGTCTCTGTTTCGATTGAAGGTTGTCCTGGCATGGGTTCATACTCCTCCTCTGATTCTGACAGATCTGTGTCCTGTGGTTCAGAAGGACTTTGTCGAGTTTTGCGTCTACGTGGAGGTTTTGGTCTTGTCTCAACTTCATCCTCAATGTCTGAGAGGTCACCACACGCAAGTAAAAGGTCTCGGTGAAGAGTTCTACTTGGACCATCACCTCTCTCTGGTCGAACCACATACACAGGAACAAATTTCCATTTTCTTGACAACACGGTACACCATGCGTTCCCATTTGTCGGCAAGTTTATGTTTATTGCGCAAACGGACATTTTTGACTAAAACTCTATCTCCTGCTTCAAGAGTGGATTCTCTGACTTTCTTATCAAATCTGCTCTTATTGCGCGCTGCAACTTTTTTGGAGTTTTCAAGGGCAATTTGGTAACTTTCTTCGAGTTTAGCCTTTAGACTGCGCACATACTGAGAATGGGATGCAGGTGAGTCCCCTGTAACGGGCAACCCAAAGGCAAGGTCAACTGGTAGCTTAGGCTTACGGCCAAACATCAACTCATAAGGACTAAACCCAGTAACCTCACTCTTTGAACAGTTGTAGGCGTGTGTGAGAGGCTTGACAAAATCACGCCAATTAACTTTTTGGTCATCCTTCAGAGTACCTAACATACTAAGGAGGGTGCGACTGAATCGCTCTACGGGGTTACCCCTCGGGTGATAAGGACTGGTTCTCACTTTTTTGATGCCAGTAATAGCACACAGTTCCTTAATCACATGTGACTTAAAATCCCTCCCCTGGTCACTATGGAGGCGTTCGGGGAACCCGTAGTGAACCAAAAAGTTTTCCCAGAGATTTTTAGCCACAGTGGTTGCCTTTTGATCACGAGTGGGCAAGGCCACCGCATATTTCGTAAAATGATCTGTGATGACTAACACGTCCTTGGTACTCTTACTATCGGGCTCAATCGAAGAAAGTCCATGCAGACCAATTCCATTGGTCGCGTGGTTTTAATGTTAACTAAAGGCACGGCCTTTTCAGGCAAGGACTTTCTTCGAACACAACGACCACAGTTCTTTATTTTGGTCTCAATGTCATGACCCATCTTAGGCCAATAAAATCTTGCTCTCACTAGTTCATGAGTCCTCTCCCACCCCATATGACCCATGTCATCGTGGAGTAACTTAAGAACAGTGGGTCTAAGTGAGACAGGGAGTACAAGCTGGTAAGTTGTATCTGGGTCACACTGTCGCCTCCTGAACAAAAGGTCATACCTCATTTCAAGACGTTTCCATTCTCGGAGCATCAGTTTTATTTCAAATGTTTCTCTGTTGTCATGTGGAACATCTGCTCTAGCTTCAAGTAACTGAATGACATGATTGATGCTTGGGTCAGATCTTTGTTGTTCTTTTAAGCTCATGAGCAGAAAACAAGGGAACAGTTACTTGACCAGATGTTTCAGCATCACTGTATACATCAGGAATTGCGTCAGCATTCATAGCCAAGGACTCAACAAGAATGACATGAGGTGAATCTTTGGTTTTCTCATTGAGAAAATGCTTGTGACATACTGCTGCAATAGTATCAGGACATAAATCACTACATCGAGGAGGGGATCCGAGAAGACGTGAGGTGAGTTGTTGTATTCGGTTCTCCTCGTCCAATATCACATAATCCGCAGCTAGTGTTTGGTGGGGCCTTCGTGATAGGCCATCTGCGTCCTGGTTAGCCTTTCCAGCTCTGTATTTGATTTGGAAGTTGAAGGTGGATAGCGCTGCTAACCAGCGATAGCTAGCTGCATCAAGCTTTGCAGTGGTCAGAATGTATGTAAGCGGATTATTATCCGTTACAACTGTGAATTCATTACCATAAAGGTAATCATGAAACTTTTCTACAATGGACCATTTCAGAGCTAGAAATTCTAGCTTATGAGCTGGATATCTGGTTTCGCTTGGTGTCAGCCCCTACTGGCATAGGCTATGACGCGCATTTTACCACCTTGCTCTTGATAAAGAGCGGCACCTAGGCCTGTAGAGCTGGCGTCGGTATGCAGAACATATTGGAGCTTTGGATCTGCAAAGCCCAATACAGGAGAGGATGTTAATTTCTCCTTAATGCATTCAAAGGCCGACTGACAGACAGATGTCCACCTCTCGGCAAAAGGTTCTCGAGGGTTGAAATACTTAGAAGTGTCGGTTCGTTTCTGGACTTTTCTATAAGGTGGGTAGCCACATGTAAGGTCGTTTAAGGGCCGAACTATCTTTGAATAATCTTTAACAAATCGGCGATAGTAGCCGGTGAACCCTAAAAACGACTTGAGCTGCTTCAAGTTTTGTGGCACTGGCCAGGTCTTAATGGCTGCTACTTTTTCAGGATCTGTTTCTACGCCATTTCTTGAAACAATATGGCCTAAATATTTAACCGATGTCTGAAAAAAGCGACATTTCTGGGGGGACAACTTTAAGCCATATTCACGAAGACGGTCCAAAACATGCTTTAGGCTCTGTTCGTGTTGCTCTAGGGAGTCTGAGAAAACAATCAAAGCGTCTAGGAAGACGAGCACCTCCTTAAGATTAATGTCTCCCATGCACCTCTCCATTAACCTCTGAAAGGTGCTGGGAGCATTTGTGATTCCCTGAGGCATTCGATTGAACTCATAAAACCCTAGGGGGCATACAAACGCTGTTTTGGCCTTATCTTCCTCCTCCATCTCTATCTGGTAGTAGCCCGACTTTAAGTCCATGACGGAGAACCAGTTTGACCAGATAGAGCGGAGAAGGTCTCTTCAAGATTTGGTAATGCGTAAGCGTCTTTAACCATTTGTACGTTAACCTTACGGTAGTCCACACAGAGACGTACCTCACCCGTCTTTTTCTTAACTACAACGATGGGGGACGAGAAAGGGGATTCTGATGGTCTTATTACCCCGGCATCGAGAAGCATTTTGAGGTGTTTCCTAACAGCTTCGTAGTCATTTGGGTGAATAGGCCTCGATCTCTGTTTTATGGGTGTTCCGTCTTTAAGCTTGATTTTATGCTTAACTCTAGTGGCATGGCCAAAGTCAAGATCGTGGCATGCGAAGACATCACTGTAAGCACTCAGACTCTGTGTGATGCGACTTTTCCACTCCTCAGGCAGAGGTGAATTTTCAAAATCAAAAGTCAACTGGTCCTTCGGTGATGAGGAGTCTGCAGACAAGCGACAACAACCTGCTGAGCTGGTATTGGACAGGTTTTGAGTTTCCAAAACTTGGTCTGCAACATGCAGTTCAGCAAGGACACAGTTGCCAGGAAGCATAATGTCATGATCGGTTTCATTTCTTATCCAAACAGGGTGCTTGTAAGGACTTTGACTTGGCACTGTAATAAGACAGCAGTCAACAAAGATTCCACCTGGAAGGGCTGAGGACATTGGCTGTTCTACTACTGCCCATTTGTCTGTGAGTGGCGAACTTCAGTGGGCGTAGCTTTCAAGACAGACCTTCTCGTGAGCTGGAATAACATAAGGTGTGTTGCCCCTCAGTGTCATTAGCCCAAGCTTCCCTGTGCTCTTTGTTTCGTATCTGTGCTCGAGGATTTTTAAAATCTGACTATAGCCATAGACAGCTGGTAGAATGGGAGTGTCTCGACAATGTTCCTCATATAAAACATCGAGGGCATTTGTACCAATTAACACTGGCAAGTCTGTGCTGGAGCGCAAATCAGGTACTATTAGAGCTAATGTAGAAATTTGAGGCTCAGACTCAACAAACTCTTTTGGAAAACCAACTGGAACTTCTACATAGCCTAGATAAGGTACCGCCTGACCGTTTGCACCCTCAACATCTAAGTCACTGATCGGCTGGATTGGAAAATCAACCAGGTGTCTCTGGTAAAAGGAGTGTGAAATAGTCGTAACTTGCGACCCTGAATCTAATAGAGAATTGCAGCTAACGCCAGCTATGTTTATATTAGCAGTGCACTTCTTACCTATTAAGCCCTTGGGAAATCTAGAATGGTGTTTACTCGTTAGCGTACAACTCTGTTTTGGCTGGGGTTTCTGAGTGGGACTTGTGTCGCTACTAGTTCCAGTTTGTCCCTCAACTGAAACAGGAACTAGTTTAAATCAGTGTTACATTGGTCCTCCCAAGCCTTTTGTTTTGACCTAAGCTCTTTGCGCTTAGCTTCAACAGCTTTGGGGTTTGGGTCACTGTCACAAGAGGGGCTATATGGCCATCCTCGCCACAGTTAAAGCAGAACCATGGGCGAGGCTTTTTGTTACCTTTGCCAAAGCTTTCACTTTTCAAGGTGAGGTCGGTGTTTGTGTCTCTTTCCGCTGTTGTTTCTTTGCAACTTTGGGGGACTTTGTCTGAGGTTTCTTTTCAACTGTCTTTTCCATGGACGCTTTTAAGGAAGTTAACTGTTCTTGCAGTTGAGCAATTTGTTTCTGCAGTTTCTTGGTAGACGTTTTACTAGAATTGTCTGCAGCAGCAGCTTGAAACTCAGTGTCTGCATAAACATTTAAAGGGTTGGACTGTACCTTTACTTTTGAAAGTCCTAAGTGCTGCTTCATGCGAGTGGACTTAGCCGCTTGTTTATCCTCCTCTGTTCGCAGCAACAAAAGAAGTTCAGAAAAGGTAGGTGGGCTGAATTTATTTTGTTCTAGATGGAGGCTGGCAATTAGGTTATCATCCCAGCACCCCCTACAGAACTGTTTTAAAAGCTGTCGATCAAAATCACTGACTGTAACGCTTCCCCCTTTAGCAACTTTGCTTAAGGTAGTCTGGAGCCGGTGCAAGTATGTTGAAGGTTTTTCTCCGGCATTTTGGTTTGTGCTCAAAAATTTCACAAACAGCTCATCAGTATCATCTACATTCCCGTATGCAGAATCGAGCAAGCTCAGAAAGTCTTTGGGGCTGGACAAGGGGCCCAAATGTTTGACAATATTGGCGGCTGGTGGTAAGAGACTTTCAATAATTTTTCTTACTACCTGTCTTTCAGGAACAGAAGAGTCGGCAAGATAAAACTCAACATGACTGCGCCAAGTGTCATAATCTACTTCCGTATTAGGGCACGGAAATTTTCCAGAGAACGACCTGAACTTGGAAGAGTTCAGATAAGTTTGGGACATGTCAGCACTTTTGACAATGTGCTCGACAATCACCCTCTGGACTTCAGGGGTGCTCAAGTGTTCGGGATTTAAAATAGGAGTTGGTCTGCTGTTGATTGGAGAACTGGGAATATCAGAGTTTGAGGTAGTTGTGAGAGTTTCCCTATTTGTGTCACAACAGAATCACCTGTTAAAGTTTCAGTTACTGGAGTAGCGTTAGTGGAAGCTATACTTTCACTTCCAGCAGCAGAGGCCTGAAGTTTGTTAAGTTCACCAAGCAACAATTTCTCATAGTCTATTCCGCTTGCTTTGGCAATTTCCTTTAAATCAAAGAGAAAAGACTTGGTCAGATCAGCTGTTAACTTATCACTATAAAGTGGGGATAAGAGCTGAATTTTGTGAACAACCTTTGGGTCAGATGTTGCTCTTTGACATGGTAGTTCAGCCTGAATTGACTCAATAGCAGTGTCATACTCAAACTCAACTACGGCTGTATTTTTAAAGTCAGGGTCAGAACTAGTAAGTTTCACTGTTCGTGTAATAGAACCATACTTTTCTAAAAACTTAATAACTTCTTCATCAGTCTCAGTACCAGAAAAACCACTAATTAATACAGCATTTGGTACTTTGATACCTTCACGTTCAATGATATCCATGTTTCTTTTGTGGGAAAAGTTGTACAAAAACTGTTATAAAACTGCCAAACTGTATGCCAAATTATTAATTTAGAGGCAAAATGTAGCCAAAACTCCTCCTGGCTGGCTCGCCACTTTGATGTAACACCAGCTTCATATAGCTGTGCTAGATTATATACTAGGTTCTAGAGGAGTAAAATGAATTGTGGAGAATTAAAGTTGAACAGCCGGCAGATTTATTACAATTAACAATATCACAAGAAACAGTGCAAACAATGTTGTAGAACACTCTTTACAAAATAAAAATAAAAATAAAATAAGCTTAAGTCTCTAAGGTTCGATTTGTGTGAATTCGGGGGGTCTTTTCCAGGATTGTGATCCGTTTGGGATAAAGGTGTCTTTATTTGTTCTTATCTGGGATCCTGTGATTTGAAATGGTTGGGTCTGTAGATCTACTCTCGCATCCAGAGAACAGTTGGCCACACTGCTTCTGGATCCGCCAAGAGTTCTCACTGGATTTGGCTCGCCATCCGTGTCCGAAACCAGCTTCAAGATCAAATCCAGATCCACTAAAAATCCAGTCGGAGTTTCCAAGAAAACAAACACTCTCCACCCGGTTCGATTGAGAGAGAACAAAACACATACAAGGCTTTGTGTCGCTTTTCGAGGGCTCTGTATGCGTCCTGCTCCTCAGCACTCTGCTGCACGCTCTGCTGTGCTCAGCCAGGCGCACGCAGCACGTCCCTATGATGCGTTCAAGGGGACTAGGAAACTATAGTGCTTTCAGGGAGCGTTGGAAATTAGGGTTTGTTTCCAATAAAATTAATAACCATGTATTTACATGGGTAACATAAGTCACTCTGGAAAAGGGTGTCTGCCAAAGTTTGTAAATGTATGTAAATATTCCAGCTGTAATGAACACATTGGAGCGTCTGCATGTCTTCATGTGTGTTACATAATTTTATATCTACTGCTTTAATACTAGGGAAGATTTACACATAAAAGTTGGTCACTCAATGTCAGAACCTTATAACCAACTAATATCTTAAATGTACATGTTTGTGAAAGTCTTGCATTCATTTATCATATTTTTGTTGATAATCTGGTCTAGGTCAAGTAGTTTTGATGCACTTTGGCAAGAAAGATACATTCCGTTGCATTGAATGTGTGCATGAAAGTCAGTGGGTCTCTGTCTGAGGCAGCCGTTTTGCACAGATATGTGGGTTGAGAACTGGAATGGGGTTATCATCTTTGTAGGATGTCAGGTGGATTTCGGAAGGGCTGTAGGGTGGTAGGGATTCAACATATTCGAAGCAGGAAAATTTTCATAATCAACATTGCTTACAAATCAGGGTGATATACTCCAAAAAATTACACATAAAATGCAATTTTGACAATTTCATGATTTAAAAAAAAAACACAAAAGACCACATAGCGGTTAACATTTCTTCCTCATTGCACTATTTCCCCTTTATTTTAAAAGTTAATAGAGAGAAAGTCCTGAGTTCTGGTCCTATGCCTGGTCAGGACATTACTGTGTGGAGTAAGTATCTTCTTCCTGTGTTTGTGTGGTTTTCTCTGGGTACTCTAATCTCCCACAGTTCAAGTACATTTAGTTCCCATTAGTGCCCATTAGTCTAATTGGGTATTCCAAACATTCTAAAGTGTGGATAATTGGGAAAGTGTTTGCCCTGCGATGGTCTGATGAGCTGTTCAGTCTCTACCTTTGAGCAGATTCAGCTCCAGTCTCCCCATGACCCAAATAAAGGATAAAGTGGTTCAGAAAGAGCAGTAAAATGATTTTATATATATATATTATAGTCGATACTTCTGACCTTCTGATATATTTCCGTTTTATTTTAATAGCTCACAGCAAAATGGTCCTTGGTTCAACCCTCATGCTCAACAAGGGCATTTTTGTGTGGTATTTTAATCCTCTCCTCTCCCCATTCTTACATTGGTCACATGGAAAAAGTCAGTACACCCTCAGGTTCATCACACCTTCAAGAACAGAAGATAGGAATCAGGTTGTTCCAGATTTAGGTGACTTCCTGGAGGTCTACCTTGTCTTATTTAAAAGCAACATCTAGGGTCTGTTGTTAAAACTGTGTGGTGTAATCATGCTATAATCTAAAAAAAACTGCTGAGGGCCCTTAAAAAATAATAAACTGAGGAGGCCTAAATCTGTAAAGGAAATAATCTAGAAGTGGGGTAGATTTTAAATGAATGCCAATTTAAAATTGCAAAAGATAAGTGAATTACAGGACTACTATAAAAATAAATATAATCAGACAAAATACAATTTCTACTATTTATAAAATCCTCTATCTAGCCTCTGCTAGGTGCTCTGATGATATGATCTTTCTAACGTGCCTTTTCAGTTCTCTTATACACTGGAGCTTCAGGCCAAAGAACTGAGAAAATTATATGTTCTGTCTGTCTTCCTTTCGGCTTTTCCCTTTTACTCGGGAGTCGCCACAGCGAATCATCTGATTCGCACATTTGATTTGGCAGAGGTTTTTACGTCGGATGCCCTTCCTGTCACAACTCTTTTTAGCAAGGGACAGAAACACGCTGACGACTTTGCAGCTACTCTTTACGAAAGTCAGCAATGGTTCTTTTACATGCCTCTCACCTTAGACAGTGAGAGACATGGCCCGCCTTTGATAACCCAGTTTGCTGCACTGGGGGAGAGAATTGTTCTAATACCATAAAATCACATTGCATTTTTACCCCACATTGTATTTTATATTTTTATATAGAAATACACCAAAGTAAATATTCATTAATCCAGACATCCAGAACACATAATACATATGGAATCCTTCCATTGTTAAAGTCTGAAAAACCCTGACATACTGAAACCATTCGTCAATCATACAGGTATAAAGATTATATTTTAATGCAGGATTCTTATGGGAGAAAATGCTCATTAAAACACTACTATATAGCTGTGTAGTGCAAAAACATTAAATTATAAATAACTCCTCATTAATTTCATATTTTTGCCTTCAGGTTTTCCAGAGAACAAAGTCTTGTGCACTGTAATAATAGTTCCCTTACACTTGCTGTTTTGTGAGCTCCAAATCATTACCCATAGCTTTTAATTGCATTGACTCAGAAAAATCAATGCCAAAGTCAGAATATATTGTCAAGCTTTGACATTTTGCACACACACACACACACACACTGTAAATTGTATATATATATATATATATATATATATATACCCACCATCCACTTTATTACAAACTTGAATCTGTTATCCAGAGCAATGAGCAATTTACAATTATCCTTTTTATTTTTTTTTTAAACAACTGAACAATTGAGGGTGAAGGGCCTTGCTCAAGGGCCCAACCATAGGGATAGTGGGGGCTGAACAACTAGCCTTCAGAACAGCAGTCAGTCACCTTAATCACTAAGCCACCACTGCTCCGATGAAATCGTATGTGCTTTTCTGAGCACCACAGTTGTAAAGAGTGATGAACTGAACTACTACATCCTTCCTGGCAGCTTTAAACAATCTGGTAAATTTCCTCAGACTGCTCGAATCAAAAAAGCATCCCACCCACATAACTGTTACTCAGTGTGTTTTTTCCACTCAGACCATTCTTTTTAAATTCTAGAGGCAGTTGTTTGGAAAATTCTCAAAAGACCAACTTATTAAGCATTCAATTCATCCCCTCTGGTAGAAATTTTCACACTATGATCAAAGACAGCCATCACACTTCCACACTTATTTTCATTAATTTGATGTAACCATTAACTGATGCTTTTGACCTGTGCATGTGCATAGTGCTACTGTCACATGATTGGATAATGAAGTGGAGGAAGATCGGGATATCAGGCACCAGTCGGGGATATGTGTGCTTTGGATCCATGACGTGAGGAAAGCATATGGCCTGCCGGTCTGAAATGTCAGAATTTCATGTGTTTGGTCTTCCATAAATCTTTTTCAAATGGTTGATCTCCTCTATCATGTATTACAATTAATTATTGATCATTAACAGCATCGACATGAATATGAATACAGAGATGGTAATGTCTTTAGAATGAGTATCATATGTCTTCATTTAAAGGAATTTGTAATCCTGAAATGGAGAACTGGGCACTGACGGGCATCCCTAATGAAATATATATTTAAATTGTTAACAATTATACTGCTAGAAGAGCAATTGTATGATTTACTGTACCATTTAATTACTTGATGATTTATGTAACTATTGTATGAGGAGTTTATTCAATGAAGTGAATGTAAGACTATTTTATTTTGGCCGTTCCACTCTGTAGAGGTATTGCCTGACTGACCTTGAAAAGAAAAGAAAATACTGTCGGAAGCAATGGGGGGAGGGGTGCGCACTCTTCAAGGCCAACTCGGGACATTTTGAGAAATGTTGGGTTAAGTTCAGACACAATGTCATGAGGGACCACTCTGAACAAGGCCAAGCTAACAGATGATGTAATTTCAGATCAATCAGAGTGGAATGGGCACTAGATACAGTGGTATGAAAAAGTATCTGAACCTTTTGGAATTTCTCACATTTCTGCATAAAACCACCATCAAATGTGATCTGACCTTTGTCAAAATCACACAGATGAAAAAACAGTGTCTGCTTTAACTAAAACCACCCAACCATTTATAGGTTTTCATATTTTAATGAGGACAGCATGCAAACAATGACAGAAGTAACTGAACCATCACATTTAATATTTTGTGGCCACCCCTTTGGCAGCAATAACTTCAACCAGACGCTTCCTGTAGCTGCAGATCAGTCTGGCACATCGATCAGGACTAATCTTGGCCCATTCTTCTTTACAAAACTGCTGTAGTTCAGTCAGATTCCTGGGATGTCTGGCATGAATCGCTGTCTTGAGATCATGCCACAGCATCTCAATGGGGTTCAAGTCTGGACTTTGACTTGGCCACTCGAGAACATGTATTTTGTTCTTCCGAAACCATTCTGAAGTTTATTTACTTCTGTGTTTTGAATCATTGTCTTGTTGCAGCATCCATCCTCTTTTTAACTTCAACTGTTTGACAGACGGCCTCAGGTTTTCCTGCAGAATATTCTGATAAACTTTTGAATTCATTTTTGCATTAATGATTGCTAGTTGTCCAGGCCCCAAGGCAGCAAAACAGCCCCAAACCATGATGCACCCTCCACCATGCTTCACAGTGGGGATGAGATGTTGATGTTGGTGAGCTGTTCCATTTTTCCTCCACACATGACGTTGTGTGTTCCTCCCAAACAATTCAACTTTGGTTTCATCAGTCCACAAAATATTTTGCCAAAACTTCTGTGGAGTGTCCAAATGCCTTTTTGCGAACATTAAACGAGCAACAATGTTTTTTTTAGACAGCAGTGGCTTCCTCCTTGGAGTCCTCCCATGAACACCATTCTTGGCCATTGTTTTACATATAGTTGATGTGTGTACAGAGATATTGGACTGTGCCAGTGATTTCTGTAAGTCTTTAGCAGACACTCTAGGGTTTTTTTTTACTTCTCTAAGTATTCTGCGCTGAACTCTTGGCATCATCTTTGGTGGACGGCCACTCCTTGGGAGAGAAGCAACAGTGCCAAACTCTCTCCATTTGTAGACAACTTCTCTGACTGTCGATTGATGAACATCCAGACTTTTAGAGATGGTTTTGTATCCTTTCCCAGCTTTATACAAATCAACAATTCTTGATCACATCAGGGAATGCTTCTCATCAAGACAATTCTTACCAGGTGTGTGTTTTATAGTGGGCAGGGCAACTTTAAGCCACTCATCAGTGATTGGGCACACACCTGACTTAAATTGTTTGGTAAAAATTGGTTTCAATTGCTCTTTAAGTCTCCTTAGGCAGAGGGTTCAGTTACTTATTCCTCCCCCTTCTGTCATTGTTTGCATGCTATCCTCATTAAAACATGAAAACCTATAAATGTTTGGGTGGTTTTAGTTAAACAGACACTGTTTTTCCATCTTTGTGATTTTGACAAAGATCAGATCACATTTGATGGTGATTTTATGCAGAAACGTGAGAAATTCCAAAAGGTTCAAATACTTTTTCATACCACTGTAAGTCACTTCAGAACTGTAGATGGTGTTCAAGACTTTTTTCTCGGAACAACTTGTTCAGTCTGCGTTCAAAAGTTTTCTCTCAGTACAACTTATTTTGTGTGGTTTGACTGTATGGTCTTCTTTTACTAAAGGTTAAATAAATAAATACCTAAAAATTTTAATTTGGATCTCTTGCATCATGAACTGGACACATTTTGCTATGAAACTAATCAGACTAGTGCATTAATGTTCAGCAAGCCATACAGGTGTTTCTAATAAAGTGGACAGTGAGTATATTTTTGAAATAGCAGGTTTCTCTTTCATTTAGTGCTCAAAAATGTCAGAAATAATGAGCATTGTACTATTTACAAGTTTCCACTGAAAGGTGCACCACATTCCTTCATAATTATAGACTAAGGCACTTATTTAAAAAAAAAAGGTTGTTGAAATTGGTTAAAATAATAATAATAATAATAATAATAATAATAATAATAATAATAATAATAATGCGGACAGTTGTAAAGGTGCTGGATCACTGATTGTAAGGTTGTGGGTTCAAGCCCCACTCGCCACGGTTGTCACTGCTGCTCCCCCCATTGCAGCTAACTGGGTTATCAAAGGCCGACCATGTCTCTCACCGTCTGTGGTGTGAAGTTCATGTAAAAGAACCATTGCTGACTTTCATCAAGAGTAGGCTGCATAGCTGCCAGCATGTTCCCTGACAAGCCATCCAGGGTGTACTTTGCCCTCGCACAGAGTTGGCTGGGATGGGTGCCAGCCTTCCTGTGACCCTAATTAGGATTAAACAGTTACAAAAAATGAACGAATGAATGCTCATAATGCTGAATGAGACTTCAATTGGTTCAGCAGCATCATTCTCATGTCTGTCTCATCATCAAGGGTAAAACTCTCAAGCCACAGCAATATCTCCTGTCTCAAAATTGATGTCTGTTTCTGTCAATTTTGTTCTGTTTGTGGCTGCGGAGTGGCATAGTGATTAGCACACACTCTATCTCACAGCAATAAGGTCCTGGGTTTGATTCCTATCTCAGGTGTTTCAGTATGGCGTTTGCATGTTCTCCGTATGCTTGTGTGGGTTTCCTCTGGGTATGCTGGTTTCCTCCCACAGTCCAAAAACATGCACAGTTGGTTAATTGGCTGTTCTGAATCATCCTGGGTGTGAGTATGAATGCTTGTGTGAGTGTTTGCCATGTGATGGCCTGGTGAGCTGTCTAGGGAGTACCCCGCCCTAGCCTGGAGTTGAAGATGGGTGCCAAGTCCCCCGTGACCCTAATCAGGATTAAACCGTTCAGAAAATGAATGTTCTGTCAGCTAAGTTATTTGTCAGTAATGCCTTTTTTTTTGGGGGGGGGGGGGGGGGGTCATTAAAATATTTCTGATTATAAACTAAATTGACGAGGGCTTGTGTCTTTTTTACTGTGATATGTAACTGTCCAAGAACTTCACCAAATCATATATAAATGATAATTAGTCATTAGGCAGTTTTAGACATAACAACCACATTTTGTAGATCATTTCCAGATCATTTCCTGTCATGATCAGGAATAGAATAAAACATGAATTGAACAACTTGGAGTTCAGACAAACGCTGTACAGATTTAATTTAACAGTCCAAGCTGCCCAATTCCTCCTTTTTCTTCTCAGACTTGTTTGTGTTTCGAAAGAAAAGCATGTGCATTGTCATAAGTTGCATTATTGTTGTTGTGCTTTCAGCATGCAGTATACACCGTTAATTTCCATCTCAGGACAGTGGGGCAGGTATTGGATTTCACTGCAGTACTTTGTGTTTCAGGCTAGAAGAAAATCATTTCTCCTTTCCTTGGTCAAGGCTACATTTTGAGTAAGTGAAACCGGTCCTGGTTTCGCAGAAAAAGGGGTAGCCTAAAGCGAGTCAAATTATCTGCTGATGGTCAGTCAATCAAGCCATGCATTTCACATCTGGAAGAGTCAGGGGAAGCCACAAACTGGCAGTGATTTCTGTGCTACTCATCGATCATTCATCCTAGGGTTTGTTTGATTGATCTGTGAGTGAGCCACTTAAATACTCCATCCTAGGGTTTCAAGGACAGATCAGGGTGTGTAGTATAAAGCAAACTTATCATAAACTTGAAACTGTTGCATACATTAACAAACCATGTTATTATAAATTGCTGACAGTAATGTAATCTGTAACCTGATGCTTGTAATAGCTGCCAGCCATCCTATGCCCACTTCACATTCTTGTTCTTGCAGATAGAAATAAAACAAAAAGAGTTCAGGCAGTGGTGTCCAAGTGGTATAGGGCACTGGCTCACTGATTATAAGCTTGGGGGTTCAAGCCCCACTCTCAACAGGTTGTCACTGCCCCCCGCCCCAGTGCAGCTAACTGGGTTATCAAAGACTGGCCATGTCTCTCACTATCTATGGTGTGAGGTTCACGTAAAAGAACCATTTCTGACTTTCGACAAGAGTAGCTGCAAAGCCGTCAGCGTGTTTACGCCCTGTGATGGCCTGGTGAGCTGTCCAAGGTGTACTCTGTCCTCGCCCGGAGTCTGCTGGAATGGGAGCCAGCCTTCCCATGACCCTAATTAGGATTAAGCGGTTACAGAAAATGAACTGAACAAAAACAGTTCTGCTTTTATAGTCCATCTGCTTTGGGGTTCTGCTTGTGATCTGCTTTTCAGTTCATCATAAATGTGAAGAGTAGTTATCTGAGTTTCCCGACTTCCTGTCAACTAGTCTTCTCCGGTGTATTTCATTAAAACGAAATCAATCTCAGTGTTACTGTTGGTTTTCTTTTGTTAGGGGCTCATCTCTAAATGTGTGGCGGACACTATTGCTTCTGCTGTTTCCTGTTTCATCCTCAAGACATGTTCAGGTGGTTCCGGACTGAAAAACAATTAAGTTTGTCACAAATATCTGGCAACCACTGAAAAAGGGAAAAAGGGAAAAAAGCCGATAGGAAAAGAAGAAGAAGAGGAAAAAGAAGAAGATCTGTCCATAGCAACTCCACTCATGGATCAAGGTTTGGCCCCAGTTGGGACTATTAAAGACAGAGATTAAAAGCTTACTTTTTTGATCATGGAATCTCACTCACATTTTAAACTTACAGTCAATAATGTGGCAAAGCTAGAATTTGTTTAGCAGGGAGCATTTACATAAATCTATACAGTGATTTCAGCATAATTTCTCAGTTTTTCCTATTAGTAATCACAATCAAAGTCTGTAAAAGGTAAGTAGACATGTGCTGTAACACAGAACTGATTGTGTCATGCTCAAAATCTCAAAAGAGAACCACCACACAGCGAAGCCATCATATGATGTGTTGTGATTTAGCATTTTCTTGCAAGAGTTTTTCAAGAGGAATGCAAAAAAGCATTGGATAAAATGAGTGATCCCAATTTATCTGTTAGATTACCGTCCTGGATAGAGTGCTGGCTGCCATTATGACCCATGATCAGTTAAAAAAGCTCTCTCATGGATCCAGTCTTACTTGTCTGACCGTACTCAGTCTGTGATGATTGGTGAGTCAGTTTCACAGATGCACAAGCTTGTATTCGGGGTCTCTCAAGGATCAGTTTTGGGACCATTGCTATTCAGTGTCTACATTCTGCCGCTTGGCAAAATAATCAGCACTCATTCAATTCACTTTCATGTATATGCAGACAACAACCAACTGTACTTGTCCATTTCCCCAGAGGAAGTTGGAATAGCCATACAAACCATCAACAACTGTCTGTCAGATATCCGCTCCTGGATGAGTTCAAATTTCTTAAAGCTCAACGATGAGAAAACTGAGTTTCTGACACTAGGCACTCATCATCAGCTGTCCAAATTAAACCCAAAGCCTGTGATTAGTGTTGGAGCATGCTCTGTCGACACCACACAGCAGGCAAGAAACCTTGGAGTGGTTTTCCAATCAACCATGCCAATGGATGAGCACATCAACTCTTTGTGTAGAATCTGCTACTTCCACATTCACAATATTGGCAAAATCAGATATCTGTTGACTTTCAACACTATCAAACTTCTTGTTCAGACGCTAATCATCAGCCGCCTGGATTACTGCAACTCCCTTCTTGTCAATCTTCCACAAAAATCCATATCACATCTCCAAAGAGTACAAAATTCAGCAGCCAGACTCACCACTCATCAATGTCGCAATGACCGCATCACTCCAGTTCTGCAGTCATTGCATTGGTTACCAGTCCAACAGTGAATCTCCTATAAAATTCTCCTACTAACTCATTGAGCACTATATCAGCCAAACAGCCCTCTTTACCTTCAAGAACTAATCAGTGTCTACAAGCCATCCAGAACCCTAAAATCTTCTGAACAGTCCCTCTTGTTCCAGCCTGTATGTGCCAATAAGATCAGCGAGAGAGCTTTCTCCATTGCAGCACCTCCACTATGGAACAATCTACCATTAGACTTTAAAATCAACATCTGTAAAACCTCCTTTAAAAGGCAAATCAAAACTCAGCTCTTCAGAACTGCTTATAACATTTGATAATTTTCTCAGCCTCCCTCATAACCCTTTTACAGTGCCAGTGAGCAACTAGCCAGATGGAGTCTAGGTGCTATAGAAATTTATTATTATTATTATTATTATTATTATTATTATTATTATTATCATAAATGTCCTCCTGCCTTAAATGTATGCACATGCGAACCGTAAATCAATATCAATGTTGGTAATACAGTACTTCATATTCATAATCATTTACTGCAGTGAGCTCTATAACTATGGCAGTATCCCAGTACACGTGCTGCACCATTATGAGTATTAATCAGATCTAAACACCCGGATGTGAAAAATGTCATTCAAGGCACTGGTACTAATCCCTTTCTATACTAATCTCAGGCTCCTGCTGTGGCCTTGTGACTCTACAGCACCACCCCGAGGATTGTGCCCAGTATAATTTCGCCAACATGCACAAAATGTGGTTGACATGCTAAGCTCACCAAGTGAAAGGAGTTTGTAATGTACAGTGCATTACCCACACTCAACTGGAAGAACATACACATCCTACATATATATAATACATATTTGGTAGACATGATATCAAGATATTGCTTGTGTTAAAATGCAAAAGGTATCCTCCACAATGGTGAGAATTCATTTATGCATCTCAGTGTAGAACCGGGTTATCAAAGGCGGGCCATGTCTCTCACTGTCTATGGTGAGAGGCATGTAAAAGAACCATTGCTGACTTTCGTAAAGAGTAGGCTGCAAAGTCGTCAGCGTGTTTCTATCCCTTGCTAAAAGGGTTGTGACAGGAAGGGCATCCGACGTAAAAATCTCTGCCAAATTAAACGTGCGAATCAAAATGATTCGCTGTGGCGACTCCCGAGTAAAAGGGAAAAAGCAGAAAGGAAGACAGACAGTGTAGAACCAAGAAGTGCTTCATAACTTCTCTATACACTGGTTTATATCTATCTTATAGTTTACACGTTATTAGATATGATGATTGTGATACTCACATGCCCAGGATAATACCCTTGTATAGCACCACCATTTGGTCTCCGAAAGAATTAATGTTTCATCTTTTTTTTTTTCATATTAGGTATGCATGACTTCAGGATAATGCTAAATTTTAATTACAAAGGATTTTTTTTTATCTTTTATGTTATCTTTTATCACCCTGTACCCTGGTCATGTCTCATAACTTTGTGCATTGCGCCAGATGGCTGAAACATTAGCTATGATGGATATGATAAATTCACATTAGCAGAATGTGCCACCAATGGAAAAAAGTTTGACTTTTCAGCTATCTACTGACCCTCAATTATTCATCAGCTTTATGTCTAATGTCTAGATTGATGAGTTGATGGTTATAATGATATCCACATTCCATTGAGTGGCTCTCATACAATGCATCTGGCAAGAAAGAATTTTGTAACATATCTCAGTTATATTATTCTGAAAGAGTTCATCAGATTCATTACAGATTGATATACAGTATATATATATATATATATATATATATATATATATATATATATATATATATATATATATATATATATATATACATATATATATATACATATATATATATATATATATATATATATATATATATATATATATATATATATATATATATATATATATATATATATATATATATATATATACAAATATATGTGTGGTGTGTGTGTGTGTGTGTGTGTGTGTGTGTGTGTGTGTATATATATATATATATATATATATATATATATATATATATATATATATATATATATATATATATATATATGTATGTATATATATGTATACAGACGCTCCCCGACTTGTGTTTCTAATTGGTTCTGGAATGTAAGTTGAAAGTGAACATAAGTTGTTACAGTGACGTATGACGTATAACGTGTGACGCTCATACTGTACCATACATCCATAAATACCATTACCGTATCTCATAAAACACTCCGAAAGCAATTATTATAAACATAACATTGTAAAATAATATCAAATATATCAAATAATATCAACATTAATTTCAAATAAATTAAATTCAAGCAGAATAATTTCAAATAGATACATTTTAATCAAATTCACTCATCAAATATCAAATAGTCACATTACATGAAGCTGAGCCGACTCACTTTACATGAAGCTTAAAACAGCCAATCAACGCTTACAATATGTGAGGCACTCAAAACCGAAAGTAGTTTACTTTTTGTGCTTGAAACAAAGCGTCGGTTATCCGGACTTCTGGTTTTTTGTGTGTGGTTATATATATCTTCTTCTTTTCCTCTCAGCTTTCCCCTTCAGGGGTCGGCCCAGCAAACCATCCGCCTCTATCTCACCCTATCCTCTGCATCTTCTGCTCTTACTACAACTACCTTCATGTCCTCCTTCACTACATCCATAAATCTTCTCTTTGGTCTTCCTCTAGGCCTTCTGCCTGGTAGTTCCAACTTCAGCATCCTACTACCAATATATATATATATATATATATATATATATGTTAGTATACTCCCATAGTCAACATTACTCTGATATAGCACAGTACTACAGTACTTTCATTATTTAGATATTCATTATATTTGGCACACAAGTGCATCATTTGATCACGGGTTGCTGTACCAGAGGTTTGAAGGCCTTTCAGCAATATTGTATTTTGTTCGTGCGCTACTCTATGTAAACATTGTGTATGTCCACTGTACGTATATGAAAATCGCAATAGAATAACAATTTCTGTAATACTCAAACCACCTTCATCTATCCAAGACTTCCTTGGATGCCTTTCTTTACCCCATTCTGCTGATTGATGTCAACATGAAGCACTTATCTTGGTTCTGCATTGTTTTATTCATTGAACAAGTGGCACAAAAAATGGCTGATGACATAATTGCATGACTCATTTCATGTGTTTATTCAAGTACATGTATGTTCCTAACTCAGTGAGTTGCAAGTGTATATTCTCCTTTTTATCTGTCATTGAAATATAAAAAAAAGCTGAAAAATGGCTTCACGGCTTCATTTCTACTTGAGCCATTTTTTTTCTTATTCTCACACATTTGTAAGTTCCTTTCCTGAAGCTCTGTTTTTGTTAATGCACAATCTCAGGAATAGGAACAGAATCAAATAAGTAAAGGCGTTGGGTACACGCATCACTTTTCC
This sequence comes from Plotosus lineatus, assembly GCA_024760905.1. Classification (NCBI taxonomy): domain Eukaryota; kingdom Metazoa; phylum Chordata; class Actinopteri; order Siluriformes; family Plotosidae; genus Plotosus; species Plotosus lineatus. The sequence goes on from CM045738.1 coordinate 20,355,800, forward strand.
TTCCAGCAGCCAATGAGAGTGCAGTCCAATGATCTCATTCCTGCTCCAGTTGTACCATGCACTCCAGAGACTATATCCCTGTAAATATCCTTTCATAGACATTGATAGCCTGAGAGAAAGCTAGAGAGACATAAAGTAAGATTAAATAGACATAAAAGAGATGTACATATAAATGTGGTTTTATGTTTTATGAGGTGTAAGGGAAATTTTGGTGTCTGTCTAGTTCTGCTGCTCGACTCACCTATAACATACAGTGTATAAAACAGTCTGAATGACAACCTCCTTCACGACTGCAAAGGGACTATTTCAAAGCACATCAATAGGAAAGGTCTGTTGGGACTTTGACATCTCCACATCATCACCATGACAAAAGCAGTGTCTTTTCCATTCACCTCCATCTCCTTCTTACTCTCAATCAAAGGAAGAAAAAGTGACAGCGAGAGAGCAGCCCACAAACTGGTCCCTGAGTGCCTCAAGAAAAAAAGTATTGCATTCCTATTCTCTTCCTATAGATGTAGCATATACTGACCTGCACCAATTAAAATGCTTTAAATAGGAGCAGGTTGTGAATAATAAGACGAATTATGATTACGGCAACAATTCTTCGGAACGAATCTACATTACGTAGGTAAGCTTATCCATTAGAACAAGACTGAGACATGTGCAGATGTTTAAGGTATCCACATGGGACCATCCACAATAGCAGAAGGTGATATAGCATTGTAGAAAGCACCAAGCAGAAGCATTACATTCTGATATGAAAAGGAGTTTACCTCATACAGGGAAGTAGACCAGTAGGTGGTTAATCTTTTACCAGTCCATCCATGAGGCATATTTTCTTGACAGTCAGGCAGTGTTGAGTCAGCACGGCCAGCAAAGCCTTCTGTGCTGGCCTAAACACAATCAGAAGCATTGACCTACATTTAGGACTTAATACAATTTAATAGAACTAATACGGTGGCGTAGTGGTTAGCACATCAGCCTCACAGCAAGAAGGTCCTGGGTTCAATTTCCAGCTTGGGCGTTTCGGTGTGGAGTTTGCATGTTCTCGCCATGCTTGCATGGGTTTCCTCTGGGTACTCTGGTTTCCTCCCACAGTCCAAAAACATGCACAGTAGGTTAATTGGCTGTCAAATCCATCACCCCCAGGTGTGAATGTGAGTATGAATGGGTGTGTGAGTGTTGGCCTGGTGAGCTGTCCAGGGTGTACCCTCGCCTGGAGTCAGCTGAGATGGGTGAATTGAATTTATTCCCACTAGTTTATTTTCTTCATGAATCTCTTGGCTGCACTGCAAAAAAATCTTTCCTGCAACCATTTTAAAATTCTCCATAAATAATCCCAACTGTAGTGTTGCTATTGTTTCCTATTCTTGCAGTGCACGAGCAATTCTATGAAAATCATTATGTGCTCACGCTTTGTATTTCATTTTTATCAACGAAAGGATTTTTGAAATATTACAGACGACACTAAAAGTTCAGCTAAATTTTAGTCGGCATATGAACCCGCCTTGTTTCCGTGGTTTAAAACTGAAGCTGAGAAAGTGGGCTGCAGCAAATGGAAGAAGTGTTTGTACTCTGGAAAAAAAAAAATTCTGCATCTTGTTTGGTTTCAAATAGTGACAGCTGGGGGCCAATTCCTATGGCAGAACCGGTCTCTGGAGATATTTTAACAACAAATTCTTGTTGAGCACAGAGATCAGAACAAGAGTAAACATTCAAAGGTTACCAATAACAATCAGACAATCCGTCAATCAAACAATCAGAACACACCTGTCAATAGATATGATAAGTTGTAATATACATATATATTATACTAATGGAATAAATAAAGGTTTTAGAATGCATTTAGATGTAAATATTAGGGAACGATTCATTGGTTTGCGTTCCAGGGGATTGTAACTTGTGTCGATAAAGTAATCATTTGCTCCACAGTATCTACAGAATTTATGGAAAACATCCCATGATTCAGCTCCAAGGTCTGTCATGAACACTTTATTCATTTGTCTCACTGCATTGTCACTGCTGTATTCACCAGTGAGTTTAAAAAAGGAAATTCGTGGCATTTGAGTGGAGCCTTGAGAGAATTCACACTCAAAGGTTTTTATGTGAGATATGACAGTGGACTCAACTCAACTCAACCACAACTCAACGCCTGTGTTAGCGTCCATAATATGTTCACTGTCATCACATGATCACTTCCGTGGATCACATGCATATGCTGGTCACTCCACATTCTAAGATGTGTATTTATTTTACTGCTTTTTAGAGACCTCTTGTGGAAATAAACTGCAATTTAATTTAGTGCAGCATAGACCGAAGTGCCATCTGGCATATGAGTGTGTACAGTCGGGTGGAATTATAAACCAATACTGATGGTATTTCATTCATTTTCAAAGCTGCTTAATCCTAATTAGGGTCACGAGAAGGTTAGAGCTCATCTCAGCTGACTGTGGGCAAGAGACATCCTAGACAGCTTGCTAGGCCGTCACAGTGCCATCACTCACATAACCATTCACACACACACACACACACACACCTCACTGTACATGTTTTTGATCTGTTGGAGGACGCCAGAGTATGCAGCCGAGGCCCACGCAAGCACGGTGAGAACATGCAAGCTTCACACAGAAAAGCTCCAAGCTGGGAATCGAACCCAGGCCTTCTTGCTGTGAGGCAGACATACTAACCACTATGTCACTGTGCTGCCCCTCCTATATAAATATCTGGGAGAGGGCAAGGTATACCCTCACACAACCATTCATACTCACACTCAAACCTAGGGGACATTTGTAACAGCCAATTAGCCTACTGTGCATGTTTTTATACTGTGGGAGGAAACCAGAGTGTGTCACTATGTCACTAAAAGGGATATCTAAAAGACAAAGTCTGGGGCAGTGGTGGTCTAGTGGTATAGGGCGCTGGATCGCTGATCCAAAGATTGGGGGTTCGAGTCCCACTCTCCACAAGGTTGTCACTGCCCCCCCCAGTGCGGCTAACTGGGTTATCAAAGGCGGGCCATGTCTGTCACTGTCTATGGTGAGAGGCATGTAAAAGAACCATTGCTGACTTTCGTAAAGAGTAGCTGCAAAGCCGTCAGCGTGTTTCTGTCCCTTGCTAAAAAGGGTTGTGACAGGAAGGGCATCCGACGTAAAAAAAAAACCTCTGGCAAATCAAACGTGCGAATCAGATGATTCGCTGTGGCGACTCCCGAGTAAAAGGGAAAAAGCCGAAAGGAAGACAGAACTAAAAGACAAAGTCTATGCAATGAGACCTGCAACAGTCATTGAACTGAGAGCAACCATTGAAGGTGAATGCACGCATGTGTGCTATTTCATCGCTTCACGTTGTCGGCCATGTCTGGACCAAAACGGACATCACTTTGAGAACAGGCGGTGACAAAACAATAGAATGATGTTTGTAAATTCTTTTACATGTTGAAAATTAAATGAATTATAATAAACACCTAGTTTACAATTATTTAAAGTGTGTGTATACATTTTTTGGGACATCCTGTGTGTGTGTGTGTGTGTATATATATATATATATACATAAACAAATATACATATATATTCATTATATTCAAACATATATATATATATATATATATATATATACACACACACACACACACATATATATATATATATTCTGTCTTCCTTTCGGCTTTTCCCTTTTACTCAGGAGTCGCCACAGCGAATCATCTTCACACCTTTTGGCAGAGGTTTTTACGTCAGATGCCCTTCCTGTCACAACCCTTTTTAGCAAGGGACAGAAACACGCTGACGACTTTGCAGCTACTCTTTACGAAAGTCAGCAATGGTTCTTTTACATGCCTCTCACCATAGACAGTGAGAGACATGGCCCGCCTTTGATAACCCAGTTAGCCGCACTGGGGGGGACAGTGACAACCTTGTGGAAAGTGGGACTCGAACCCCCAACCTTTGGATCAGTGATCCAGCGCCCTATACCACTAGACCACCACTGCCATATATATATATATATATATATATATATATATATATATATACACACACACACACCAGGGTATCCAAAGGAAACCCACGCAAGCACGGAAGAACATGCAAACTGCACACAGAAATGTCTGAAAGCAGGAAACAAATCCAGCACCTTCCTGCTAGTGAACTGGCCGTACCAAACACAATGCCACTGTGCTGCAAAAAAAAAAAAAAAAAAAAAAAAAAAAATCTATATATGTATGTGTGTGTGTGTGTGTGTATATATATATATATATATATATATATATATATATATATATATATATATATATATATACAAAGATATATATATATATATATATATATATATATATATATATATATATACACACACACATACATATATAGATTTTTTTTTTTTGTGTGTGTGTGTGTGTATATATATATATATATATATATATATATATATATCTATCTTTTGTGTGTATATATATATATATATATATATATATATATATACAAAAGATATATATATATATATATATATATATACACACACACACACATACATATATAGATTTTTTTATTTATTTTTTGCAGCACAGTGGCATTGTGTTTGGTACGGCCAGTTCACTAGCAGGAAGGTGCTGGATTTGTTTCCTGCTTTCAGACATTTCTGTGTGCAGTTTGCATGTTCTTCCGTGCTTGCGTGGGTTTCCTTTGGATACCCTGGTTTCCTCCCACAGTCATAAGAAATGCACATTCGGCTAATTGCCTGTTACAAATAACCCCAGTGTGTGTGTGTGATTTTATTTATTTTTAGGACTTCTTTTATAGGCATGTAATTAGTTTTAAAGCACCGGTGGCTGTAGTGCTACGGTTCACTACTAGGGGTCGCGATTTCTTCAATTTCAACTTCAACATGCGCGCGACATCAAGTCGAACTTCAGTCTGACGTCACGCGCTCTACCTCGACTTACCTTGCTGACTCCGCCCCCTCCTCCTTGCTCACACATGCACGAGTTTGACAGTCCAGCTGAAACTGAACCGAAGACGCCCGGTGGGGTTTCATTGTTTCTTCTTATTAGTTCTGTGGAGTTTTTTGTTTTGTTTTGTTTTTTTGCTTATCTTTTTTTTTAAAGTATGGTATTTGGGAAAATCGAGTAACTATGTGGACCTGTATCTAAACTGGGCTTTTCCTTGGCTGTTGGTTTATTTCTTGCGACTATCGACAGGTTCGAAAGTTTAGTCATTTCGTTGTGCACGCGCGAGTCGCGAAGGACTGAAACCATGTCGCGAGACCCGGATGAGGTGAATAAACTGACCGAAAGCACCTATAAGGTAAGAATTCTCCTCAGACTCTTCCAGGAGTAGAAAGAAATACAATATCCTGGATTTCACTCACTTACCCTCAGAAGTAGGTCGTGGTCGGGGTCCAGGACAGTGGAATGTTCTGGTGAAGTTCTCACAGGATTCTGAAAGGAATTTTTCAGCCGAATATTTCTTTGTTAGTCTCTGTGTTCTGCTCTGATACTTTAAGTTGGTCCTCAGGTGAGGAAACATCTAACAAGCTTAGAAACTGCTTTAAGCTCGAAGCTCATTTAATGTCTGAAGGGATTTTTTTACACCTGGAAATCACTGAGCTTTAAACTCACCTCTGCATGTCTGGGAAGCATGAAATTCTTTAAATTCTCTTGTCAAGAACAAAGAAGAAAAAAAAATGGGTTGGGGGGGGCGCTGGTCTTTTGGACAAATCCGGGTCTGCACCTTGAGTTCCACAGTTTTAGAAAATCTTTTCTTTTTTATTTCGTACTTGGTCCCAGGCTTGCAACTCGAAGCATTTGGAGTCAACAATAAATTTACAAAAGTAAAACTCAACATTCCAAAATATTTTATCTGCTCCCAGTTCTGAGAAGTTTGGAATTAAACTTACTGTAACAAAGCAAGATTTTCAAAGTGGTGTTCAAAGACCTCTCTCTCTCACAGTCTCTCTCTGTGTGTCTCTCTCTCTGTGTTTCTCTGTCTCTCTCTCCCTGTGTGTCTCCCTGTCTCTCCCTGTGTCTATTTCTCTGTCTCTCTCTCTGTGTGTTTCTCTGGCTCCGTGTCTCTGTCTCTTTGTGTTCCCCTGTCTGTCTCTCTCACGGTCTCTCTCTGTCGCTCTCTCTTTCTGTGTTTCTGTCTCTCTCTCCCTGTGTGTCTCTCTGTCTGTGTTTCTCTGTCTCTCTCTCCCTGTGTGTCTCTCTGTCTGTCTCCCTGTCTCTCTCTGTGTCTATTTCTCTGTCTCTCTCTCTCTCTGTGTTTCTCTGGCTCCGTGTCTCTGTCTCTCTGTGTTCCCCTGTCTGTCTCTCTCACGGTCTCTCTCTTTCTCTGTGTTTCTCTGTCTCTGTCGCTCTCTCTTTCAGTGTTTCTGTCTCTCTCTCCCTGTGTGTCTCTCTGTCTGTCTCCCTGTCACTCTCTGTGTCTCTTTCGCTGTCTCTCTCTCTGTCTCTGTGTCTCTCTCTGTGTTTCCCTGTCTGTCTCTCTCTCTTTCTGTCTTTGTCTGTCTCTCTCTCTCACGGTCTCTCTTTCTGTGTTTCTCTGTCTCTGTCACTCTCTCTCTTTCTGTGTTTCTCTGTCTCTCTCCCTTTGTGTCTCTCTGTCTGTCTCTCTGTCTCTCTCTCTCTCTCTCTGTGTATTTCTCTGTCTCCGTGTCTCTCTGTATGTCTCTCTGTCTCTGTGTCTCTCTCTCTGTGTTTTTCTGTCTGTCTCTTTCTCTGTCTCTCTTTCTGTCTCTCTCTCTCTGACTCTCTCTGTGTGTCTATTGTGTGTCTATTGCTTTTTTAGCTTCTTTCTCTCTCTCTCTCACACACACACAAAACTCAAAACAAAGCAATAACCTCATAAAAGAAAAATCTCTAACAGTGTCACCAGCAAGAACAAAAAGGTAATAAAATTCTGTCATTATTTGTATTAAAATCCAACCTGTTAAAAATTAAATGCATGAATAGGAAATAGTATTAGAAGAGAAAGACCTCATAAAATGGATTTAAGTTCATCTGTTCATCTGAAAACGTGAAATATAATTACCCAAGTCTAAAAAATATATTTAAGTTAATAAAACATGCCAGAAAAATGATGGATAATCTGATGTTAAAGTAACACTTAAAAAGCATTTATTCATTAATTTATAAGCCAATTATTCCTAATTATGGTCGCGGGGAGGTTGTCGCCTATCTCAGCCGAATCTGGTCGAAGGTGAGGTACATCCTGAATAGCTCGCAAGACCATCATAAGGCCGTCCCACACACACACACACACACACACACACACACAAACAAACACACACAGAGAGAGAGAGAGCGAGAGAGAGACATGGCCGTTCACACTCGCACCTTGGGGCGATTTGGAACAGCCAGTTAACCTACTGTGCATGTTTTTGGACTGTAAGAGGAAATCGGAGGAAACCAACGCAAGCACGGGGAGAACATACAAGCTCCACACAGAAACTCAGACCCACATCTTCTTGTTTCGAAGTGGATGTGCTTACCTCTACGCCACCATGCTCTCTGCTCGACAGACAGTGTTTCTAAAGCCATTGTTGCTCAGGTTTGGAATGTGTGGAAACAGATTTTTAAAGGTTCCTAGATTTTTGAAACAAATGATTTTGGAATATGTTGTCAAAATAAGAGGGAGATATCGGATAAAATCTGATCTGGAAAGCCTGGAAGTACATGATATTTAAACATCTGAATGGGGGATTTACCCAAAATTCTGGAAAAGCGATGGAGATTCTGCTGCTGTGAGCTGAACTCACACTGTCACTTGTTATTCTTCAGACTACCCTTAATTTTTGGCTGTGGTCTTTACTGAAATAGCGTTTCCAGTGCACATCCCAATCCTTCCCCCTTTTTAATGACCTGTTTGAAAATCGTATGACCAGGAAAAAAAAATTCAGTGGATTTATTTTTTCCCGAAAGGAAAGGACACGTATGCTTTATAAGCAGATGTCTCCTCAGAATACAGCCAGTGAAGGAGGAAGGTCTCCTGCGTTATTGGTGTACAAACAAATATCAACTCCTGTTTCCATCCACTATCCTCTTGACCTTAATGCTGGCACAAAGATTAAAAAATATGTTTTTTGTACGAGGAAGGTTAGTTTTACAAGGACTATCGCCTACACCCTGCCCATAAACACATCACAACCATTCTCCGATGTGCTACTGCTAGTATGTTTCCACGAAGATGACTTGATAGCTAGAAGGGTGTTGACAGCAATTATAGAGCTTTGGAAATGAATAATTGGTTTGAAACCATGTGTCAGTGAAATTAAGTTTCCTTTCCTCCTCTTTATTTCTATGTAGAGAAATCATGTTGTCTAATAGTTTTCTTGCTATCCTGTACAGTGCTGAATATAATGTTGTACAGTGTCTCAGGGCATGCAAGTAAATTACAAAATGACAGGCGTATGTTAAAAAAAAACAAAAAAAAAGTGCTTTTATTGTGGCCTCTCATGTCGTTTTGATCTCAGAAAAGGTTTTATGGTTTGAGTGCACAAAAGGGTTATTTAGATGCCTCATGCTTTCGTTTCAGAAAGTGTTGTATGAGGAACTTTTTATGAAAGCTATTTATGTACAAGTATGATTCTACCGTATCTTTAAAAGGACAAATTAAGGACCCATTTAGATGGATATTAATACTGATATCTGTGCAGAGAGTTTCAAATACACAGGGTATGTGCAATAAAGATAAACCACTTCTTTCGATAAACCTCTGTACTCCTTCAAGAGATCTGACATTTTGTACCACTAGCACATTTTATAGTTGATCTGTAAACTGTGCACGTGTGAAAAGACCAAGGATTAACAGGGCATCCTTTAAGTTTCCATCAGGAAGTGCTTGCAGTCTTTATTCTTTTATTATACCTGGCTCAATATAATCCATAGATTTTCACTGCGATATCAGAAGAGACCTGATACAATATCATGAGACTATCCAGATGCTGATTTGAGTTCTATTATGATTCTGTAAACATTCTGATTTAGTATTATACATTTTCCGACCCAATTTTGATACAATTTTAATATCTTGGACCATGTAAAAGAAAGTGGTCACGCCACTGAAGCTTTGTTAGTAAATAAGTAATCTATGATTTATGTTTTTTTTTAAATGTAATATATTTGTTTAATTTATTTGAGATTTATAGCTAATGTGGTGATGCACGAATCGCCACACCAAAGAATCACAAATGTATAACTATGTAAAAATTTTCCACTATCTCTAATTTTCATTGTGTTCGCTTATAGTGAAGCTTCTGTGCAGAGCCCAATATTCATGGCCATGGCCGAGTTGGTACTGATTGGCTGTTTTGTATTGCTGATTTACATTGCAGGGCAGGTATTCTTAGCATTACTGAAACCCCAGAGTAGGAGCTCATGGAGCACCTCTCAGACAGGCATATCAAACTCAGGTTGGCGGACAAGGTTTTGTTGAGCAGAACATGAACTGTGACAAACACAAGATAAACAGATAATTAAAGAGTGTGGAAATAAGTCAATGGAAGGCGATGAAAAGAAAACTTGGCATTGACTTTTTTTGACTCAAGGCTATAGTTGAGAAATGTGTGTGTGGGGGGTGATTTATTTAGATAAATTTGATTCAGCCCTTTTAATGAGCCATGTTACTTTTATTATTCGCGATGCGGACACCTACCAATAGAAGTACCTCTTGGGGAAAGTTCCTTAATCTGTAATTTATAATGTAGAGAAAGCTAGCCATGTGTTTTACTGTATATTAAAATGAATTACAGTCAAAATTAGGTAATACATATTTCACAGGGAGCTCACATTGTTTGAGATCTGTCAGGTTTCAAGCATATTTGTGAGCCACTCCACCGAAAGTAGGCTGTTGCATCCATAAATGAAAATGAGCTTTTTACACAGCCAGATAGAGGAGGCCCAAAGCTGCAAAATGCAGCAAAAGATTTGTCAATACCTTGAAAACTGACCGAGCTATGCCATTTCTTGTGTCAACATTCAACTAAAAATTTGAAAATGAGCACAAAGAGTGCCCTTCTTCCAAGATGCCCTTACCAACCAAACATTTTTATGCACCTCAGCCATATAAACTTTTTGAAAACATGTCTAGGAAAAGTTTTAGGATGAGATGATAAGAGAAATCATCCTCATTTTAATTTGACAGGCCATTTTAAAACCCATCAGTGGCTGTGGTAACCCCCCCAAAAATGAACAAAAAATGACTTTTTTCCCATTTCTGTTTATTCCAATAAGATAAGTATGTATCTTTTCGATCATTATATAAAGGTTCAAATGCCTTCAACTGATACTGATCGAAAAAAACACTGTCAGGTTCAAACAATCACACTGAAATTAAGAAAACTATATAATAAAACTCTCTGATCTCTTTATACAAGTAAGCTTCATCAACTCTGCCCTCATCATTATCATCTTCATCTATGTCCTGCTAAGCAGAAAGGATCACAGCATCATCACAAACACAACAAACTGACTCATGCACAATTTTATTAACAGATGCCTCTTCATCAACATCAAAATCTTCATCAACACAGCTGGCATCATCATCATCAGTTTGTTCATCTGTAAAAGGAATGAGACATTTAAGTATTTTTCAGGTCTTGACCAATTTTCGTAGAAAACTAAACAACCCACGATCCAGCATGTCCAGTCCAGGCAAGATTACACACAAATCAAATAATCAAAAAAAAATTCCATAATCAAATTTAGCATGCAGAGAAAAATACTCACCGGCGAAATAATCTTCAAGAACGCCAAGCATTCCGGCATCTTCAAAGCCCAATTCTCGTGTCGAATATAGCATCCATACTAATGCTGCTAGATATCACAGATGACATTTCGCTCTCCTTTTCCAGAAATTGTGTATTCACAATATTATAAATAAACTTACGGACTCTTACTGAAGAGAAAGTCAGAGATAAATTCAGCATACAGTAAACCGGAAGTTAACGTGTAACGGGCAACGGGCACTGCGCATGTGCAAGCCCGAGCTGACCAATCAGTGTGCTCGTTTCAGATCTTCCTTAGAAACTAGCCTACATTGTTTACAAGCATATCGTCTTCATAATTTTCATTTTCTTCTTCATTTTAATATCAAAACAGTATCCAAAATGGAAAGACTACTTCACGGCTGTTCTTCTGGTGTATGGATTATATTGTGTCTTATACCGAACTCGGTGAATAATTGCAACGAAAACCAGTAAGTTTTGCTATTGTTTTTATCTAGTTTTATGAGGATACTCACCAGAAAAATGGGGGGAAAAGACATTTTTAGTGAGTTTTAGTCGATTTCACGTGAGCAAGTGCTAGTTGAATACTTGCTTTAATAGTTTATGCAAAAATCCGAATTTCGATAAAAATGGACCATTTTTACTTTTCTGGCCTTTATATCAGTAGTGGTCTGTGCAACAAGCACCTACTTTCGGTGGAGTGCCTCACATTTGGTTTCTTGGACACTTTGCCACTGGTCAGTGCATAAAATCAGTCCAGACATACATGAGCAATGTCTTATGATTAGTATATAGCTATGTACTGCGAGATATTGAACTTTATGTGCTAGAAATATTTTCCTTAAATTTCTAGAAAACGTAGAGTTAACAATAAAATATCTGTCTGTTTAATTTGTAGCATGGAAGATTTAATTGTTTCATACTAGATGCTGTCTCTGTCTACTATAAGCTGCAACGTGAATCAGTACTTGCATTAAATTGCAGTCATATAGGAGCTGCTTCACGAAAAACAAGCACACTTTCTCCTAATAAAGTCCCATTAGAAACTGATTTTGTATTATTAAGTCCTTAAAAGGAAGGAAAAATGTCTAATTAGAAAAGATGTGAATTATTTAAAAGACATGCAAATAGAATGTGTTCATACAGCATGACACCCCACCCCCACACCACCCCGGCGATGTTTTGTCTGTCCCAAGCATATTCATGACTTTTTTCAATAAGTGGCATAATTTTTTCTCTCATAGTGTATCAGAAGGTTGATATCACTTTTTTCATAGTTTTATATAAATATGTATATTCATTTATTTACTTATTTATATATTTGTTTGGGGGGTTTATTTAAAATAAACAAATAAAAGCCTGGCCCAGATGGCATTAACCAGATGCTATTGATTACATCAGGCTTAGACTTCACACATTCATTACTGCCAAGTGTTTACTTGCCATGCTCTCTCTAGAATGTAATGGAACAGTTTAACCCGGGGCTGAAGAACCTCATCAACCTTGGAAAGAGCTACGAGAAAGCTGTCATGGGTAAGCACATTTCAGCTAATGCCTATATATTTAATCTTTTAAAATTTATAACTCCAGATTATTAATTCAAGCTTAACTGGATAATACAGTACTTAGCTTTACATTACAGTTAAATACAGAGATGTACACAATGCGGTTTTTTGGGGTTTTTTGGTTTTTTTTTGATTTACTTATTATTTTAGTAGATGACAGCCCAATTGTTTAGTACCCAAATGCAGGTCTAATGTTGATGTGTCTGTTTTCTATCTCGCAGCCATGACACTAGCTGGAAAGGTGTACTTTGAAGCTGTGGGTAAGATTGGGGAGAATGCTGCTGTATCTCCAGTGTCAAGAGAATTAGGTGAGTGTCGGACAAGCCTCCTCTAAAATGACTTGTGGATATTTCCCAGTTCTTAACCACAGCATAATTCAGTAAATTTAAATAAAATTTAATTCAGTAAATGTTTAATAAATGTGGATGCATTTGAGCTCATCTGGAATTCCGATCCCTCAAGGAATCAAATTAAAGTTGAGTTTGTCAAGCAGGGAATGCGCTTTGAATTCACGTCTTGTGGGCGTGGCCCGCAGCGCGAGAGAGAGAGAAGGAATAACGCTTTACTTTTTAGTTTAGTTTTTTAAGTTGTTTAATTCAGTAAATGGTCAAGCAGGGAATGCGCTTTGAATTCACGTCTTGTGGGCGTGGCCCACAGAAGGAGAGAGAGAGAGAGAGAAGGAATAACACTTTAGTTTTTAGTTTTTTAAATTGTTTAATTCAGTAAATGTTTAATAAATGTGGTCGCATTTGAGCTTATCTGGAATTCCAATCCCTCAAGGAATCAAATTAAAGTTGAGTTTGTCAAGTAGGGAATGCGCTTTGAATTCCACGCTTTGTGGCCCGCAGCGCGCGCGCGAGAGAGAGGTGTGTGTGTGTGTGTGTGTGTGTGTGTGTGTGTGTGTTAATAAAAAATGTTTAATAATGGTTTAATTACTAAATATGTTAATAAAATGGTTTAATATGTTAATAAAATGTTTAAATGGTTTAATAAATAATTTTCTTTTACTTTTAACACATATTTCATACAAAATTGTTGTACTTTTATCATTTTTAAAGGGTTTATGGGATTTATCCAGTCCAAGACTAGAGCCTTGGAACGAATTAGGCGTGTAACATGTAAGATGCGACCCCTACTTATGAAATCCTCGCTATACGAAAAGGGCTCTGGAACGGATTAATTTCGTAAGTTGGGGGCCGACTGTACTGTTAAACGTAATGGTACTTGAAACATCTATGTTGGTTAAGTCAACAATACTCCTTTAACAGTGTGAGCATGGCAAACTCTGTGAGTATCTCATTTTGGTCCAGAAATTTGATTACCGTAGGCCCTTAACCATTCGCGCCCCCACATACTCTCGGATTGGCGACAAACCCGGAAGTAATTGGCACGTGATTCAAATTTACCCAATTGCTGAGAGCTTTTGTTTTTCCCTCCTACTGATTGATTGCAGATGATGTGTACACCTCTTCTTTTTTTTTTTCTCCTTCATGCACAAATTATAAACATAATTGCGAAGTAATTTTTTTTCATGTGTTTTTAATGATTATTTAAGCCCTATGATGCCACTCAAACACCCTGCATCTTCTCTAGCTTCTGGTAAGGAGCCTAAACACATAATTTATTCAAAAATATTATCACAATACAAAATTTAAAAGTTTTTACTGAATCATTATGACATTTTACTCATTATTACTGTATTAATGAGTAAGACTGTCTATAGAATGTGTTTAAGAAGCATATTTTTGCACATGTAATATCATACATAGGGTTTTAAAACTGCGCCACACAGATTTACAGGATCCGCGTGAAGGACCGGAATCGAACCATCCAAATGGGGCCGACTGTATTTCCATTTTAAATAAGTTTTAATCCTGTGTGATACATATTTTCAATATTATGCACCTTATCTGTGAGTGGCCATAATGCTTATGGCTGGTGTGTGTGTGTGTGGGTGTGTGTGTGTGTATACATACACACAGACAGACGCTCCTCGACTTATGTTTTTAATTGATTTCCGGACGGCCGAACGCAAGTTGAAAGTGAAAGTAAGTTGTTACAGTGACGTGTGATGTATGATGCTCATACTGTACTATACATCCATAAATATCATTACCATATCTCATAAAACACCTCTAAATCAATTATTATAAACATAACATTGTAAAATAATATCAAATATATCAAATCATATCAACATTAATTTCAAATAAGTCACTTATTTATACCAAGTTACTTTACATGAAGCTTAACAGCCAATCAACGCTTACAATATGTGAAGAGCACAATATTACACAGTAAACACAAAGATCACAGAGACTACGTCTTAACACAAGGGTAACACGCTATATAACTGATATATACACTAAGTCTGTAGTTTGTAAACAATGAATGCAGCGTTATTACATCAGCGTACTGCGTAGGTACGTCTAAACTCAAAATTTGACTTTTTTTTTTTTTTTTTTTTGAAAAAAAAAAAACAAAAATGTAAAATCGAAAAAACAAAACGGATGAACATGAGTCGGGGAGTGTGTATGTGTGTATATATATGTGTATATATATATATATATATATATATATCTTCTTCTTTTCCTTTCGGCTTTTCCCTTCAGGGGTCGCCACAGCGAATCATCTGCTTCCATCTCACCCTATCCTTTGCATCTTCTTCTCTTACACCAACGACCTTCATGTCCTCCTTTACCACATCCATGAATCGTCTCTTTGGTCTTCCTCTAGGCCTTTTGCCTGGTAGTTCCAGCCTCAGCATCCTATTACCAATATACTCACTATCCCTCCTCTGTACATGTCCAAACCATCTCAATCTAGCCTGTCTGACTTTGTCTCCAAAACGCGTCTTAGATGTGCTGTCCCTCTGACGTGCTCATTCCTAATCCTATCCATCCTCGTTACTCCCAAAGAGAACCTCAACATTTTCATCTCTGCTACCTCCAGCTCTGCCTCCTGTCTTTTCCCCAGGGCCACTGTTTCTAACCCATACAGCATCGTTGGCCTCAACACCGCTTTTGTACACTTTTCCTTTCATTTTTGCCGATACCCTCCTATCACACATCACACGGACACTTTTCTCCAACCATTCCAGCCTGCCTGCACACGCTTCTTCACCTCTTTTCCACACTCTCCATTGCTCTGGATTGTTGAGCCTAAGTACTTAAAATCCTCCACCTTTCTTATCTCTGCTCCCTGTAATCTCACCGTTCCTCTTTGGTCCTTGGCATTCATGCACATGTATTCTGTCTTACTGAGGCTAATCTTCATTCCCCTCCTTTCCAGGGCATACCTCCACCTCTCTAGATTTTCCTGCACTTGTTCTCTGCTCTCACTACAGATTACAATGTCATCTGCAAACATCATAGTCCATGGGGAATCTTGTCTAACCTCGTCTGTCAGCCTGTCCATCACCATAGCGAACAAGAAGGGGCTGAGAGCTGACCCTTGATGCAGTCCCACCTCCACCTTGAACTCTTCTGTCACACCGACAGCACACCTTACCACTGTCTTACATCTCTCATACATGTCCTGCACCACTCTAACATACTTCTCTGCCACTCCAGACTTCCTCATGCAATACCACAGTTCTTCTCTCGGCACCCTGTCATATGCTTTCTCCAGATCCACAAAGGCACAATGCAGCTCCGTCTGACCTTCTCTGTACTTCTCCATTAACATCCTCAAGGCAAACACTGCATCTGTGGTGCTCTTTCTGGGCATGAAACCAAACTGTTGTTCACAAATGCTGACTTCTGCCCTTAGTCTAGCTTCCACTATTCTTTCCCATAACTTCATCGTATGGCTCATCAACTTTATCCCTCTGTAGTTGCCACAACTCTGCACGTCTCCCTTGTTCTTAAAAATGGGCACCAGCACACTTCTCCTCCATTCCTCTGGCATCCTCTCACTCTCTAAGACCTTGTTAAATGTTCTTGTCAGAAAATCTACTGCTACCTCTCCTAGACACTTCCATACCTCCACCGGTATGTCATCAGGACCAACTGCCTTTCCATTCTTCATCCTCTTCAATGCCCTCCTCACTTCACCCTTACTAATCTTTGCTACTTCCTGGTCCTCAACAGTCACCTCTTCTACTCTTTTCTCTCTCTCATTTTCCTCATTCATCAGCTCTTCAAAGTACTCTTTCCATCTTCCCAGCACACTTCTGTCATCAGTCAATACATTTCCCTCTCTGTCCTTTATCAATCTAACTTGCTGCACGTCCTTCCCATCTCTATTTCTCTGCTGTGCCAAGCTGTATAATTCATTTTCTCCTCCTTACTTTCCAGCCGAGCATACAACTCATCAAACGCGCTCTGTTTGGCCTTTGACACTGCTACCTTTGCCTTACGCTGTGTCTCCCTGTACTCCTGTTTACTCTCTTCGGTTTTGTCAATGTCCCACTTCTTCTTAGCTAATCTCTTCCTTTGTACACACTCCTGCACTTCCTCATTCCACCACCAAGTCTCCTTATCTACTTTCCTTCCAGATGACACACCAAGTATTCTCCTACCTGTCTCCCTGATCACATTCGCTGTAGTTGTCCAGTCATCTGGAAGCACTTCCTGACCACCCAAAGCCTGTTTCAACTCCTCCTTGAAGACAACCCGACACTCTTCCTTTTCAACTTCCACCACTTTGTCTTCTGCTCTGCCTTTGCCTTCTTCACCTTCCTCACCATAAGCATCATCCTGCACACCACCATCCTATGCTGTTTGGCAACACTCTCACCCGCTACTACTTTGCAGTCACTGACTTCCTTTAAATTACATCGCCTGCACAAGATGTAGTCTACCTGTGTGCTCCTACCTCCACTTTTATAAGTCACCCTATGCTCCTCTCTCTTCTGGAAGAAAGTATTCACCACAGCCATTTCCATCCTTTTTGCAAAATCTACCAACATCTGTCCTTCATGCGTTCCTGTCCTGGATACCAAACCTACCCATCACTTCCTCGTCCCCTCTGTTTCCTGCACCAACATGTCCATTGAAGTCTGCCCCAATGACCACTCTTTCACCTCTGGGGTACTCTGCATCACTTCATCTAACTCCCTCCAGAATCTCTCCTTCTCTTCTCGCTCACATCCTGTCTGTGGGGCATAAGCACTAACAACATTGACCATCACACCTTTAATTTCTAACTTGAGACTCATTACTCTGTCTGACACTCTTTTCACTTCTAGAACATTCCTGGCAAACTCCTCCTTCAAGATGACTCCGACTCCATTTCTCTTCCCATCCACACCGTGATAAAACAGCTTAAACCCTGCTCCTATGCTTCTAGCCTTGCGACCTTTCCACCTGGTCTCCTGAACACACAGTATGTCCACCTTCCTCCTCTGCATCATGTCAGCCAGCTCTCTACCTTTTCCTGTCATAGTTCCAATATTCAAAGTCCCTACTTTCAGTCCTAGACTCATGCCTTTCCTCTTCTCTCTCTGGCAACGGACACGCCTCCCGCCTCTCCTTCTTCGACGTCTTCGACCAACAGTAGTCCAATTTCCATCAGCACCCTGTTGGTTGACGGCACTGATGGCGGTCGTTGTTAACCCGGGCCTCGACCGATCCGGTATGTCATTCTTTCTTGTGATTCGCATAGTTTATTTGGCATTTGTTTTACGCCGGATGCCCTTCCTGACGCAACCCTCTGCATTTATCCGGGCTTGGGACCGGCGTGAGGGAGAGACACTGGTTTGTGCCCCCCCCTCACGGCTGCATTATATATATATATATATATATATATATATATATATATACATACATACACACACACACACACGAGTCCATTATGGATTCTGTGTCGTTCCATGTCTCTTGGCCATTAGCCTACTACAATTGTTTGATCTTGGCCAAGTGTGCTTAGAACTTGCATATACAGGGATCCATCGCTACTTCAAGCTTCAATTTATGCGGTTTCAGTGCATCGTGGTTTTTTTTTGTTTGTTTTTGTTTGTTTTTTTTTTAAATATTCATCGAAATAAAAAAATAAGGAAATTTAGGAAGAATAGGGGAAAAGGTTAAGGAAAATGCCACAAGAACAAGGTTATTTATGCAAAAAAAAAACAAAAAAACCCAAAATTCTCCCATCAAAACTACGTAAATTTTTGTGAGGTGCATGTCTGTAGTGTGTGTATTTATATTTTATTTATGCATTATTTTTAATGTTTAATTTGTTATTATAAGCATTTATCGCATTGAATATTTCTTGATATTGTATACACATATTCATGTACGCATACGTCAGTCAGGGGGTGGGGGGGGGGGGTTTGATCTTACTTTGCGGATTTCAGGGGGGGGATCTCGGTCCCAATTAACAGCGTAAAGCAAGGGACCACTGTAGTTAAAAACTCTTTTAAACTATATTGATTATTGATTTAGAACCACAGTTACCATTTAAGCTATAAGAAAACCAGCTCAACTTTGTTAAACAGTAGTAAAGTTATTATATAATAAGCTCTATATAAATAAAAACTGTATTTGCTATATTGAATGTAGGTCTTCACTGGTACTTTTCCTGCTTGAAAGTGAGTCTAGAAACAAAAACGTAAATCTGATGTACATATTAATCTCAACATGGATGTCTTTATGGATGTGGTGAAGGAGGACATGAAGGTAGTTGGAGTAAGAGTAGAAGCTACAGAGGATAGGGTGAGATGGAGGCGGATGGTTTACTGTTGCGACCCCTGAAGGGAACAGCCGAAAGGAGAGGAAGAAGTCAGTGGTTGGATGGTTTGCTGTGGCGACCTCTGAAGGGAAAAGCCGAACGTATTAATTTAGTATTAAGTGTAAAGAAATTTCTTTTTGGAGATTTTTCCCCAATTTTCTCCGTAATTTCGTCATATTCAATTCCCACCCATCAAGTGTTGCCTTCCCTATCACACGACCACCACCGACCAGGGAGGGTCTAAAGCAAGCATGCACACGCCCCCCTCCTGCGCGACATGCAATTCTAGCCACCCATCGCTTTTAAAATTGTGTTGCTACTATGTATATTGTGGGGCCGGTTTAACGCACTCAGACGGAAAGCGCTATCCACCTCCTTATTAAGAATGAGCTCATAGATGCACCGTGAATGGTTGGAGATCGCAGTGAGTGACAGGGAAGTGACCGCATGCCATCACTCCGTCCCTCCCGCTCGGCCAATCAGTGCCCGTGGACTCCTGGCCACAGACAGCTGTGGCATTAAACCGGATTTGAACTTGCGATCTTGAGGTTAATAGTCACATACCTCGTTGATTCCCTACTTGGGGGAAAGTGTGAAGAAATTTTTATCGTTTCTGAAAATAATTTGACATCTTTGTGGTTTCATGCTGACAGGTCAGTGGTGGCCTGGTGGTAAAGGGTGCTGGATCGCTGATCCTAAGGTTGGGGATTCAAGTCTCACTCTCCACAAGGTTGTCACTGTCCCCCGAATGCAGCTAACTGGGTTATCAAAGGCTGGCCATGTCTCTCACTGTCTATGGTGAGAGGTTCATGTAAAAGAACCATTGATGAATTTCATAAAGAGTAGCTGAATAGTCATCAGCGTGTTTCTATACCTTGCTAAAGGGTTGTGTCAGGAAAGGCATCCAACGTAAAAACCTATGCCAAATCAAATGTGCGAATTAGATGATTCACTGTGGCAACCCCTGAAAAAAAAAAATTCGTTACCAGAAGATTTCATTTCAAGATTAGTTTGTATGCAGACAGCATGCTAGAGCATGTAAATCAAAGGGGGGAGGAGTTTGGGCTGTAGGGTGCACTGATGTGCATGTTTAAGTACTTGTATTTTCCTACAATTGTGGAATGTGAGTTAGTTTACAGAACAGATGTGGGCTTGATAACATGGGTAATGTACAACAGACCATGTCAAATGTGATTTTGGAAAATTCACCTTATGTGACCTTTGCGAAGCAGTGCATTTGTTTACTGTGAAGGAGTTCCTGTTTGCATACCCAGACTTGTTATTGGGTTGTGAGATTTACTAGAAGTACACAGTGTATTACTGAGCATTGAGCTTAGGCTATTGGAATACCACAGTTCATCAAGTTGTATACAAGTTCAGCAAGATACTCTTGTGAAGTACTTTGTTTACTCGTTGACTTTGTTGTCCGGAAAGCAGAATCTTAAACTTTCATCATTGAATCATTTCTCCCAAGCTCTTATACCAGGCTATATGAAAGAACAGTGCTATTAGGTTTTATAATTAGTAAAGTCATTATACCTTTGAATTCAGCACTTTGTGGGAATTATTCTATATTGTTCTTAAGTGATGCTGTTTGTATAATCAGCTTGAGTGTTGTTTGCAGTCATTGTGGCCTTGGTTTTCTTTATGTTTGGTTCACATCTGTCAGTCTTAACTTAGCAGATTAAAACCGGGCATGTGTCAGTACTGACATAATGGCAGATGGTGCATAATGCAATTATTTTATGCCATCAAAATAAATGCCCCTGATTTTTTATTATTATTATTATCATCATCATCATCATCATTATTTTAACTATTTTCCTGTAATTTTTAGTTATGAATTTCTGCTTAAGCACTTGTCCCATCCGTGACCAAAAAAACAGGTCCATGACAGAATAAATTCTAAGGGCAAAACTCAATTGTTGTGCAAGGGAAAATGCTGTACACCCCTGTTGAAGTTTTATTCAAAATATTTTCTGTCGTATAGGTAATTATAAATATCTGGTCATCACTATCTCTGGTGCACAATGCCCTCTAATACCCTACACTAGTATATGAAGTTCACCTGTTTTTTGAGTCATCTGATGCACTTAGAATTATACAGTTTAACTAAAATAGTAGTACATTTCTGGGATGTTAACCTCACAGGACTTTCCCACATGTATTACACAGCATGTGTATGACTTAAATGTATGTAAATTTAAGGTTAAATGTGTGTAAATAATATAATGTATGTATGGCAGTTGTACTACTTTTATGGCGTATCATAGGAATATTATACCTTTTTGGATTTCAACAATCATATCACCTTAGTGTAAAAACCATTGTGTGGTTTGACTTACAGACGTGACTTATTTTCCCCATGACTGACATACAAAAAATTTATATATGCACACAACTATGTAGCTTTCACCTCACTTAAATCTACGTCAATCCCTTCTCTCGTGGCTTTGCTAAACTTGTATTGGGGGGGGGGGGGGTCGCCGGTTGTTTGTGAAAGGTTGTTTACATGACAGCCACCATCCTTGGAGGTAGAGAAGGTTTTTTTCTGCACCATATTCCCAAAATTGAATTCATGCAGTATCATACGCACACTTTGAGGACATGGTAGCTGTCATCTTTCACATACATGCTGATGTTTGTAATTGGCTGCAGGCACTCAGTCCTGTCCTTTTGCAGTCGTATACATAGAAATTGTATAGTTTCTAATTTGTCAACTTCCAGAAATCTCCTCATGTATATTGTGTTGGAGTTTCTGAAAATCATTTGTGTTGGATATTTTCAACTGCATATGTCTATGGTATAAATAATTTGGGGCTCCCAAGTGGTGCATCGACAAGGTGCGTGACTATAAACCCGGAGATCGCAGATCCGAATCCGGGTTTATTCCCCAGCTGTCCGTGACCAGGAGTCCATGGGAGCTAAATAACCGAGCTTTTGTGGGAGGCAGGGATGGTATTTGCTCACTTCCCTGTCACTCACAGAAAACGGCAAGAATTCTTGGGCATCTGTGAGCTCATTAATCTGAGGGGGCACATAGCACTGTCCCTCAGAGTGTGTTAGACCCTCCCCAAATATGCATGCATAGCAGTTTGAAAAGAGGCGGGTGGCTAGCATTGCATGTTGCAGATATTGTGCTTGCTTCACCCCTCCCTGATTGGTGGTGGTCATGTGATTGGGAAGGCAAAACCTCAGAGGCAGGAATTGGATATGATTAAATTAAGACGAAAAATGGGGGGAAATTTAAAAATAATAATAAATTAAACATTTCTCTACAAACCATACACATTCCTATTGGTAGCAAGGAAAACCTACTTTCGATAACATGAGGACAAAACCTTGAGATTAACAAGACTCTCAAGGGAAATCCACCCTCATGTGGGTGAAACCAGATAAAAATTCAAACCATGTAACTGAAACTTCAGTAGAGTATAACATAAAATCTAGTTGGTTATCATATTTCTCTCATGGTAATTGTTGTTCAAAATCATTTGAATGAAAGAGTTTATGTCACCAGTAATAGAAGGTCATCCTTACAATTTTGGAGTATATAATTAGGTCTTTATGGATCATCATCCGTAAGAGCAAGTGGCTTCTAAGATGAGGACTTAAACTATAAGTAGCACATCGTGACAGATCACAGGATTCGGAGACCAGAAAGATCAGGATTACTGGTATCTCCGAGGTAGCATCTGTATCTCAGCAAAAACACACAGAGGCAGAGGTTATTGGGTATGCTCATAACAGTGTAATGGTTAAAGAAGAGTTTATTAGTGTTGAGTGCAAGCAGGGAGTCCGACATGACAGACTATGAAATTGCAACTAAAAAGAGAAAACCAAAAGGATGATATGAAGGCTCCCTGTGACATAAGGCACTCTGTCACGCCAGTGTCGATGGACATGTAAGAGTGAGGGAGTAACCGCATCCAAACATGACAGTTTTCCAGAAGTCTTTTTGACTGAAAACTCCCAGATATACTCGTTTACCTAATAAAAGGCTATTAACTTGCTTGACTAAATAAGTAAGTTTTCAGCCTTGTCTTAAAAATAGAGGCCGTGGCTATCCTGGTCAATAAGTTGAAGGCTGTTCCATAACTTTTGGGGTGGGGGGGTCCTTTGTAAGAGAAAGCTTTGCCCCTGCAGTAGTCTTCATTATTTGAGGTATCAGTAAGCAGCCTACATCTTTTGATTTAAGTGGTCATGATGAATCGTAAAAGACAAAGTTTGCTAAGATAATGTTGCACAAGTCCATGAAGTGCAATAAAATATAAGGTTGTATATTTTAATATTCTATATGAAATTTCATTGGGAGCCAGTGTAGTGCAGATAAGATGGGGTGATGTGCTCTGTATGTGATCTTGTTCTAGTAAGGGTGATGGCTTCTGTACCTAGGAGATCCATGTGCTGCAAGAGTGAGTGTGAATGGTTGCCTGTCTCTGTCTTAGATAAACAATAGATTGCTGTAATAGAATGGAGAGCTCTTCAGGGTTTACCCCACCTTTCACCACAAGTCAGCTAAGATTGGCTCCAGCTTCTGTGACCGTGATGGATAAACAATAAAAATAAATAAATAATGGATGTTAGAGGTGTGCGTGTGTGTGTGCGCACGCGTGTACGTACGTGTGTGCATGTGTACGTACGTCTGCGTGCGTGTACGTACTGTACGTACATATGTGTGTATACGTGCGTGTGCATGTACGTGTGTGTGCGTGTGTGTATGTACGTACATGTGTGTGCATGTTCGTGTGTACGTACGTGCATGTGTGTGTACGTACGTGCCTGTGTGTGTACGTATGTATGTGTGCGCGTATGTGTGTGCGCGTATGTGTGTGCGCGTATGTGTGTGCGCGTATGTGTGTGTGTGTGTGTGTGTGTGTGTGTGTGCGTGCGTACGGACGTGTGTGTGTGTGTGTGTGTGTGTGTGTGTGTGTGTGTGTGTGTGTGTGTGTGGTGATTGAGGAACAGGCTATAATCCAGATTTACATGCAGCTGTAGATGCTGCTATTGCATTTTGATTTTTAATTGCCGTTTAATCTATAAGGGAAATCACACTAGAGGTGCAATAGAAAAGTGATTGATGTGGATTCATAATTTATTTTTGTGATATTGTGAATTTTGAAAATTGTGTCAGGATGTTTTGCGACTCCTCATGTATGCAAATATTTTGTGGCTTAAATGTGTATATTGTGGAAAGGTTTTAGTACGTTGCACGACAATTTTGAGAGGACTGATTGACTGATTTGAGAAGAGTTTGAGACTACTCAGTCTCCTCATCTTGCGATTCAGTATGTATGAAATGTTTTGCAATGAGTTCACAAACCAGGAGAACAAAATTCAATGCCTTGAATGTTGAAAGACAAATTTGAGAACATTTTATGAATGAAAAGTGACAGCTGCGAATTCACATCAGTTGCTTTTCTATTGTACTTGTAGTGTGATCACCTCTAACCAAGTTAGTCCCATTAAAAAAAACCTTGCCTATAATAAAGCTCCGTCTACAGATCAGTGTTGAGCTATGTTTTTCAACATGGTCTTCCCTGTGGTCCGCAATTCTTTTATTGTTGTTTCAGTACTTGGATCCTTGTGGTATAAGAGCTCTCATCTTGACGATGACCAGCCATTTTAGCCATCTTATATTATGCCCTGGTATTTTATAGCATTTTCTCCTGCTAATGGCCCCTCCCGATGTACACAGTAAAGAAATAAATAAAAAATTACAGCCAAGTCAAGTATTGAGACACTCCTCCAAAGCCAATTTTCTTGATTTGGTCCACAGATATTAAGGATATACCTGCTAAACAACTAAATATTGGGAGATTCAGTGGACAGCCTTTGCTTCGCAGTTACAGAGGTGTCTGTTCAGATGAGAATAAATAGTACAGACAATGCAGGGTTACTCAGAACAAACGGTAAATTATTTCATCTGTACTTCTTTTGGGAGGAAGGAAGGAAAGACCAATGTAGATGATCCAAATGGGAATAAAATCACAGTCATGCCTGCAAATGTTGGATGTACATCAGCTTTCCCCCATAAATCGACTCCCTTCTGAATAGGACCTATGACAATTATTTATTATAAAGGAATTTAAATCTGTTTTCCTAATGGTGGTGATGTACTTGTAGTGACTGAATAATCTCTGTTGTCTGACCTAGAAAAAGTTGAAAGTTGGATTAAACTTAAATAATTTAATTTAAATTTGCTTTCAGTATGAACAACAGAAAATGTTTTTTTAAATGTGGTGTCATGGTTTCCAGGAGTTGTCTAGAACTGAATTATATTGAGCACATAAAATGAAAAGGATTCCTTCATAAAGATGAGTTGGTTGCTATTTTCTTGGCAACAATGGAATATTATAATATACTTAAATACTACATTAAAAATGACTGGCATTTTAGAATCTTAAACGTTTTTGCTTAGTAATTATTTTGATTACAATAAGAACAGTGTTGTACTGCTAACATTTTTTTTTGTCTTTTATAGTATATTAGTTAGAACTTATTAAAACTGAAATGTTTAAATACTAGCTTTCTAAGATTTTGGTTTGGAAAGTGTTTTGACTGCCATGCTACAAAAGCCTTTAAGAAGACCAAACAAACAGTTCACGAGCAGCTGTTGTACTGAAATACAAGCCGTCCTCCTTCCATGACCTTGTCTTCAGCAAACATGAATGTTGGAGAATGTCCGTTAACACAATACAAATGGTATTAGCCAGAGATAAGAGCAGAAATGTGCTCCTGCATGCCCAGATAACCCCTGTATAAAAGACCTTACACTCAGTAAGCGGAACATCATGCCTCTTGGCTTTTCTTGTGAGGTGAAACTGGAGCACCCCGTGACGTGGCGAGGCTGATAGTGAATAGCCTTGAGAGTCATGGACGAATTGACGGCACGGGCCTGGGCACATCCCACTACCTTCACAGACAAGAATCAGAAGGGCAGAAGACATACTTGACATGCTCGCCCAAGATAAACTGACCAGCCCAACAACCTAGACTTCCCCTCCATGCTCCTCCCTCCTGAGACGCTCCTTCACGGCTATTGTGCTCTTTTCTTCCCGGTCTGCTTTTGAATTCTGTCCTGCATGCTTCCTGCTATCTCTTTAGCATTATCTGATCTGCACAAACAATGTCAAAGTTTTCTGAGGAATGTAATCAGAATGTGCTGTTTTGATGCTGAATGTTGTGTACTTTGTATGGTGTGTGCAAAGCATTCCGACATTTCAAGCCAATACATGTTTGTTATTGTGCAGTAAACCTCATCAAGTATCCTCTGTTTTAGAACGAGTGTGTTGTGTAAGTTCACAGGTCTGAATGAGGACTTGGTACTCCGATGCCTCATAGTGATGCATAACAACCTTGGGCTATCGCTGTGTCATTGTTGTCAACAGATTGCCGAAATGACCTCTTTGTACAATGATATTTCATCATTTGAAACTTGTACAAATTTGTTATCAAATATGATGCCATGGGCTGCTTCGTTAGTCAGGTCGAGGCTCATGAACAGCATTTAACAATAAAATAGTTAACTACTTGAATTTACTGAATCTTAAGGTTATCCATCAATGGACTTTCGTAATAGCATGTGAATACCATTCAGACTCAAAGTTTGAAAGAATGGATCAGTTGGCAAGTATTGACCTTGGAAGTCTTTGAAACCTGTTGGAGAAAACTTTACGGAATAGTTCATGTCTCCCTTTGTCAGTACAAGATCTTCTTGAAAAAAGTACTGCAACTCTGTGTAGAAATAAAGGTTGTATGCTATTGCTTAAGATTGTTGAAACCATGCCACTGCCATCCCATAATTGAAGTTAAAGGCAGTCTATCACGATATTGGAGATGCAATCCTTTTCTGGAAGCATTGTATTTCTCCCTTCAGTTATTTTCCGTGGGTGGCACCCTTCTGCCTCACAGCAGGACGGTCATGGGCTCAACTCTCGGGCTTTGACATTTCTGTGTGAAGTACACTTTAGGCAAACTGGTTATTTCAAATTGACCATAGGTGTTCATGTGAGTGTGAGTTTTGTGTGTGTGTGTGTGTGTGTGTGTGTGTGTGTGTGTTGCCCTGTGATGGTCTGCCAAGTTGTTCATGGTGTGACTTTGCCCAGCGTGAGCTGAGAGAGACATCGTCTTCCCCACAGCCCTAATAGGATTAAGCATCTTGGCAAATGAGTGATTGAATGAGTTACAGACGCTCCCCAACTTGCGTTTTAGTTCGGTTCCGGACAGCCGAACGTAATGTGAAAAAAAACAAGTTGTTACTGTATGTTCCAGTGATGTATAACGTTCATACTGTACTATACATCCATAAATATCATTACCGTATCTCATAAAACACCCCTAAATCAATTATTCTAAACATAACATTATAAAATAATAAAAAAGAATCACATAATCTTCTTCTTTTCCTTGTGGCTGTTCCCTTCAGGGGTCGCCACAGCAAATGATCTGCCTCCATCTCTCCCTATCCTCTGCATCTTCTACTCTTACTCCAACTACCTTCATGTCTGCCTTCGCCACATCCATAAATGTTCTCTTTGGTCTTCCTCTGGGCCTTCTGCCTGGTAGTTCCAACCTCAGCATCCTACTACCAATATACTCACTATCCCTCCTCTGCACATGTCCAAACCATCTCAATCTAGCCTCTCTGACTTTGTCTCCAAAACATCTAAATAATATCAAATAATATCAACAGAAAATTCAAATAAATTAAATTCAAGCAAAAGAATTTCAAATAGATAAATTTTAATCAAATTCACTCATCAAATATCAAATACAGTATCAAATATAACCTTTAACATGCTCTGTGATGCGATCTTTCTACTTGTAAATGGTTCCGATGGTCGACGGGGCCATTTGGAAGAAACGTGCAACATTCACGTGTTTTTCACCAGCATCCATTTTCTTGATAATAGCCATCTTCGTTTCTAAGGAGATGGCTTGCCGCTTTTTCTGATTACCACCATCACTAGTAGGCTTCTCGACCAACCATATTTGCTTAGGGTTACAAAAGTCCGCAAAACAGTGTAAACATAAAGATCACAGAGACGATGTCTTAACACAAGGGTAACACGCAGTGAACTGGGAAGAAGGAGGGGCACGTTCAGTCTGTCTTTTGTAAACAACCATTACGTCATTACGTCATCGTACTACGTAGGTACGTCTCCTACTACAGAAAGCACAGTAAACTCAAAATTTGACTTTTTTTTTTTTTTTTTTACGTAAAATCGAAAAATACGTACAACAAATGAACATAAGTCGGGGAGCGTTGGTACTTTGAGTAATTTGCTTTATTTTTGATAAACTGTGTCAACTACCCGTATAATGTGTCTTAAACACCTATCGCTAATTGCCTAATTAGGGGTATGTAGGGCTGTTTATAGCCATAATGATGGGCAAGGTTTTTTCTTTTTAGTCATGATTAGCAAATGACCAAAGCTGCATGGTTCCATAAAGTAATTCAGATACGCCATGAATGTTTTTCCTTGCTTTTGGTATGAAAACCAAAGCTGCCTTCGACTGTAAACTGGCAGTTTTGCAAATGAATCCCTCAGTGTGGTTTATTTGAGTGGATATGACACAGACATCAGACAGTCAGCTGGAATCTTCCCGAGAAGTGAATTTATGTTCACAAGTAAAGGTGAAGTCAATAGGGTTTGCTAGCTCACAGTCTCGCTCACTCACTCACACGCATACACACAGTCTTTTTCGAAGAGTCTGTCTCATTCTGTGAGGCTGAGAAAAGTATGAGATAAAAGATGACAAAATAAACATGAGAATTTTCGTCAGCATATTGATGTTTAATAAATGTAATGTTTGCGTGAAGGTTTTCCTCCTGTGCCTCACCCTCATGCCACACAGGAATGTTTTTTTTGTTTGCTCTATTCATTTAAATATATGCACTGGAAAACCCGCTAAACCAAAAGGAACAAAAAGTATATTTATTTTTTTAAGACTGGACAGATGAGATTAATAAGTGTTAAAGTGGCGTTAGACTCTTCTGTACTGTGTAAAGCATAGATGTGTTTTTTTCTGAATTAAATTAATTACAAAATTAAAATGAGAACATTTCAAAACATTTTTCCTAGAGTACAATACTTTTGTGTTTTCATAACACTGATGCCTGGTACGTGCCAGACAATTTTCCTATCTGAACCGAAGGCACAAGGATCCACACTTGCCAATTATACTCAACAATCAGATAATGATGAACATTTGCAAGCTACTGCAACAAGCTCATGTTATTGTGAACACAGGTGCACTGAAGAGTTATGATCATTACATGTGAATTTTTCAGGCAGTCTCAGATATTCTATTGCATTAGAGATTCTGTGCCACACATGGTATTTTTATTGGCTGTTCGGGGTTTCTAAGCAATATTTTATATTACTTTTTTTCAAAGTTTTTAACAATAAACCATTTGTATTCATAAATATCAACTAGAGGCCCCTGATGGAATGACATCACCTGCTTCCTATCCATTATAAACAATATGGAAACCATTTTTTCATCAATGAACTTTTCATAAACTTCTTTCAGCCTTTGGTTACAAGTTGCTACCTTGAAAAATACCTTAATAGTGAAGCAGTTCTTGAGATTCTAGATGTGCGTAACTAGCACACACACACACACACACACACACACACATGCACACAAACTGAGAGAAGTGAAAATAATACCAGCTACACTATAATAGCTGGAATAAGGCAGTGGTAGTCTAGTGGTATAGAGCGCTGGATCGCTGATCCTAAGGTTGGGGGCTCGAGTCCCAATCTCCACAAGGTTGTCACTGCCTCGAGTGCAGCTAACTGGGTTATCAAAAGGCGGGACATGTCTCTCACTGTCTATGGTGAGAGGCTGTAAAAGAACCATTGCTGATTTTCGTAAAGAGTAGCTGCATAACTGTCAACGTGTTTCTGTCCCTTGCTTAAGAGTTGTCAGGAAGGGCATCTGATGTAAAAAACCTATGCCAAATTCAATGTGCGAATCAGATGATTTGCTGTGGCGACCCCTGAAAAGGGGAAAAAGCCGGAATAAGAAGAAGATGACACTATAATAGCTGATAAATATGTTCATATGTGTATGATGTAATCCTAAATCAGGAAGGTTCTAATCCAGTTTATGACATTAAGGTTATGTCTATAAATTACGTTAAAAAAAATTTTTTTTAAATGTTTTTTTTGTTTTGTTTTGTTTTTTGCCAGGCAATTGCTTCCAGATAGCTTGTAATCAGAAATGATCCAATTGTTAGAACAGGCAAATCAGACAAAAAAAATATGTGCGATTATCCTTAAGTGCGGGACCAGAATAAAGAAGGATGACTTCTGGATGAAGGATGGTTCTACATTTTTAATAGCATACAAGACTATAATGTGAGTGAGTTGGGATTAGCCTCAAACAATTATTTGCATGCACTTTTCCTAAAGGTGGTTTCACCTTGTGCTGTCGTTCCATAAACTGATATAAGTGATAATATGCCTCCATTTTGTAAATAAATGCTCATTCAAAACAAATACAGTTTATAGAGATGGAAAAGATGGCAATATTTTCTCTGCCCTGGTAATCACAGTGACACAGCCACTGTTCCAGGGGTCTCCGATAGGGCATGCCAGTGATGGTGTTATACTGGCCTATGAAACAGCATTAATAGCAGTTTAAAAGGGTGTGTTTGTCTGGCTTCATCCATCTTAGAAGCTGCACATGTGAGCCTTCATGCTTCCTGATTGGTAGCTCTTTAATAATAGTGGAATGCTTGGTGGTGGATGGGAATTGGGAGGTGATCAAAGTATGGAGAAAAATGGGTGGGGTGGGTTCATCTTTGCACAAAAAGTTTCATAGACACATCTTTGAATAAAACAGCAATTATGACAATGATTTTTAGTTTTTAATTGTGTTTATGGATCGAAACTTTGCAGAGTAACAGAACGGTCACAGTTGAGTAGTAACCCATTGGATAAATATAGAATAAGCCATGGATAAAGAGAATATATTGTCTTATGCTAGTCATTGAGTCATCCAAATTAGGGTCACTAGGAGGTTGGTGCCCATCTCATCTGACTCTTAGCAAGGGCAAAGTACACCCCAGATGGCTCGCCAGGCCATCGCAGGGCAAAAACACGCTGGCAGCTATGCAGCTCCTCTTGACAAAAGTTCGCAATGGCTCAGTGAGAGACATGGCTGGTCTTTGATAACTCAGTTAGCTGCACTGGGGGACAGCAGTAACAACAAGTGGGGCTGGAACCCCCAACCTTGGGATCAGTAATGCAGCACCTTATTGCCCTTTTCATGCTAATTATTCCTCAGAAAAATCACTTTAAGTGAACAAAACAAAAATAGAAGAATAGTTGACTGAAGTGTGTTATTGAGACCAATGAGGTGATCATCCCTGGGGTATGAAATGTTCGCTGTGGGTGAAGCAGTGAAACAAGGAACTAACAAAGAAGAGAGCAGAGCCTGATCCAAGAAAGTTAGAGTTTCATGTTTCTTACTGGATTGTGTTCTCTAGTAAACTTAGGAACTCCTTTAACATTATTCCTCCTGGGCTTCCATATATGACAAAAGATTAGAGGTGGGGAAATACTACGGTATTAATAAGTTACAAGTGTGGGTGTTTTTTCCTTCCTTAACAGTTTTTATCTCGCCAGTCAAAATTAGTCAACCCATAATCAGCACTCGCCTTGTAAGAACATGTACATATATATTTATTTTTAACTTTGTAAAGGCCCAACGATAAAGAATAGGTTTTGTTTTTGCTCCTGGTTGATGTTCTTTTTCTTTGTGCCCACACCCCACTGGGGTCATTTGTATAGCATTGAAAAGAGCTGTGGCCACTGTCCGTAGATATACACTCACACGAAATTACACGCACGCACCCTCCCTCTCTCTTCCCATGTGCCACAATGAAAGCTTTTACCAGGCTGTTCTGGTGACCTTTACACTCATGTTGTTTAAACGGTGCTAAACAGAGCAGGCTGTTGGACAGTAGCTAAAAAACACACCCAGCAGGGATGAGCCAATCTGATAAACCAGCTGTGCTTAACATGACCAGAGTCACATTTTTCAGGTTGCATGCAGTGGGCTCTATATTAAACTCGCACACTGTAAATTAGTATATGAACCAGTACACTGGTCACCCAGTTTTTTTTTTTGCAAACAAGCACATTTGATATGTTTAAAGACTTTTAATAAGCAAGAACTCAACAGACCCCTGAAGAGCAGGGTTCACTTTAATGTGTGTTCATACTCTCTTGGTTGAGTGACATGTAAATAACCATGGTATGGATGTGAGACATAAGTGTATCTGTCAATGAAAAGTAAGTGTCTTTTCAGTGATTTATCTGCTACTTGCAAAGGGATATTTTTGTGTGTTTTTTTGTGGTTGTTTGTTTTTCCTCATGCACTGATTTGTGGGGTCTTTTTGCAGTTCCACGGTCCTCAGTTCAATCCTGAGCTCAGGTTACTGTCAGTGTTAAGTTTCTCATACTTTCCCCATGTCCCATCAATGAAAACCATACTAAATTACCCTAGGAGTGAGGTGAGTGAGTGAGTGCATGCATAAATATCCTGGGGATATGGGGCTGACTTTTTTCTTTTCTTTTCTTTTCTAGCACAGTATGATTGTACAGCATACATATTCAAGAGAGAAAATTCGCTGTGATCAGGTTTTAATTCATTTTTGGTTTGCTGAAATCAGCCTAAAATTAGAAATCCACCAATGTTTTGGTAAACGTTTCTTGTATGTGTATATTTGATTTGAAAGTCCACTGTAAAATCAGCCGTAACAACTTAGTTTAATTTACAGAAATGAACACATCTCTGATGCACAATCATTAAATCATTCATAGCCCTGAAATATTTTTAATTGAACAATTTTTAATTGAAAGCTTAAATGTGTGGCACACACCAGTCCTGTACTGGAATCTGGTTCTCTTGTTTTCTGCCATAATGTAATTGCCATGTATCCACAGTCGAGATTGTGTGCTCATTTTACCATTGTGTTACTCACCCTTGTTGGACTCATTGTTCTGAGCAGTGGAAGTTTCAGTCTTTAGCTCACAGCACTGCTTTGATCCCATACATGTTAAACATTCCTCCCACGCTCCAAATAGACATGGAGTCCAAAAATCACAATTAATGATTAGAAGCTTGAAGTTATCGAATTCAAAGATTTTCTGTACATGCACAGCTCATACCCATCACGGAGATTACTTTTCAACCCTGTTGCCGTGCCAAGTGCAACACCCTTCATGACATCGAGTTCTGCCATTTGGGATTGATCAAAACCATTTGTGTTTTCAAGTCTTGAGTCATAGATTTTCTCTCATCTTTTTGAAATTAGTCAACACAAGATTGAGTAAAGTTATTCTTGTCAGCTCTTTTTATTTATTTATTTTATTTTTTTTTTTTATCAAAATGTTTACCCATTAGGCTCAAAATCAGTTTTAAATCCACCAAACAGGATGTGCCGTCATATCTTAGCAGTGCTTTGATGTATCAAAATGAAACTTGGTCAGAGGAGCCAGGATCTCACCGTGAGGATGCACAAACAGGTTTGTGTCCTTTGACCAATATAGGGCTCTGCTATGTGCAGAAAATATGTTTTGGTTCATAACCATTTAATGTATTTTGTATAAAATATTTATCTAAGATGGTGATACTATGGGATTTCCTAAGATTTCTCAAGTCAGTACAATTCATCTGCTCAAATTGGCCTTAATTGGCCTTAATTTAAAAGTTAAAAACATTCGCAGGCCAGATAATTTGTCTACTTACTCTTCACCAGTTGTGGTACAGACAATATCCAGATAAAACTTGACAAAAGATCTAAAGAAACTGTTTATTTATTTTTTAATATATTTGTTACACCCTGTCGGATTTTGCAGCCAAACAAGACGACGACTCATATGCCGGCAAACCTATGCTCAATCGACAAGAAATTTGCTGAGTGTATATAGCCATGCCCTTGACAATATCATGTAGTTTCCATGGAAACTGCACTGTTTGCTTGGCCCCCTCATCGCTGCCTACAGTTATATTTGTGGATCATTTTTGCATCCAGACAGCGACATTTAACTGAGATGCAGTTTGATAAACATGCTTCTTAAAGGAATACAGAAAAAACATTTTATACCTGTGCAGGTCTGTGTTTTTTTGCAGACAAGTTTGGATGATAGGAAGATTGATACCACCATGTTCATCAGCTAGGCTGTGAAAACTAAACACCCACCTGTTTTTGGAGTCTAATTACAAAATCATTAGGTTTTTTAATGTAGAAAAAGGATAAAAGGTAAGATTCACTGTTAAAAGAACTGGTAGCCCGGCACTGATGACAGGCAAAACTTGCACGCGCATTTGCGCACGCGCGTCTGTATGTGTGTGTATCAATGACGTAGAGAAAAATTAGACTTCGCACAGGCCCCTTCCGTGTGGTAATTTGGCTTCAAGTTCTGATTAGGGCAAAACATTACTTTGGGTACTATTTCAATTGAAAGTTGACATCCTTTGGCATCCTTATAATTGTACGTTATGAAACATAACAACATCAAATTTTATTGGCATACATTAGGTTTAGCTTGTTTTGTGTAAATATGGTGAGTTATTGTTGTGCTGTTGGCTGTCAAAACCGTGCAGGCGGTCGCTAAGAAGTAACTTTTCACCGGTAAGTGTGTCTCGGTTTAACCTTCATTAGACGGTAGGCTTGAAGCTTAAATAACCTCCAGCTCTCATTAGAACGCGTTGCAGTCGAGTGCGAAGCAGCCGGGATGAAAATCAGCACCTCCAAGTACGAGGCCATGGTTCTCAGTCGGACAAGGGTGGAATGCACCCTCCGGGTCGGGAATAAGGTCTTGCCCCAAGTGGAGGAGTTTAAGTATCTTGGGGGTCTTGCTCACGAGTGAGGGAAGGATGGAGTGGGAGATCAACAGACAGATCGCTGCAGCCTCTGCTGTTAAACGGAGCCTGTACCAGTTCGTCGTGGTGAAGAAGGAGCACAGCCGCAAGGCAAAGCTCTCAATTTACCAGTCGATCTACGTTCCAACCCTCACCTATGGTCACGAGCTTTGGGTAGTGACCAAAAGAACAAGATTGTGGATACAAGCGACTGAAACCGGGTTGTGGGGCGCTCCCTTAGAGATAAGGTGAGACGCTCTACCATCCGGGGAGAGCTCAGAGTAGAACCGTTGCTCCTCTACATTGAGAGGGGTCAGTTGAGGTGGCCCTAGCATCTGGTCAGAATGCCTCCCAAACGCCTCCCTGGTGTGGTTTTGGGCATGTCCAATCGGGTAAAGACCCCAGGGTCGACCTAGAACACACTGGAGGGACTATATCTCTTGGCTTGTCTGGGAACGCCTTGGTGTTCTCTCGGAAAAGCTGGAGGAAGTGGCTGGGGAAAGGACGTCTGGGCCTCATTGCTTAGGTTGATGCCCCCACGACACGACCCCGGAAGAAGCGGATGATGATGATGGTGTGTGTGTGTGTGTGTATATGTGTATGTGTATATATATATATATATATACAGATGCTCCCCAACTTATGTTCATCCGGTTTATGTTTTTTCGATTTAACGTTGTTTCCCCCCCCCAAAAAAAAAGTCAAATTTTGAGTTTAGATGTACCTATGTAGTATGCTGACGTAATGACACAATGATGCTGCATTCATTGTTTACAAACTACAGACTGAGTGTGTATGTGTGTGTGTGTGTATATATATATATATATATATATATATATATATATATATATATATATATATATATGTGTGTGTGTGTGTGTGTATATATCTATATCTCAGTTATATATCATGTTACCCTTGTGTTAAGACGTCGTTTCTGTGATCTTTGTGTTTACACTGTTTGCGGACTTGTGTAACCCTAAGCAAATATGGTTGGTCAGAAGTGTAACCCTACTAGCATGGGTGCAAGTCTCATACACGGAGATGAATTAACTATCTGCTCGGATCGGCACAATCTACCATGCATACTCAGTTAAGCAAAGAGTTGTAACATTAAATGAAAACCCGAATCCACAAATTATAGAACAATTACAGATATTTATTGTCTTTTAGCAGAATCTTAAGAGTGTAAACTTATTTTCATATTAATATTCATTAGGATTTGTACTTGTTCTTTGTATGCATCTCTTGAATAAAGTTTACTTACTTACTTACACAAAAGAAAAAACTCTCCGCTTTGCTGGGATTCACATCAGTGCAGGCCGTGTTCTAAACGAGTTCAACGGAAGTCTGTATAACCCACATTAAGTACACTACTTTCGCAAGTACACTACTTTTGGTATTGAGCGCCTCACATATTGTAAGCGTTGAGTGGCAGTTTTAAGCTTCATGTAAAGTGACTCGATATAAATAAGTGACCTATTTGAAAGTAATGTTGATATTATTTGATATATTTTATATTATTTTACATTCATATGTTACGTTCATAATAATTGATTTAGGAGTGTTTTATAAGATACGGTAATGGTATTTATGACGTATAGTACAGTATGAGCGTCATACGTCACTGTAACAACTTGCGTTCACTTTCAACTTGCATTCGGCCATCCGGAACCAATTAACAACGTAAGTCGGGGAGCGTCTATATATATACATATATATATATATATATATATATATATATATATATATATATATATATATAAAACAGCAAAGAGTCTTTCACATCACTGTTAAGGGATTTTGGCCCACTATACTCTGCAGAATTGTTTAAGATCAACCAGATTGGATGGTTTTTGGACATGAACAGCCTTTTTAAGGTCATGCCACAGCATCTGTATAGAGTTCAGGTCGGGACTTTGACTAGGCTGCTCCAAAACCCTTATTTTGTTCTTTTTTAACCATTCAGAAGTGGACTTGCCGGTGTGCTTCGGACCATTGTCTTGCCACAGAACCCAGGTTGAGGTCTCAAACTGATGGATGAACACGCGGACGGTGTAGGGAGCGTGCCGCACGCACATCCCTGTTTAAACTGCCTTGTAATAAATGATCAAGCAAATACAAAGTGGGTTTCAGAGATCAGTGCTTCTTAAACACGTGCTCAAGTGCATGCTTTCATCCAGCACAGACTCGATCAGAGGGATTTCCACTTTTCCTTAGGATTTTCACCCATTTTTTGTGTAAAAATGTCAAAGCTCTTCCGTAGATTGCGTTCCGTGCCTTTCCACTACAATCGTTGCATGCTGTGCTCCAGTGAAATGGGGGTATACAATTGCCTCACCAAGGGAGGGAATTACTTTTTTCACAGAGGTTTCTGTAGGTTTTGATAGGATTTTTCTCTTCAATAAATCACAACAGGAAAACTGCATTTTTTTGAATACTTGGGTTGTCTTTGTGTCATGTTTAAAAGTTAAAAAATCAGTAAGGGGCAAAAACTTTGGCTGTGTGTGTATGTACACACACATACATATAATATAGCGTGTGTTGCATTTTCTTCTTAAGTATCCATTCTAGCAGGATGGATGGAAACTTGGATTCTTGAGGAATCTTATGGCTAGGATGAGTAGCACCCGCAGTGCAGAGTGACACAGAATGAGGCTACCATCCTTTCTGTTGTTTCCACAGAAAACTTTTTGCCTGCTGATTCAGAATGGGCACTGAGCCCCTGGAACCAGACAAGCGCGCACCCCCCCCCCCCTCCCTTCTGTCCAGATTTCTGAACAAATTGGCTCCTGTTAGTGCCAGAATGAACTCTTGTATTTCTACTCAACCTTCAAATGCATCTGTTATACATGCTGTTAGGCAGGTCAGATATAGCTCTTGACTAAGTGGGATGTGTACAGATCCTTTCTCGATTAAAAAAAATGTGTTAAATCTTCTGTGAATGCATCTTAATTCCTATTTGATTGCACTGTGAAGAAGCATGCTGGGACAAATATGAGGTCACAATCCATGCTGGTTGAGCACCGTTTTAATTACAGTAGCCTGCTCTAAGAAAGAGTACTCGAAAACAAGACCATCTGGGATTCATAGTCAGGGGAGGGTTGCAGTTGATTAAGTGGTTGATTGTGTTGAATATTGCAGAAACATGTACCTGTAGGTGGTTTAGCTTTAAGCGTGTGTGAGTGTTTGAGAGAGAGTCTGATTACTATGATTTATCTCCATAGGGGTGGTGTTGACTGAGATCTCTGAAGCCCACAGGAAGGTCCTGCTTGAGCTGGAAGAAAATGTGAGTCTTTTCTGAGAAAACTTCACATGCATATTTGAATTTATTTTCTGAACCCAGCCTCTGAAATTCTCTTTCTTTACTTTTTCATTTGCTTTATTGACATACTTTTTGGTTGGCTTTTAAATTAAGGATATGGATTTTCACACTTCCTACAGATATAGAATGCTGTTCTTTCTTTATCATTGTGGGCGTTTTTCATGTTTAGTCTCTTCAAATTCTTCACTTATTTATTACCAAATGTTCTTTTCAGGTTTCTATGAACTCAGCATTCAAATTAAAATTGAGATAAACATGTAAGGAGCACTAAATAAAAATATGTTGGGGAATAAGTGTACCTGCTTGGATAGTAACATTTCACAAACAGGTTTGAGCATGCCTTGTGCCGCACCTGTGGCCAGCTCTGACGACAGAGCGACACACCATCCTAATGCAAAGCAGATGCTTTCTGCTGGATCATCTGTCCCCAATGTGGCAGGTTAATTGATATTCCCACAGACATAAAAAGCAAAATACTTTTTTGTGCTCCAAAGGTCTATCTGTGCTTATTAGATTATGTAATGCTAATATTTCTAATGTTTCCTGTATGAGAATTAATTACTGGTAATACCTCAAA
Organism: Plotosus lineatus; assembly: GCA_024760905.1. Lineage (NCBI taxonomy): Eukaryota > Metazoa > Chordata > Actinopteri > Siluriformes > Plotosidae > Plotosus > Plotosus lineatus. The sequence goes on from CM045738.1 coordinate 20,394,543, forward strand.
GATAGGGTCATCCTTTTTAGATCCAGCCCCTTTCTTTGGGGTAAAAAGAAAAACTAACAATGATTCTCTATATAATGTACACAATAGAATCGTAGCGTTCTATTGCATTTAGAGTTAGAGTTGATTCATCTGCTGACAACTCCAGACTTATTTAGTCAGCTTTTTCAAAAAGGGTTGAAATCTTAATGCGTTGAGCAGTGAGAATGATGATGATCATTCATCGAGTTAGAGAAAGATGTAAAAGGGGACCAGATAGAAGGTACTGTGACGTGTCGATTTTTGTTCCGCAGGTAAGTTTGTGTTCGCACAGTCCATCAGTACACACTTGGTCCTCATAAGAAATTACATTTCGAGTGAGCTACGCAAGAAGGCACTATAATGTGCAATTTTTTTTTATTGTTTCACAAGCCTGTGATTCACTGAATCATATACAGTATTGTGATGATTAGTAGTTCAACATTTGTTTTCAAGTTAGACAGAACAAACATGTATCTGAAGACTCAGAAGAGGTATGTTTTTAAATTCTAATTTCTCCACTAATGGCATAGTAATTAATATCTTGACAGTAGTAATATTAGTAGGAGTATCAGCGTAAGCATGCCATTCAGGCAACAATGCCTAACGCTACGCCCTGTTATACCACAACAAGAATCTTATTCGGTTTAGCAATCCACAGATTAGCTGAATCATATGTTTAGATTATTATAATTATTAAAATTCTATTTAGATGAAATCATATGTGCATATAATTATTTTGGAAGTGACTTATTAAGAGTAGGTTTTGTTACCCTTTAACTGTGCAGTCCTGATGACTCTGTATCCCTAGTTTCCTGTTTTGTGTTCTGTTCTGCCCCAGGGTTTGATGTGGTGTGTGTTTAAATGCTTTATTGCTTAGTTTGGTTGTAAAATGTTTAATTTCGTGTGGCCTTCCTGTTGGTTTAAACAGGCCTGGCCATTCTCCTCTCACCTCTCTTATCAAGAAGTCTTTTCTACCCTTTGAATAAGATAAGAGGAAATGTTATTTACCACTATATGGTAAATTCCAGTGTTACACCAGCAGCAGGTTATAAAACCAGAATCAGCTGATATACTGAAAAATAAGAACACAATTTAAAGGCTCTTAATAGTAAGAACTGCAATATAACTTTCAAAGTATATGTAAACACACCAGTAAAACACATGCCATAAATTGGGTGGTTCCCTAAAGAGATATGCCACAGAGCAATAATAAGGATGATGGCAACAATAATAATCATAATCATCGTCATCATGAAGCTGTATTAACCCAGTACATCTTTTAACAGCCATGTGAAAGATCACAGCAACAGTTTGTAAATAAAATACAATGACTTTTATGGTTCAAAGGACCATCTACCTGTGCAATCATTTTTTGCTCGATAATAGCCATGAGTCTGCACACTTCTTCATAGATCTGTTAAAGCTCTTAGTATCACCCTGATAAAGCTATCGCTGTTCTGGGGAAGTCCGGAAGTTCTTGACACTATGTATCACCTATAGCGCTAAAGCTAAGCTAAAGTGCTAAAGCTAAGCTAAAGCACGAGCAGCACTGTGAACACCTTTAACGATGAGGTCATGAGCCACTTCCATAAGGAGTGGCTCTAACTCTCTCTCTCTCTCTCTACGCGTTGGAGGGGGCATGGCTGCCACATGCGGGTGGGGTGCTAAACACACACACCTGATTCCACTTAGCAATCATGGGGCTTCTCTAACAGGGACTTCGATGTCCTCGTGCTCTAGTGCCTTCCCTGTCAATAACAAAGCTCATCCGTTTTCATCACACTGTCTCCTGCATTTTTGGGTCCGGATGAATGTTCCTGGCATCATAGAAGGGCTGATTCTGTGATACCAGGAACATTCAGCCGGACCCAAAAATGCAGGAGACAGTGTGATGAAAATGGATGAGCTTCATTGTTCACAGGAAAGGCACTAGAGCACGGGGACATCGTAGTCACTGGTAGAGAAGCCCAGTGACTGCTAAGTGGAATCAGGTGTGTGTGTTTAGCACTCCCAGTAATATTTTTATTTTTTTATTATTCTTCAGCCACTTTGACTGATTGCCATGTTGGAAGGTGAACTTTCTTCCCATTGACAACTTTAAGGCAGAGGGCAGCAGGAGTTCCTCAAAAAATTTATGCTATTTTTCCCCCCATCCATTTTTTTAAATAATCTTGACAAGTACCCTGGTCCCTGCTACAATAGTACCAACCACTTTCTACTTCTTCGCTGTGGAATTTACTGTGCTTCTAGGTAGGAGTGTCACTGAAAACCTATTATTGGTATCGATAAAAAAAAAAAATCAGATGTATCAATACATTAGAATATTGCTGTACTGTTCCATAAATGCATTAAATAGAACAGACTAAGATATATTACAGTAGTTTGTATAATGCATTGAATATTTTATAAAAAGTGACCAATTACTAAAGCCAAATCTGAAATAAAAGTCAGGAAATAGTTTTCCACCGACAAGATTTTAATTAACACCTTTTTGTATTTAACAAATCTATAAACACTTGTTTACTAGTTAATTTCAAGCAAGTTGTTTCTATTCTACAAACACTTGTCAATTGAAAAGTTTAAGAGATATGCATTTTTACAATTCATAATTATGATGCAAGAAGATGCACATATCTGCATTGTCCAGTGATAAGTGTCTCTTCTTGTTCAAAATGTTCCCTGCTGTTGAGAACACGTGCTCTGACGGCACACTAGAAGCAGGGACGTACCATTTACCATACAGAGAGGCGGGACGTACCATTTACTAAGGGTGTCATTGAAAATGGCATTTACTACAGACGCTATCATGAAAACAGGAAGCTTGGACTAACACTCGGCATTACGCGAAACTGGTTTTCGACTGAAACTATATAACGTGTTTTCGTACATTATTTTATTTATTAAAAGATACCGCTTGCTCTAGTGTTGTTTAAATTAAAACAGCTTTGTATGAAATTTAATATAAGATGAATTTTATATAACGTTAGAAGCATCAATATCCCTTTTATAGGTATCGGTTATAGATTGACATAATTATTTCAGCGATATTCCGATTGTCAATGACATCCCTACTTCTAGGGATTGATAAAGCCTTAGATTTTCTTTTGTATTAATCCCAAGAATGTTACCTGTTCCCAACTTTATCCCTGAGATCATTTGACTGAGCCTTGCCACTCATAGTTTACTACTTGCTTCCAGTTGCAGTTTCAATCACTGGAACGCTCTAAGAATATCTCTTATGTTGAACTAAACATGTTGATTATGGTTGGTCACAGGTGGAAGCCAATTAGCTTGGTGTGCAATGGAGAAAATGATTAGTTACACCTGAATGGGTTTACAAGTATTTTTAGGTGAGGGATGACTTATCTCAGTGATTGTTTTTTGGTTTCTCTGTAAATGCAGTGTCTGTATATATATATATATATATATATATATATATATATATATATATATATGTGTGTCTGTGTCATCATTTCAAGCTGCAAAGCAATAAAATGCAAATATTTTGATATAGGGGGATGATTGTTTTTTGTACCCACTGTAAATCAAATCCAAAGTAATAATGAGGATAGTATATAATAGATGTGTGCATATATGCAATAAAGGCACCATCTTCTGATTAGCTTCCTTTTATTTACCGTGGCTGTGCCACTGTCCCTGCAACTTCAGAAGTGGCTACTGTATGCCAAAAGATTCTTAGTTTTCTCTGTAGTTGACTAAGATTCCTATTGTACAGGGCAGTGGCATTTTCAGTCCAGTTCAGTCTGTTATTGAGAGAAGCAACCAAGTATCTGTTGGACTAAATGTCTTCATTCTCCATCCCCTGAATATTTGCTGGGCTGATCGATGATTGTTTTACCCCGTGAAAGTCCACCACCAGCTTCTTGATCTTGATTGCATTGAGCTGAATTGCCAATTTCACTGGCACCACTCAGCAGTCAGAGTCCCCTCTACTTGCCTTCTTGAAGTTTTTGGCTTTGATAGCCGTCTGAGTTCAAAGAGAAGTTTCAAGGATCTATTTAAAAAGGCTTGTGACAAAGTTAACTTGGAAATGTGCCAAGGACCAGCGTTTACTCTGAGCAGTGTAAAGAATTTTAACTTGCCTAACATCTCATTCCAAGTAAATGGAACATGAAAGTTGGTCCTGTACATTCCTATTTTATACTGATCTGATACAGTGGAACCTCGGTGGTCAAACACAATTCATTCCAAAAATATGGTCGATTACCGATTTGTTCGAAGAGTGAAACAATATTTCCCATGAGATATAGTTAAAAGTAAATTAATGCATTCAGATGAATGTTTCCCTCCACCTCCATCAGTACAGTTGTATATAATTTGAAAACAAGGTGTATTTATTAAACACATTACTGAATACATATAATACTATATAAACATACAATAGTTCGTAATAATTAACCTAATTATGTGCTGTATTTGTTTACATACCTTTCTGGTTGCAATGTTTCAGCGTATGTGGATGGAAGGGGACTGAGAGATGGGGGAAGGGTTTGAGGGGGGGGAGTCCCCCTCCGTAAAATGACTGGGTAATTTTCTTTCTGGTGTTTATCCCCTTTTCTGTTCCTTGATCACAGTTGATTCTTCTTCCTCTGTCTTTACTTTATCACTGAAAATGTGCAACTGCCCTATTTACTAACAAGGTGTCTGGATGATATTTTTCCACAAATAACTGCATTTCTCCCCCCGCCCCCATTTCGCGCACGTTTCCTTAATTAAGGAACTCGGTACACTCTCTGTTCCCCCATTTTCATCAGACGATAGATCCAATATTTAGACACCCAAAATATTTTTTATTGCTCTTCTTGTTGGTGTTGCTTTTTGGGCTTTTTACACCTGAGCCATAGTGGCTCATTATGCCGGTGATTATCCCCGGTTTCCATAGCGTGAAGCAAATAGGAGTACAACTCCTCCTCCTGGATGGGACGCTAGTCCATCGCAGATTACCTTCCCAGTATGTTTTTGCTGGTACCCATGTATACTGTTGGATGAATAGAGGCACACTTGTGGTTGAGACCTTGGCCAGGGTATTACAGCTCTTTAATATTTAAATCAATTTCATGACTTTCGAAAAGTTCATGAAGATTTGCTGGCTTCGTTCGAACCGCAAGGCAAATTTTTCTCATATTTTTTGATTGAATGCCAATTTGTTTGACTAAGGAGTCGTTCGACCACCGAGGTTCCACTGTATTATGTCTACATTAATTCATGTGTAGAAACACTCATCTCGCAGTGTTTTTAACAGTGTTTATTGATGCTGGTTTTATAGTTTAATCTTGAAAGGCTTCTTTGAAATAAGGTTGCTTCTCTGCTTCTAGGTTTTTCATTTATTTTCCTCAACATAGTGACCAGAGGCTAAAAATAAACTTGTCTAATGTAACCTGAAGAAAACACAACTGTGGACTGTCAGATAGTGAAAGACAAGTAATGTGAATTTTTAAAATTATTTATTTTTAATAAACCAGCCTTTTGAATGAACAGATGTAGTAGAAACGTGAATCTACCTTATAGGACTGGAATATGTAAAATTGGCAAAGGAAGGAGATGGTAGGAATTTGCTGATGTTCACAAGGAAATTACAAACTAAAACAAATTTACAAGGTTTGAGTAATAATGGAGGTCGTGGAGTTCCCTCGTCTGTCTGTGACTGATCTGTTTTTTTATTACGACACATTTTAACTTAAACTGTGTAGCAGCAGCCAAGGCTGTAGTGCTTTACTTGGTTACTTATTTTCAATTTGTGTTTTGTTCTGTTTAACGAAGTAAAACTACTATAAGACCTTGTACTCTCGTACTACTTTTCATCCATTTCTGTTCCCCTCTACAGTTCAGACGCTTCCATCGAGAGATTATTTCTGAGCTGGACAGAAAGACGGATATGGATGTGAAATACATGACAGTGAGTGTGATATTAACTTTACAGGGGGCCTGCAAATTGAGTTTTTCTGCTAGAAATAGACAGTGAAAAATATACAAGAGCTGCACTCCAGAGACTGAATCCTATTCATCTTGGTGGACAACACACTGTAGTTACTCTTAAGTAGAGAATGTAGTACAAGTCTCTGCCTGCCAAGAACATCATAGTCTGATCAGGTGAAAACAGCAATCAAGTCTTCTGTCCATCCATAGGCCACATTTAAAAAGTATCAGACGGAGCACAAGATGAAGCAGGACTATCTGGAAAGATCTCAGTCGGACCTGAAAAAACTACGAAGGAAGAGCCAAGGAAAGAATGCACTGAAGTATGAGAGCAAAGAGAATGAGGTGAGAGATCTCAGACACTCATGCCATAACTGTGTTTTATATATTTATGAATAAACAGGGTGGCACGGTGGCTTAATGGTTGCCACATCTGCATCACGGCAAGAAGGTCTTGGATTCGAGACCTGGGCTCAGGCATTTTTGGTGTTGGGTTTCCTACAGGTACACCAGTTTCCTCACACCATCCAAAGACATGCACATTAGGCTAATTTGCTGTTCCAAATTGGCCCTGTGTGTGCATATAAATGTGGATCTGATGGTCTGGTGAGCTGTTTTGGCTCTACCTCGCCTTCACCCACTGTTGGCTGAGGTAGGCTTCATCCTCCCTGTGACCCTAATAGGCTTAAGTCAGGGGTCGGGAACCTTTTTGACTAAGAGAGCCAAAAATAAACACAGATTTTGAAATCTAATCTTCTGAGAGCCATATATTTTAATACTGAATACAACTAAATGGATAAAGACCAACAATTTGAGAGTATAATAAGACTCTGAATTTATTTTAAACGACATTGTTATAACGAAGTAGTTTATTAATAAGAAAATATTTCTTACTATTAATGCGACTTCTGGTGCTGCATGGTTTTTCTGATGACTTTTGAGTCTGGTTGAGACGTGGTGAGGTTCAGCTTCATGCAGGTGTTTAGGCTTCCATGTATTACACGTGACCGCAGGTTGGTCTTGATGCTTTTCAGGTGTGAGAAGGACTGCTCGCGTGCGCATGTGAAGCCAAACATGGTCAATACAACAGCACTGACACGCTGCAGTGTTTATGTGACAGGAAGAGCGTTCCAACTTTTGGCAATCAGCTGGTCTGCGGGTTGAAGTTTTTCCATGTCTGTCCATTTGTGTTTTGCTTGCCAGCTCTGCTTGGCTTCGTGCAAATGAGAGGATCAAAAATGAGGGAAATTTACCTCTTAACCCAAAAACAACTCGTGCAAGCTGTTGCATATAATCCAATAAAGTTAAAGTTTCAAGGTATCGGCCCCACCCATACACTGGAGTACAGAAAGGATTGGCTCTCCGCAGCGACAAGTGGCATTGAAAATAGATGTATAGATTAAAATGTGTGAGATTTATTTATCTGTTTTTGTTTTATTTGATGGCTTTTTTCTGTATTTTTATTTAAAGGACAGCGAAATTATGTATTAGTTATTCTGTTAAGAAAGGCCATCCGATTTATCTGAGAGCCAGATGCAGTCATCAAAAGAGCCACATCTGCCTCACAAGCCATAGGTTCCCGACCCCTGGCTTAAGTGGTCCAGAAAAGAAGTGAGTAAATAATGAATGAAAATTGAATAGACTTGGCTTATGAAACCTAGGGCTACACCCTAGTGCACACCCAGACCTGCACATGGTCACGTATACACACATTGTGTTTGACTCATAAATGTCCCAGACATTATAACAGTTAACAATGAATTCAGTCTCCAACATGGTTCGAATGTTAAATGGCTCTCACTGTCCTTTAACGTGAACAAAATGTCACACTAGCTGGAAATCAGCTATCAGCATATGCAGAGGGCCCTTTAAAAAGAGCAAGTGCTTCTCTGCATTTCTGCCTCCACATAATTATGCGTTTCAGTAATTTTTCTCCTAGTTTTGTAGTGTATTTTGACACTATTTGATAAAGAAGACCTCTTCCTCTCAAAGATTATACCAGATCTTAGATTGTCTGCGTTACCTCATTACCAGAATGAAGTAACGTAAATGTGATTTTCTGCCTTTGGCAACAGGTGTATAAATTCAAGCACCAGGGCAATTGGACTGCTTCCACAAACATCTATAAAAGAATTGGTCGTCCTCAGGAGCTCAGTGAATTCCAGTGTGGTACCACGATAGGATGCCACCTGTGCAACAAGTTCTTTCATGAAATTTCCTCGCTACTACATATTCCACAGTTAACTGTCAGTGGTATTATAACAAAGTGGAAACGATTGGGAACAACAGCAACTCCGCCATTAAGAGGTAGGCTACGTAAAAAAAGCAGATGCTTACTCACATAGTGCACTGGGCAAATTTCATGAGGCCTTCAGATTAGCTCAGTTCGTAGAGAGGAATGGGTTTCCATGGCGGAGCAGCTGCATCCAAGCCATACATCAACAAGCGTGATTCAAAGTGTCCGATGAAATTGTGTAAAACACACTGCCACTGAACTCTAGAGCAGTGGAGACACATTTTCTGGAGTGAGGACTCACGCTTCTCCATCTAGCCATTTGATGGACGAAATATGGATTTGACGATTTGCCAGAAGAACGGTACTTGTCTAACTGCATAGTGTACAGTTTGGTGGTGTGGGGTCTTTTTTCAGGAGTTGGGTTTGGACCCTTAGTTCCAGTTAAATAAACTCTGAATGCTTCAGAATACCCAGAGGTTTTGTAAATTTTCATGCTCCAAACTTTGTGGGAACAGTTAGTGAATGGCCCCTTTTTTTCCAACATGAGTGTGCACCAGCGCACAAGCACACCGCAAGGTCCATAAAGACATGGATGGGCGTGTATGGTGACTGCACACGGTTTTGATCTCAACCCGACAGAACACCTTTGGGATGAATTAGAGCCAGGCCTTCTTGTCCAACATCATAATAGTGTGTACATTTGTCAGGTGTTTATTTCTTTTGATTTTGATGATTATGATTGATAGCTGACGAAATCCAAAAATCCAGAATCTTAGAAAATAGGAATATTAGTTAAGGGCAATAAAAAACACATTTTTAACACAGGAATATTGGACTACTTAAAAGTATTAACATGTAGCGCACTCATTACTTGGTTGGCGCTCCTTTTTCATAAATTGTTGCAGCAGTGCTACATGGCTTGGAGGCGATCAGTCTGTGGTGGTGCTGAGGTGTTATGTAAGCTGAGGTTGCTATGATAGCGGTCTGCAGCTCTTCTGCATTGCTGAGTCTGGTGTCTCACTACTTCCTCTTCCCAATACCTCATAGATTCTCGATGGGGTTTAGGTCAGGTGAGTTTCCTGGCCAATCAGTTGCATTGTCCCCATGGTACTTTTGGCAGTGAGGTGTAGGTACCATGTCCAGCTGAAAAATTAAATTGGCATCTCCACAAAGCTGGTCAGCAGAAAAAAGCATGAAGTGCTCTAAAACTTCTTGGTAGATGGCTGCGCTGACTCTGGACCTGAGAAAACACAGTGGACCAACAACAGCAGATGATATGGCTCGCCAAGTCACCACTGGCTGAGGAAATTTTGCACCGCACCTCAAGCAACTTGGATACTGTGCATCTCTTATCCTCCCCGAGACTCCGGGACCTTGATTTCCAAAAGAAATACAAAATTTACTTTTACTTGAAAAATAGTCCTGAGCAATAGTCCAGTCTTTTTATTTTTATTTATTTTTTTGTCCTTAGCCCTGGTAAGACATTGTGTCCTGGCCTCTGATATTGTCTATTATAATAATAGCTTGAAGCACTGACTCCAGCAGGGAGTCCACTCCTTGTAAATCTCCCCAAAATTCTTGAATGGGGTTTTGTTTTGTAATCCTCGCAAGGCTACGATTATCTCTGATGCTTGTGAACCTTTTTCTAAATCAGTTTTTCGTTAATGTCTTTGGATACAGCACTCTGTGAGCAGCCAGCTTCTTTAGAAATGACCCTTTGTGTCTTCCACTTAATGTGCAGAGTGTCAATGATCGTCTTCTAGACAACTGTCAGGTCTTCCGTTTTTCTCTGATTGTGTGTCTACTGATCTAGACTGACAGGTCCAATTGGAGTTTTTTGATTCAAGCAAAACTGGAAGAAATCTACTGAAACTGAGTCGTATTTGAAACATTTGCCCATCGTGTATCTGTGTGTGTGTCTGTGTGTGTGTCTGTGTGTGTGTGTGTGTGTGTGTGTGTGTGTGTGTGTGTGTGTGTGTGTGTGCGCGCAAGCAAAAGGTTAAAGGTGACAAGTATGTGGATCATTGCAACTACAGATGTGAATAACTCCAATTTAGAGCCAGTTTGAGCAGAGCTCAGTATATTCTTTTTTTTTTTTAATGCTTTTTTTTAAGGTCAGATTATCTTGTATTTTTATTCAGTTTGTAGTTTATGCAATTTCCTTTGGATTTGTAGTAAAAAATGTATTTTTCTTTTTTTATAATCCTACTTATGTCTCAAATCAATGATTCATTATACTGTAAATCATTAGTTGAGAGAAAAATGTTTTCCGACTTAATATCTCTCAACATTGGCCATGTTGGACTGCAACTATGTAAATGACCAATTCTGTAGGTGAGTAAATGAATCTCGCTTTTATTATACTGGCCTGTTTCTTACTGTGTGTGTCATTACTGCGGATTCTCTTTCTAGATGAAATTTATGTGTCCATAGCAACAGACTCCAGCATTTATCAGTTTATCACAGAGGGTCTCGGGTGATACACGTGCAGCTCTTTGTGTAAGACTTATCCACCTGTCTTATATAAGCAGTCTGTGTCTCTATAGGAGATACTCTGAAAGAGCAGGAGTCACAAAAGCCTTTTCTTTTTAATTAAAATACAGTAGAAGAGGTTGCTGTGGAAATTACATGTATTTCTCTGTGATGTTGGTGTGTATGTGTGTGGGGGGGGAGGGGGGGTTTGTACCTTGGTGCTCACTTCAACACCTCTCTGAGAAATACACAGTATGTTTGGCAAGTGCTGTGTTTGCACAGAGATGAGACATGGCTAACTGAACGATCAGATATTTAAAGGAAGAAGTATGAATATAAAAGGGAAGCTGTTGGACTTCTGACCTTTATGTCCATTTGTTTGTTTTATTCCTTTATTTTTGTTAATTATGCCTTATAAACAACATAATGAAGTCTCTCTCTCTTGAGAATATTCACAAATTCTGATAAAAGCAGAAACCTTGTATGTAGTATACATGAACTGTGGGAGGTTTGGGTTTTTCATTTTAACTAAATGTTAGTACTGTATACTGTATATATTTTTAAATTAGACAACCAGCCTTTGTCTTGTGATATTTTATGTGTCGAGGGATTTTTAGCCAAGTCTGGAAACTATTTCACATCTTGTGGAAACTTGAAGTATAATTGAGTCATATTACATGATCATGTCTCATCAGTCTACAAGTTAGACAGGAAAAATTGAGACAGTGTAGGAAAAGGAACAGAGGGCGTGAATCATTTAAATTTTATATTTCTACTGGGTCGTGGTGGAGAACGGCTACGTGTAATGTTACTGTGACAAATAATCCTCATATTTAGTTGTCAAGATAACAGTGTTGACTGTAGTCTGTTAGTCAGTGATATGTATGTACACTCCCTGTCATTCTTTGCACTTTATAAATCAGGGTGGATCTGTGTGAATAATACACATAAGATGCTTTTTATTGAGGAGACCTATGCGAGTTATTAATCCTGAAGAACTTATTGAGGTTTTGCACGTGACGTCACAGGGTCACGTGACTTATGTTTATATGCCATATTGGACGGCATGCTTATTCAACATTGCTAAACATTTTAAAATAAGTAATAGTGGTTCCACATAACCCAACTGGATGTTGTTTGTGGGTTACTAACTTCCCCGGAGTGATACAAAATAACCAGTGAGTATGGTTATATCGTGTTGCGCTCGCTGTTGGCTGTGCAAATAGATAGAGGAGTAAGCCTGCACTGTCATTTTATCATTCTGACCTGGAGAGAAAAGCCAAGTGGATCGCAGCGATAGATAGGAAAGACTGGAATCCTACAGATTACAGGAGAATATGCAGCAAACACTTTGTATCAGGTAAATATACATTATTAGACTTATATATAAATAAAATATCTGAATTTATACAACCATTATAAGCAGTGATAATTGTAATTTATTATTGCATAAGTGCTTGTTTGTGTAGCTCTATTTGGGGATAGAACACGTGTCTTAGCCGTTATGAGGTGGTAGTCTCTCTTCCCGGTTTCTGGCTCCCATTGTTGCATACAGCTTACAAATCCGGCAACAAAATACTTGTAAGCTTCCATTGATTTGTACGCTTTTAACTCTTTGCCAGTAAATGGAGACGGGCTGTGGACAAGATATGTACAAAGATCCAAGTAGGCAAAAGCAGGTAGAGAAGAATGGTCGCATTCAAACACATTCTTAAACATTGACTGCAGCATTAGATATGGATTGACAATCCCCGGCTGCTTTATTTTACTCAGATACCTCACCCTTTGGTCACCTGTCAGATGATTGACAATGTCTGATAATATTATAGTGTCATTGCTTTTGCCTTCACATCTCTCGCATATTTTGCTTTCGCTGTCGTTATCGGTTGATGTTGAAGCCATGCTTAGTGAATCGTGTGTGTGTGTGTGTGTGTGTGTGTGTGTGTGTGTGTGTGTTCAGGATCACGCTTGCCGTCCAAGATGGCACATGAAGGTATTGGGGTCACGTGACTGCAAAATCTCAATAGGAGTATCTAGTGATTGTGCTGCCATTTGTGTTTTTACAGCTTTTAAAAGATTGGTATAAATGAATTATTTGTTAGACCTGACTGGTATTGAAGCTGATAGTCCTTTTTTATTAATAATTATTTTTGAAATTGAGACAGAACGCTGGACAAAATAACATAAAAAGCTCCAGTCATCAATGAATCAGTCAACTGTCACCTTTCTTGACTAAAAAGATAACAGCGACTTAATCTTAAGTATTATTTTCCATTCAAATGGCTGAGAATAGAGATTCCACCCCTGATTGATTTCATTGTGCTGAACAATGAGCAGGCCTCATGTGGGCCATTTTTTCCCCCTTATTCACAGTGGGTTGTTTTCAGTGAAAGACAAGAAAGTAGACGAGGCTTATGAGAGACCACAGATTAAAGGTCATCTTTTTCCCTCAACAGTGTTTGGAGACCCTCACACAACGCCAGACGGACATGCAGAAGTTTATTGCTGATGGCTGTAAGGAGGCTTTGCTTGAGGAGAAGAGGAGGTTCTGTTTCCTCGTGGACAAACATTGTAGTTTCTCCTACCAGTTTGCAGCTTTTCATGAAAAGGTTAATTATATTAAGTGTATTGTATTGAGAGCTTGTTTAGATTAGTCAGTCTTCACTTTTTAACCTTTTTGTGTTTCTGTAATGAACATCGAAAATATTACACTGTTACTGTAACTCTCTGTTTTTGTAGATAAAGTAAACATGGATGAATCCTGCAAATGGACAGTTGCGTAGCATAACAGAAAAGGACTTGCTGTGACATTTTCCATCTGCTGAACAAAAGAAAGCGAAACAAAGCAGAATATTTTTAAATCTATGAACAAAAGCAAGAGCAGTTCATTACAAATGTTTGTGTAACTTCACTTGGCTCGTTTTACTTTTCTTTCCTGAAATATGCTACAGATTCTCAACCCTGGTCCCTGTCTTGCATATTTTGGTGCTTCTCGTTCTTCCAGTACACCAAATACAGCTGATTAGCAGCCCTATCAGAGTTGTGCCATATCTTACACTCAGAAAAACAGTCTAGACTTTGTCTTCTAAGACAAGAAATTATCATGAAATAAACAGATTGTCATTCTGGATATTGAAGACATGATAAATTATGATCCCTGAGTCTTTTACCAAATATTGCCAACAGTTCATAATTAATGGGTATAACTATGTTATTATTTTAAAGGCAAAGGATATACTAACAGACCAGATACCCAATTGGCAAGACAAATGTACTGATATCGCCAACGTTCCTGACAGTGTGATGTCAATGATAGAAGGTCTGCGCACTCCAGTATCCATGACCCCTCAGGCTTCTCCAGCTGTTAAGCGCCATATGAGGGTAGGTGCTTTTCTGTCAAAAATTACGAAATAATACCAAAGATATATATCAACCAAGTTAAAACACATTACCATGTCATACAGTCAGCATAATTACGAGATTGCTAATAGGGAAGATAAAATATTGGTTCAAAGCTTTGTAATATATGTAAATGCCACAGCAGTCGTTCATATCTTGCTCTGTGATGATTTTATAATTTCACAGAGCAGTTCTGATGCGCTGATTCCACCCCCCGCACCACCACTAAAAGCTCAAACAAGTCCACTGGTGAACATGTTCAACCAAGACACAACAAAGCAAGAGACCGTAAACGGTAAAGTGTGGTCTACCAAATACTACTGTACTTTTACGTTTATGTGAAGGCACTATAATTTGAGAGCTGTAACTTTGGAAGGGACGTGTCTGCATTTTAATGTGAGCCCTTGTCGTTTCATGTCACTCTTTCACTGGGATAAAAATTAGTCTGGTATTGAGAGAACACTAGACAACCACAGAGAAACGACAACATGTCTGCAGTATCTTTTTTTAAAGTCCATTGGGGCGAATTGCCATGTCAATATAAACTACTTTTTCACCACTGATAGGCTCATATTATTATCATTATCATAAGTGTCTGACAATGGGGAAAGGATCCCTGCAGAGATGCATTTGTGTTTGTTTATCTCAATGACTGTAAAGAATTGCAGTTTTCAGGGTATTACTTAACAAATTGACTTCAGAAATTCTCTGTGTAAAGGACAGCAGCCCCAAAATGATACTTGACTAATACTTAGCATCTAATGTGGTGCCACAAGAGAGAATAAGAGGATGATAAATTAATGACTATAAAAATAGTTATTTCCATGTTTCTTTTTTTAAATTGAGGTTAAAAACAGTCTTGTATCTGTAAGGATTCTCTTCCTGTTGTCAGTCACTTGTAATAATGTTATGAGCTTGTCAGTGATGAAAACAAATTGGTTTAACCCATTCGTTACCATGAATCATGTAGGAAGTGGTGCTGTTTAATTACTCCCACATCCCCACGAACCACTGTAGCGACGGTTAAAATCTGTGCTTTCAAACTTCGGGAACCACTAAAGTGGTTAAGTATACGCAGTCTGGTTGGGTAGCTTGTTCTTCTTCGTCTTCTTTTCCTTTCGGCTATTCCCTTCAGGGGTCGTCACAGCAAATCATCTGCCTCCATCTCACCCTGTCCTCTGCATCTTCTTCTCTTACGCCAACGACCTTCATGTCTTCCTTCACCACATACATAAATCCTCTCTTTGGTCCTCCTCTAGGCCTTCTGCCTGGTAGTTCCAACCTCAGAATCCTACTACCAATATATTCACTATCCCTCCTCTGTACATGTCCAAACCATCTCAATCTATCCTCTTTGACTTTGTCTCCAAAACCTCTTTCATGTGCTCATTCCTGATCCTATCCATCCTCGTTACTCCCAGAGAGAACCTCAACATTTTCATCTCTGCTAGCTCCAGCTCTGCCTCCTATCTTTTCCTCAGCGCCACTGTTTCTAAACTATGATTGGGTAGCTTGTTCATCATCATCATCATCATCATCATCTTCTGCTTAGTCCAGGGTCGGGTCGCAGGGGCAGCAACCTCAGCAAAGAGGTCCAGACGTCCCTCTCCCGAGCCACTTCCTCCAACTCTCCCGGGGGGACACCGAGGCGGTCCCAGACAAGCCGAGAGACATAGTCCCTCCAGCGTGTTCTAGGTCGACCCCGGGGTCTCTTCCCGGTTGGACATGCCCGAAACACCACACCAGGGAGGCGTCCGGGGGGCATTCTGACCAGATGCCCGAGACACCTCAACTGGCCCCTCTCAATGCGGAGGAGCAGCGGATCTACTCCGAGCTCTCCTTGGATGGCGGAGCTTCTCACCTTATCTCTAAGGGAGAACCCCGCCACCCGGCGAAGGAAGCTCATTTCAGCCGCTTGTATCCGTGATCTTGTTCTTTCGGTCATCACCCAAAGCTCGTGACCATAGGTGAGGGTTGGAACGTAGATCGACTGGTAAATTGAGAGCTTCGCCTTGCGGCTCAGCTCCTCCTTCACCACAACGGACCGGTACAGGCACCGCTTAACAGCAGAGGCTGCAGCGATCCGTCTGTCGATCTCTCACTCCATCCTTCCCTCACTCGTAAACAGGACCCCAAGATACTTAAACTCCTCCACTTGGGGCAGGACCTCATTCCTGACCCAGAGGGTGCATTCCACCATTGTCCGACTGAGAACCATGGCCTCGGACTTGGAGGTACTGATCTTCATCCCGGCTGCTTCGCACTCAGCTGCTTTTTGCTTGTTCATCTAGCAATAATAAGTGTACTTTAAATATCCAATCAAAACAACCAATATAAAGGTTTTGGTAGTGTTATAACTCCATATTTGGAGTTTCCACAATGATAGAAACTGGAAATAATGAATATTAAAAGCATCATTGACAACAGCATGTCTGTGAGTCTAACAAAATCACAGACATATATGCTTTTACAGAAAGGGTTTTAACTGCATGCTATTAAAATTGACACTTGGACCTTTCAAATCATGTACAGGAGTTCACTTTACATGGATTAGAACTCAAAAACAGAACGTGTAAATCTCAGCTATCTGGGGCATTTCTCGGTCTGTGAACGACAAACTTGTTCAATAACAAAAACAAACACGTTTTTCAAGAGGTCTGATATATCTCATTTATAACACTCATTACAGTGTTAAAAAAATAATTCCACATGAAACTTTATTGTTCCAAGTGTTTGGAAATATGAAAATCCTAAAAACATATTTTCTGTTGGGGTTGAAGGTTACAACTGGCCCCAGTGCTCGCAGTTATATATGACTGCAGTAGTGAATGAGTTAATTGTGTTGATGTTTGCCCCATATGATTTCAATGTGTAGCCATATTTGATTTGCTGGTTATAGTGTTTTTGACAAAATACCAGACTAATTGTGATCATTTTTGTCCATGGTATAATTTTGGACCTGAGAAAGAAGAGCCACAGTAAAAGCATGAAAGGTTCCCTTTAAATTATAAGTTCATAACCACATACAGCTTATCAGTTTCATACCATATCATTTCATGTCTTTCTTAATTGGCAGATAATAGTAATGATGGGAGTCAAATGGTCAGGTCCATTTCGATGGCAACAGGACTGAACAGTATGAACCGAAGGCCACGTGTCCTGACGATCTTCCCCCACAAATCTGGCAATAACAACACCCTGCTCAGCTTTGATGAGGGTGACACCATCATCCTGCTCATACCTGATGAAAAAGATGGCTGGCTTTATGGGGAATTGGAGAAGACCAAACAGTAAGACACCAGACAAATTTGCTTTGTTGTATTGCATTGGATATTGATCAGTGTTTAAGGCGGCTGTGATAGCACGATGGTAAGGTGCTGGATTACCAATCCCAAAGTTGGGGGTTCAAGCCCCACTGTCAACGGCCCCCAGTGCAGCTAACTGGGTTACCAAAAGCCGGCTGTGTCTCTCACTGTCTGTGGTGGGAGGTTCATGTAAAGGAATAATTTCTGACTTTTGTAAAGAGGAGCTGCATAGCCGTCAGCATGTTTCTGCCCTGCAAACTCATTCATTTTCTGAATGAATGAATTAATTGGTTTTCATCTGCATTTTCTAGTTTCAGAGTTACCTTCAGATTCACTCAGCTTTTATAGTTTTCATATAAGCAGGCTCAAATAGTCAATTTAATTCGAGTTATGTTTGTATCTCAACTGGCTTTATAAAATCCTTAGAATTATTTTTACACCTTGTGCACAGGGTTTACCCAAAAAAGTGACAAATTGTTTGCAGTAAATGGTACAATTATACATTAGTCATTCTCTGGAATGTTCTTGTCAAGTTGGCACAGAGAAATTACAACTCTCGAGGATTTATAAAATCACAGTTTTGTGGGAGTATGTGTAGATCGTGAGAGATATAATGGCAACAATTCAGAGGGTGTAAAACAATCACAGAGATGGTTCCTTAAAAAAAATAAGTTGAACACTCATTCAGATATATACAGTCATCCCTTGAATATCGCGGATAATGTAGACCAGACCTGGCCGCAATATTCGAAAAACCGCTAAGTAGGAACGCCTCGCCCCCCGCCCCCATTTCTACCACGTTGTCTCATTTCTATATGTTTTCGCGTCTATACAATATCAAGAAGTGTATATTAAACATTACACAGTTATATGCATATGTAAATACTGTAATGTATTAATATTTAAATAGAATTATATATAAATACTAAGTACTGTACTCATGTTTGACAATAGCTCTTCTCCAGGGCGCAGGAAGTTCACAAACACTATACAGTAAGATCACAAAATCACAAAAAAATCCCACGGGAATGTGCGAGTCAATAGCGTTACACGTCTAAGCCAATCAGTATGCGAGATTGAGTTGAATGGGCGGGAGGCAATAGGGTCACACGTCTAAGCCAATCAGCTTGTGAGATTGAGTTGAGTGGGTGGTCCCTGTCTGAACTGGGGAGGAGGGGCACTTTAGTCTGTCGTTTGTAAACAATGAATGCGGCCTGCCTTCTGCTTGCTTACATGTGAGTTTCAGCACGAATTTTTAATTTTTTAATTAATTAATTTATTGTTTATTTTATTATATTTTTTATTAAAATACCGCGATGTACCAAGACCGCGATGCTCAAATCGCAAAGTGGCAAGGGATGACTGTAATCAACTTTTCCACAGCAATCTAATTGTAGTTTATCTTAAAGATACCTATTCCTAGGGCAGTCCGGTGCATGGCATAGCCGAACGCAACCAATCAACAATGGGTGGCAAAGCACTGTAGAGATCTCAGGGGTCAAATTGTTGACAGTCAATATCTGGCAATTGTGAAAGTGATTAGTTAAACTTCAGTAAGTTTACAAGCATCATCGGAAGGGGATTCGTTGCCATCGTAGTAATTCTGATATTTATTTATTTACTTGTTCATTTATTTATTTTTAATGTTTTTCCAAAACTGTTACTATTATATCTTTCAGTTGGCTGTTATAAGTTGCACTGTGTAAATACAGCTGGAGTGTGTGTGTGTGTGTGTGTGTGTGTGTGTGTGTGTGTGTGTGTGTGTGTCACACTGTATAACAAAAAAAAAAGAATATTTTTAAGGTTTTTTTTTTATCCCAGTGTATATTGTATTAATGTTTTTAGGCATGTCACAGAGTTGAAGTAGATAGTGAATGATTGTTGAATGACTACAGCATTTTTATTTATTTCTTTTTATTTATTTATTTTTTTTTGCAAATACGGATAACTCTGTAATGTTGCTCAAAGATTTCTGCAGAAATGAGGTGTAATAACACGAAAGACAGCTTGTATTGGCACTACTATAATTATTAACTATGAAGACATTCCTGAAAATAACAATAGCATTAAGTTTCTCCCTATAATGTCAAACAAGTTTGGAAATAGCTGTTGAAATTTAGAATTGCTTCTCCATGCAGATCAATTTACTTATTCATTTGTCATTTTGTGCATGTGGACTGCCATCTTCCTTTCAGATCTTAAGTGTAGTGATTGAGATGGTCATTGCAAAACAAGTTCTTGCGTCTGTATAATATTGCTATAAGTTTTGTAAAATTGTTCATCACACCCATATGTGCTTGTTTATTTTATTTTGCTATTACAGTGTACCGTATCCATTTATTTAAAAAAGCCAGCATGACAGTCTCCTATAATGCTGGACCTACAGAATAAATATACTGATATACTTGAGCAAAACCACAAGGAAATTGGATTTCTAATTAATGATTTGCCAAAAATATCAATTTATGTTGTACTCATCCAAAGCGTAGATCCAATTCTTGAGCTGAATATTTGCTACAAGTGCCTGGCCATAAAAGTGTTGGTGAGTCTCACTTGAGTTGTACAAATTTACAAGGGCCAATTTGTTTACATATGCACTTCCACAATAGCTTAATCAACCATGATTTATTGCAGCTGCTTAGGGCTTTTCATTGATCCAATCTAGTCACTAGGCATACAATAGATGACTCAGTGGAGAACATCAGTATACACAACTGCCCATGATTTTCTGAAAATCATCTGTGGCAGAAAGAGTATTGATTTTGTTCATGCCAGCTCGAATAGCTTTCATGGACCATGATGGGACTGAAGAGCTTTCAAGTGAGAAGAAAGGGGCCAATCAGCACAGCTGCAGAAGAATAACTGCTTTGTGGTAGAAAACTGCCATTTTCCACCACTACGCCCAAATATTTATAAAGCTTTTCACTTCAGCACTCTTAAAGCGAATTCTTCCAGATGGTGTAAGCATGTGTCTCAATGAGAAGCACCTAAAACAATCAAATTCTGTTCTTCAGAAATGCCAACTAAGATTTCATACTGTTAGGGTGCAGTAAGAAAGTGGGGCAGTGGTGACCTAGTGGTATAGGGCACACAGGATTGCTGATCCTAAGGTTGGGGGTTCGAGTCCCCACAGGGTTGTCACTGTCCCCCCAGTGCGGCCAACTGGGTTATCAAAGACGGGCCATGTCTCTCATTGTCTATGGTGAGAGGCATGTAAAAGACCCATTGCTGACTTTCGTAAAGAGCCGTTTCTGTTCCTTGCTAAAAGGGTTGTGACAGGTAGGGTATCCAATGTAAAAACCTATGCCAAATCAAATGTGTGAATTAGTTGATTTGCTGTGGTGACTCCCAAGAAAAGGGAAAAAGCCGGAAGGAATAAAGAAAGAAAAAGGGTGCAGTAAGAAAGTAGCACAGATGAGTTCCTCATGCAGAGCCATTTTAAACATGAAAATAACAAGATTTATTTCGATTTTTTTCCCCTAATGTCCAATACACAAGGTGACAGAAAAGAGTAACACAGAAGGCTCATAGACTTTACCTTGAAAATTGTTTTGCCTGTTAATGTAAATCGATAAGATATTTCACATGACGTTAAAATTTATTTCAATTAATTTGTTGGTCTTCCTTTAGTTATTGGAATCAGAATACTGTACTTTATTGATCCCACATTTGCTCCACATATATATATATATATATATATATATATATATATATATATATATATATATATATATATAAAATGTATATGTACATATTGCTGTGTTGAGGGGTTCTGGTTTGGTGGCCATTGAATCTTGTCTCTGTTTTTGTTTCGGATGACGTTGTCCTTTTGGCTTCATCAATCCAGGACCTCCAGCTCTCATTGGAGTGATTCGCTCTGCCTCCCCTCAATGCACATCACTGACACACACATATATGTATTTATATATATATATATATATATATATATATATATATATATATATAAATCAGGGCGCGAAATTGGTGGCATTTTTGTGGGAGGTCCGGAAAAATCCAACTTAATACTGGCCCCCATATCAGGCAGAAGGCCTTTTCAGCAAAATGAACAATCTGCCGTCACATAAGATATGACATTTCATAAACTTGATAAAGTAATACTAATAGTTACAGATCGTCTGTGTTTTGTTTACATTGGCGACATATTTCTGTAATGGGGAAAGTTACGATACAATAAATGGTGTCGACTCAATTCAAGCAATCATGTTGATGACATTTGTGTGAAAGAGGGGAAAAAAAGGGTGTAGACATCATCTACAACCAATCAGCAGGCTGGAGAAACAAATGCTCTCAGCCATTGGCTAAATTTGAATCACATGCCAGTAACTTTTGGGTTTGCCATTAATCCGCAAGTATAATAATAATGTAGTAAAATGTAGTAATGATTAAGTAAAAACTTTTTAATTTTGTACTGTGATAATATAGGTTGTTTCCTATGATTTTGCCGTGTAAGAGCTTCTGCCGACTCTCCAATATCGTTCTCCGAGTCGTCACTTTCCTGGTCCGATTTCATTAAATGTGGATAGTCTTTCTTCAGTGGTTCATATAAATAATCTTCTAATCCTTCTACGAAATTGTCTTCGTCCATGGTTTTTAAAAAAATTACTATAATGTCTGTTTTTTCCAAGTTTCCATGAGCTTGTGTTGTATATGTCCGGTATATAGCCTTACGTTTACATTGCAATCTCGCAGTTCCGGTCGAGGCTTTGTCAATGATATGACGTCACTTCAAATGCGCCGTTTTAAAACTCCTGTGCTGTGAAGCTTGTCGTTAATGAAGCCCTTAAATCGCTTAAAGCTGGTTTGTGGGAGAATATAATAAACGCCTTGTAGGTGTATTGTCACTAGCTATACACAATACATCAAATTAGGTATATGAGCACAGGTGATCACCTGAAGAGAGAGGATGGGTTTCACCGCCCCTCGAAACAGATCTGTAGTGAAAATGAAGTTTCAATAGAAAGTCTTTGTTCTGTCCTTTTATTTTTACTTTTTACTTATATATACTTATATATATATATATATATATATATATATATATATATGTGTGTGTGTGTGTGTGTGTGTATATCCCTTCTACTTCCAAAATTAATCCGATCCAGAGCTTTTTTTGGAGCCTGGAGTTTTCGTAAGTAGAGGCGCATTTTACATGTAAAACGCGTGATTCGTTCCAAGGCTCATAAGAGAGATTTCCTTTCGGCTTTTCCCTTTATCAGGGGTCGCTACAGCAAATGATTCGCACGTTTGATTTGGCATAGGTTTTTATTTCGGATGCCCTTCCTGACACAACCCTTTTAGCAAGGGACAGAAACACGCTGACGGCTTTCCAGCCTACTCTTTTGAGAAAGTAAGGAATGGTTCTTTTACATTCCTCTCACCATAGACAGTGAGAGACATTGCCGGCCTTTGATAACCCAATTAGCTGCACTGGGGGGACAGTGACAACTTTGTGGGGACTCAAACCCCCAACCTTAGGATCAGCAATCCAGTGCCCTATCCACTAGACCACCACTGCTCCCAAGACTACCCCATAAACCCTTGAAAAGTTATAAAAATCCACCAATTTTGTATGAAATATGACTTAAAGGAAAATTATTTATTTATTAAACCATTTCAAAATTTTATTAACATATTAAACCATTTTATTAACATATACACCTATACACACTGTCTCTATCTCTGTCTCTTCCTGTCTCGCTGTCTCAAACACACACACGCACAAACAACACACATTTGTGCCAGGCTCCGCCCACACGCAGGACACCGGAGCATTTTATGACGGGGAATTCAAAGCGCACTCCCTGCTTGACAGATCAGAGGTTAACTTGTTTCCTTGAGGGATCGGAGGTCCGGATGAGTCGCGTTTTGCTCACATTTGGCAGAGCGCGCCACATTTATTAAACATTTACTGAATTAAATAACTTAAAAAAACGAAAAATAAGCTCCAATGTCTCTCTCGAATGCGAAGATTAAAGAATGCCTCCTTTAATCTCTGACTGACTCTGTACGCAGTCTCTCTCTATCTCCCTCTCTCACACATACACACACACACACACACACGCCGTCTCTCTATCTGTTTCTGTCTCTCTCTCTCTCTCTCTCACATACACACACACAGACAAAACTCTCTCTGGTGTGTTTTGCCGAATGTGGGCTCCACCCACATGCAACACGCAACCGACGGAGCAATTCTATTTAAATGTTTAAATGGACGGGATGTTGTATTTAAAGTGGAATTACAGTACCTGTTTGAAAGATCAGAGGTCAGTACCTGTTTGAAAGATCAGAGGTCCTGATTCAATATTAACTTGC
This sequence comes from Plotosus lineatus, assembly GCA_024760905.1. Taxonomy (NCBI): domain Eukaryota; kingdom Metazoa; phylum Chordata; class Actinopteri; order Siluriformes; family Plotosidae; genus Plotosus; species Plotosus lineatus. Next base: position 20,418,240 of record CM045738.1, read on the forward strand.
TTCCTTGTGAGATCGGAGGTCTTGTCCCACAGAGCACTCTGTTTTCATGCTCCTTCTGCTTCAGTATTGTTCCGAAATAATCGCTTCCATCACTGAATTTCTGCTTTAAGGTCTCCTGCTTCAACATCGTCCCGATTGTAGAGGGGTTTCGGCGATAACGAAATATAACGCTGCATTGATCAATCTCAAAACAAGCCAACAGTCCTGTTCAACACTCCAAGCATGTGACAAACAGGAAGTATGCGTACGGGAAGTATGGGTACAGGTCAGCTCCCTCCTGGCCAATGGGAGGCCAGCGGGGCGGGATGTTGGGAGAAAGCCAATGAGAGAGCAACTCGCGCATTGTTTGAATTTCCAATGGCACGTTTGAATTTTTGAATGGCACATTTGGTGCTTTTAGTAAAAAGAGGTTGTTTTTGTAAAAAGAGGGCGAAAATTTAGGAAAATGTTTTTCGTAACCTGGATTTTTCGTAATGAGAGGTTTTTGTAAGTTGAGGGCCGACTGTATATGTATGTATATATACAGACACTCCCCAGCTTACGAACAAGTTAGGTTCCGGACGGCTGTTCATTAGATGAATTTGTCTGTAAGTCGTTACAGGTTATTTTTTAATGGGGAACGTATGTTTAAACCTTGTATAAGTAACCTCTACGATTTTGTACTTTATACAAGCTCTCTCTGTCTCTCTCTCTCTCGCTATATAATCATCTGTACATTATCAATATCATTATGTCCCGTGTTTAAACTCCTGGTTCCTCTCAAGCACAGTGGATATGATCAGATTTACAGAGACTTTGACTCTTATCCAGTTCATTATAATACTGGAGTCAATTTGATTCTTCTTTGAAAGTTTTAATACATTTTGGCATACAGCTCATGAAAACCCAAAATTCCTATCTCAAAAAATTAGCATATCATGAAAAGGTACTCTAAACGAGTTATTAACCTAATCATCTGAATCAACCAATTAACTCTAAACACCTGCAAAAGATTCCTGAGGCTTTTAAAAACTCCCAGCCTGGTTCATTACTCAAAACCGCAATCATGGGTAAGACTGCCAACCTGACTGCTGTCCAGAAGGCCATCATTGACACCCTCAAGCAAGAGGGTAAGACACAGAAAGAAATCTCTGAGCGAATGGGCTGTTCCCAGAGTGCTGTATCAAGCCACCTCAGTGGGACGTCTGTGGGAAGGAAAAAGTGTGGCAGAAAACGCTGCACAACCAGAAGAGGTGACCGGACCCTGAGGAAGATTGTGGAGAAGGGCCGATTCCAGATCCTGGGGGACCTGTGGAAGCAGTGGACTGGGCTACAGGTGCCGCATTCCCCAGGTCAAGCCACTTTTGAAGCAGAAACAGCGGCAGAAGCACCTGACCTGGGCTACAGAGAAGCAGCACTGGACTGTTGCTCAGTGGTCCAAAGTGCGTTTTTCAGATGAAAACAAATTTTGCATGTCATTCGGAAATCAAGGTGCCAGAGTCTGGAGGAAGACTGGGGAGAAGGAAATGCCAAAAAGCCTGATGTCCAGTGTCAAGTATCCACAGTTAGTGATGGTCTGGGGTGCCATGTCAGCTTCTGGTGTTGGTCCACTGTGTTGTATCAAGGGCAGGGTCAATGCAGCTAGCTATCAGGAGATTTTGGAGCACTTCATGCTTCCATCTGCTGAAAAGCTTTATGGAGATGAAGATTTCATTTTTCAGCACCACCTGGCACCTGTTCACAGTGCCAAAACCACTGCTAAATGTTTTACTGACCATGGTATTACTGTGCTCAATTGGCCTGCCAACTCTCCTGACTTAAACCCCATCGAGAATCTGTGGGATATTATGAAGAGAAAATTGAGAGACACCAGACTCAACACTGTGGATGAGCTATCGAAGCATCCTTGGCCTCTGTAACACCTCAGCAGTGACACAGGCTGATTGCCTCCATGCCACGCCACATTGAAGCAGTCATTTCTGCAAAAGGATTCCCGACCAAGTATTGAGTGCATAACTGAACGTAATTATTTGAAGATTGACTTTTTTGTATTAAAAACACTTTTTTTTTATTGGTCGGAAGAAATATGCTAATTTTTTGAGATAGGGATTTTGATTTTTCATGAGCTGTATGCCAAAATCATCAGTATTAAAACAATAAAAGACCTGAAATATTTCAGTCGGTGTGCAATGAATCTAAAATATATGAAAGTTTAATTTTTATCAGGACATTACAGAAAATAATGAACTTTATCACAATATGCTAATTTTTTGAGAAGGACTAGTGTGTGTATGTATGTGTATATATATATATATATATATATATATATATATATATATATATAAACAAGGCCAATTATGCAAAAAACCCTAAACACAAACCCAACCCAAAATCCCCCATCAAAACTACTAAGATTCTTATGAAGTGCGCATCTGAGTGCGTGCACATGCATCTGTCTGTATGTGTGTGTATTTATATTTTTGAATGTTTGGTATTATAAGCGTTTATAGCGTTGAATATGCAGTTATTGATATTATATACACACATACATGTACGTATACATCAGTCGGGGGGTTGATCCTACTTTGTGGAATTTGGCAGTCGCGGGGGATCTCAGTCCCAATTAACCACAGAAAGTTTGGGATCTATATATATATATATATATATATATATATATATATATATATATATATATATATATATATATTATTTTTTGTTTGTTTAAAAATATATATTTACATAAAATGTGTTTGTGTTTATGCACATGTTTAACAGCTCTAACATGTCTAACAGTCAGGACATACAGTATTGAAGCATGCTGTGAAATGAATGACAAATTAAGTTAATTTTGTGTGTGCACATGGTTTCTATCAGAATTTATAGCCTGTGGTTATGATGGATTGATGCTCAGGAAATACATGAGTAATTTCAAGCTGAGCACTTAGGTGAAATGGTGTGATGCATTCATTAAATACCAGATGAGTGAAACTAATTACTGTACAGTTGTCTGTCCGGCTCGTGCTCCAGAGTAGTGGTGGCATTTGGTACTGAAAATAACATGAGCATTCTGGATGATTATAAGAACATTACATCTTTAGTCCTGGGGGGACCCTGTTTTAAATAGAATCTATTCATGCTTGTATCTACTGTATATACAGATGCTGCACGACTTAAGTTCATCTATTTTAGGGATTTTTTTTTTTTTTTCGATTTTACTTTTTTCTTTTTTCCAAAAAAAAGTCAAATTTTGAGTTTAGACATACCTACGTAGTACGTTGACGTAATGATGCTGCATTCATTGTTTACAAACTACAGACTGAGTGTGTGTGTGTGTGTGTGTGTGTGTGTGTGTGTGTGTGTGTGTGTGTGTGTGTATATATATATATATATATATATATATATCTGTTATATGGCGTGTTACCCTTGTGTTAAGACGTTGTCTCTGTGATCTTTGTGTTTACACTGTTTTGTGGACTTTTGTAACCCTAAGCAAATATGGTTGGTCAGAAGTATAAGCCTACTAGCATGGTTGCAAGTCTCATACAAAGAGATGAATTAACTATCTGCTCAGATCGGCACAATCTACCATGCATACTCAGTTAAGCAAAGAGTTGTAAAATGAATAAAAACCTGAATCCACAAATTACGGAACAATTACAGATATGTATTATCTTTTAGCAGAATCCTAAGAGTGTATACTTATTTTTATATTAATATTCATTAGGATTTGTACTTGTTCTTTGTATGCATCTCTTGAATAAAGTTTACTTACTTACACAAAAGAAAGAACTCTCCACTTTGCTGGGAGTCACATGGCAGGCTGTGTTCTAAACGAGTTCAACGGCACCCTTGTGCACTTGAAAGACCAGAAGTCTGTATAACCCACAGCAAGTACACTACTTTCGCAAGTACACTACTTTCGGGATTGAGCGCTTCACATATTGTAAGCGTTGATTGGCTGTTTTAAGATTCATGTAAAGTGACTCGGTATAAATAAGTGACTTATTTGAAATTAATGTTGATATTATTTGATATATTTGATATTATTTTACAATATTATGTTTATAATAATTGATTTAGGGGTGTTTTATGAGCTAATGGTATTTATGGATGTATAGTACAGTATGAGCGTCATACGTCACTGTAACAACTTACGTTTACTTTCAACTTACATTCGGCCGTCCAGAACCAATTAAAAACGTACGTCGGGGAGTGTCTGTACACCGTTCCTGTAAGCTTGATCACTGAAAGGTCCGCTAAAACTGGGTCAGGCTGGCGTCGTGACTGCACTTGCAGTATGATCTTGAGGTATTTCAGGAGCTTTCATTAATTTAAGTGTGTCTTCACACCTTTGATATGGGTAAAGTTATTAAGGTTAGAAGTCAGTCACTGAAAGTTGACATGATTGATATGACATGAGCTTGTCATAGTCAGTATAGAAGTGAGTATACTGAGGTAAAGATACTGTCGTAAGTTACTTGGAGGTGCAGATCGTTCTAAGCTGTTGTCTTTTCTTAGGGATCATTCAACATTTTCCTAAACGTACACTAGGGAGGAGGGGGTAAGATGTCTGTGTACGCTTTTTAATATAAAAGTGTCAATCAACAATAATACATGCGCTCGTGAATTTTTTTTTTGGTACGTGTACTCTCAATGCGCGATTCACCAACCTCCTGCTGTGTTGCATATCTGCAAAGTCTGCATTGAATTCTACCCAACCCAGTATCAGCGCTGAAACATCAGAAGGAAGCTGATCAAGGGCGTAGGCTGGGGACGTGCACCCCCCCACAGCAGGAGTTGAGTTCTGCTGGACAAGAAATTATGTGTATTCACAATCTTATAAATAAACTTAATGACTGTTATTGAAGAGAAAGTCGGAGATAAGTTCCGCATGACTAGAGTCAGGAAGTAAACCGGAAGTTAACGTGTAACAGGCACTGTGCATGTGCACGCCCGAGCTGACCAATCAACAAACAATATTATCAGTAAGCAAAAATAGCTGAACACTGTCAATCAAACAAAGCGTGAGTGTGAAAATAAAACAGTTTCTTAGTACAGCTTCCGGCTCCTGCACATGTTTCAGAACACAAAAATTGACGCACAGAGAATAAATGGCTAAAATAATCATAAGCCATCCAGCCTCGATCTGCAGCCTAATGGTCAGTACTTTTATACAATTAAGAGTGTTTTTGTGCTGTAAATATGTATTAATATTTGTTTGTGCCTCTGAATAGATAAATAACTTTAGCTCAATTTGTAAATGTATTTAGCACATGTACTTGCAGACGTAGTTTGAAATATGTTTGAGAATGTTTTTGGTTAAACTATAATATTTGATTCATCTTCTGAGAGTAATAGATGAATCGTCTTCTGCTGAAAAACTGTGCTTGTTGTTGGCGTGAGATTCGATGTTGTTTATATCATATGCTGTGACATGCATGCACTATATTTTATGTGGTACTTTGTATCAACTCGTTGACGTCACGATAACTTTGTGTAGGCGGGCACTTAGCAATTGTGGCTTTCGGGTCGATAACTTATATGACAAGCACATAAAGCAAAACCGCTGTGTGTGCAATGGTTTATTTATGATATAAAATTTAAGCCACAATCGCTTCAATGAACTATACTTAAGCTACCGCAAACTTATTTAGTCGGCGTTTCATTTCCCCTTTAATGCTTAGGCGCCGGTCAACAGATGTGCACCCCCCACGGTCAGACTAGCCAGCCTACGCCCTGGCTGATCACAAACTGAAGCGTGGTCGTCCAAAAGCCAATGACCAATAAAAAATGCAGACATTTTGAATTAGATTTTAATATAAAATAATATTATTAAAAACAATGTCATTTTAATTATTGAAACCAAATGTCTTAATATTAATATTAAGATTTTAAACATGACAAAGTCACACAGGCTCACAGTGCAGCCAGCAATGGCATCTCTAAACCCTTTTCAGAGTGTTTGTAGCACTTTGTAGAAACAAAATGGAACGCAAACTGAAACAAGATTTTTTTTATTATATTTGCATACTTTAGCCACAACACAGACTGGTTGGGTGAGCTTTGTGCTTTTTGCTGATGTGATAAGTATTGCAGACTGTTTTTGCATTGTTCGTTTCGAATGCTACGTAGTACACAAACACATGAAACTGGCTCCATATGGCTTCCTCACACAAATTCATAGTTTTAGTGTGAACTACAAGGATATTCAAGAAAAACAGACTGAAAGCATTTAAAGGTTTATAGTTTGTATTTATGTTTTAACTGTGAGAGTGGCTTCGTATGTGCTGGAGCTAGCAAATGATTTTAACTTACTCATTCAGTGGTTTTCCTACACACAACACTAAAACAAGCATGTCTTCTGAAAAGTGTGCTTTAACACTTATGCAAAATTTTAGTGCAGATTAAAAGAAGGTTTGTATTGTTTACTTTTCCCATTTTAAAGTGGCAGTGGCAGGCCATGCATTTTGTATCTTGGCCTTCAGTGGAACTTCTTTTCCTTTCGGCTGTTACTTTCAGGGGTCGCCAGAGCAAATGATCTGCCTCCATCTCACCCTATCCTCTGCATCTTTTACTCTTACTCCAACTACCTTCATGTCCTCCTTCACCACATCCATAAATATTCTCTTTGGTCTTCCTCTAAGCCTTCTGCCTGGTAGTTCCAACCTCAGCATCCTACTGCCAATATACTCACTATCCCTCCTCTGTACATGTCCAAACCATCTCAATCTAGCCTCTCTGACTTTGTCTCCAAAACATCTTACATGTGCTGTCCCTCTGATGTACTCATTCCTGATCCTATCCATCCTCATTACTCCCAAAGAACACCTCAACATTTTCATCTCTGCTAGCTCCAGCTCTGCCTCCTGTCTTTTCCTCAGTGCAGCTGTTTCTAAAACATCGCTGGCCTCATCACCGTCCTGTACACTTTTCCTTTCATTCTTGCCGATACCTTCCTATCACACATCACACCACACACTTTTCTCCAACCATTCCAACCTGCCTGTACATGCTTCTTCACCTCTTTTCCACACTCTCTATTCCTCTGGATTGTTGAGCCTAAGTAATTAAAATCCTCCACCTTCTTTATCTCTGCTCCCTGTAACCTCACCGTTCCTCTTGGGTGCTTCTCGTTCACACACATGTCTTCTGTCTTACGTAAGCTAGCCTTCATTCCTCTTCTTTCCAGGGCATACCTCCACCTCTCTAGATTTTCCTGCACTTGTTCTCTGCTCTCACTACAGATCACAATGTCATCTGGAAACATCATAGTTCATGGGGAATCTTGTCTCACCTCGTCTGTCAGCCTGTCCATCACCATAGCAAACAAGAAGGGGCTCAGCTGACCCTTGATGCAGTCCCACCTCCACCTTGAACTCTTCTGTCACACCGACAGCACACCCTCACCACTGTCTTACATCTCGCATACATGTCCTGCACCACTCTAACATACTTCTCTGCTACTCCAGACTTCCTCATGCAATACCACCGTTCCTCTCTCGGCACCCTGTCATATGCTTTTTCCAGATCCACAAAGGCACAATGCAGCTCCCTCTGACCTTCTCTGTACTTCTCTATTAACATTCTCAAAGCAAACACTGCTTCTGTGGTGCTCTTTCTTGGCATGAAACCAAACTGTTGTTCACAAATGCTGACCTCTGCCCTTAGTCTAGCTTCCACTATTCTTTCCCATAACTTCATCATATGGCTCATCAACTTTATCCCTCTGTAGTTGCCACAACTCTGCACGTCTCTCTTGTTCTTTAAAATGGGCACCAGCACACTTGTCCTCCATTCCTCCAGCATCCGCTCACTCTCTCAGACCTTGTTGAGTGTCCTTGTCAGAAAATCTACTGCTAGACACTCTCCTAGACACTTCCATTCTCACTCTGCCTCTCCTAGACACTTCCATTCTCACTCTGCCTCTCCTAGACACTTCCATACCTCCACCGGTATGTCATCAGGACAAATTTCCTTTCCACTCTTCATCCTCTTTAATGCCCTCTTCACTTCACCCTTACTAATCTTTGCTACTTCCTGGTCCTCAACGGTCACCTCTTCTACTCTTTTCTCTCTCTCATTTTCTTCATTCATCAGCTCTTCAAAGTACTCTTTCCATCTTCCCAGCACACTTCTATCATCAGTCAATACATTTCTCTCTCTGTCCTTAATCACTCAAACTTGCTGCACGTCCTTCCCATCTCTATTTCTATGCTGTGCCAACTTGTATAAATCATTTTCTCCGTCCTTACTGTTCCACCTATCATACAAGTAATCATACGCCTCTGTTTGCCCTTTGACACCGCTACCTGTGCCTTACGCTGTCTCCCTGTACTCCTGTTTACTCTCTTCAGTCCTCCCTATGTCCCACTTCTTCTTAGCTAACCTCTTCCTTTGTACACACTCCTGCACTTCCTCATTCCACCACCAAGTCTCCTTATCTACTGTCCTTCCAGAGGACACACCAAGTACTCTCCTACCTGTCTCCCGGATTTGCTGTAGTTGTCCAGTCATCTAGAAGCACTTCCTGACCACCCAAAGCCTGTTTCAACTTCTTCATGAAGACAACACGATACTCTTCCTTTTTCAGCTTCTGCTCTGCCTTTGCCTTCTTCACCTTCCTCACCATCAGCGTCATCCTGCACACCACCATCCTATGCTGTTTGACAACATTCTCACCCACTACTACTTTGCAGTCACTGACTTCCTTCAAATTACATCGCCTCCACAAGATGGAGTCTACCTGTGTGGTCCGACCTCCGCTTTTATAAGTCACCCTATGCTCCTCTCTCTTCTGGAAGAAAGTATTCTCCAAAGCCATTTCCATCCTTCTTGCAAAATCTATCAACATCTGTCCTTCTCTGTTCCTGTCCTGGATACCAAACCTGCCCATCACTTGCTCGTTCCCTCTGTTGCCTGCACCAACATGTCCATTGAAGTCTTCCCCAATTACCACTCTTTCACCTCTGGGGTTACTCTGCATCACTTCATCTAACTCACTCCAGAATCTCTCCTCTTCTAGCTCACATCCTGCCTGTGGGGCATAAGCACTAACAACATTGAACATCACACCTTCAATTTCTAACTTGAGACTCATCACTTTGTCTGACACTCTTTTCACTTCTAGAACATTCCTGACAAACCCCTCCTTCAAGATGACTCCTACTCCATTTTTCTTCCCATCCACACCATGATAAAACAGCTTAAACCCTGCCTCCAACCCTTGCTACCTTTCCACCTGGTCTCCTGGACACACAGTGTGTCCACCTTTCTCCTCTGCATCATGTCAGCCAGCTCTCTACCTTTTCCTTTCATAGTTCCAACATTCAAAGTCCCGACTCTTAGTCCTAGACTCATGCCTTTCCTCTTCTCTGTCCGCTTACGGACACGCCTCCCGCCTTTCCTTCTTTGACCAACAGTAGTCCAATTTCCACCAGCACCCTGTTGGTTAACAGTACTGATGGCGGTCGTTGTTAACCCAGGCCTTGACCGACCCGGTATGAATTTCGTTTGGTTATTTGCATAACAATTTTGGCAGAAGTTTTACGCCGGATGCCCTTCCTGTCGCAACCCTCTGCATTTATCTGGGCTTGGGACCGACGTGAGGGTGAACCCTGGCTTGTGCCGGCCGTTACGGCTGCATTGGCCTTCAGTGGAACTAAACGGACTTAATCCACATGTTAATACCATCACTATAACATCACAATTACAGTAGGCCCTTGACTATTCGTGGTTTTGCACTTGCGCCCCCGAATATTTGCGGATTGCCGAGTAACTGTCATGTGATTCAAATTCAGCGAATGGCTGTTCTCCCTCCTGCTGATTGGTTGAGATGTATATGCCCCTTTTTTCTCATTCGCACACAAGTTGTCAATGTGCATTTTTTTTGTGTGTTTTAATCCCAGTTAAGCTCTATGATGCTATTCAAACGCTGTGCGACTTCTCTGGCTAAGCGCCGGAAAAAGGTATTGACATTGGGTGTCTCTTCTGATGAAATAAGACTTTCTCCTGAAGAAACAACAGTTTCCTCTGAAGTGCCTGAAGAAGTGAAGAAGTGCCAGCTCATCTGAGCTGTTGTAAAGCACTGTAGTATTAAAGTCTTTTTTTTAATTATTATTCCAGTACAGTACCTTGGTTAATGTTTCGAATGTTTGTGTGTGAGATTTTATGTACTGTGCTGAGAATGTTTATCCTTTTGTTTTGTATAGCCACTTTATTACACTTTGTTTTTTTATGTTCTTTTGTTATGGTCTGTGTTTTGGGGGGACTTTGTTTTTGATGGCTGTTTTCTAACTCTTATTTTCTCCTTGCTCCGGCTGAGGGGCGTGGCTGAGCTGCTCGGGCTGATTGCAGTAGCTCATACCTGAATTCACTCCTCTCATCTACTCCCTTATAAACACAACCCGCACTCTCACCTTTGTGCCAGAAGATTGTCTCACGTCACGTCCTGGCTTCCTTGTGTTCTCTCTGGCTCCTGGGTTCAGTGTTTAATGTTTGTGTTTTTCTTCATCATCAGTACTGTAGTTAAAGCTCTCTGCTTAAGTGCTTCCCCTTTGAATAATAAATCCACTCTGCCATCTCACGCTGCCTCCTGCATTCTTGGTCTGGCTGAAATTTACGTTATTACGTCACACTTTTATGTTCTTTATAATGTAGTAATGATTAAGTAAAAACTTTAATTTTGTACTGTGATATTTATTGATAATGGGGACCTACTGTATAGAAACCACCAATAATATACAAAAGCACACTATAACAAGGTGTGGCATTGTGTGTTTATGTTGTGGTGGTGGGGGGTGCATTTCTCCTGGTAACATTGAGCATTACATATCTTGCACAGGCTTTCCCGGGAAAACTGGTGCTAAGCCAAAAGCAAGAAAGGGGGTAAACCTTAACTCCACTTCCACCAAAGTCTACCTTGAAAATGTTTTTTTTAAGAATGTTTGACACTAAGTCAATTTTTCCTTCTCAGTCAGCCATTGTGTGCTTAAAAAATCCAACTTAAATGTATTGTGAGACGGACCGATGGCATAGTGATTAGCACGTCTACCTCACAGCAAGAAGGCCTGGGTTTGATTCCCAGCTTAGGTATTTCTGTGTAGAGTTTGCATGTTCTCCTCGTGCTTGTGTGGGTTTCCTCCAGTTACTCTGGTTTCCTTCTACAGTCCAAAAATATGCACAGTAGGTTGATTGACTGTTCCAAATCACCCACAGGTGTGAGACTGAGTAAGAATGGTTGGGTGAGTGTTGGCCTTGTGATGGTCTGGCGAGCTGTCCAGGATGTACCCCACCCTCACCCAAAGTTTGTATAGATGGGCGCCAGCCTCCCCGTGACCCTAATTAGGATTCAGCAGTTCAGATAGTGAATGAATGAATGTATTGAAACCAACATCCCAGAAGTGCACCAGAATGAAACACTGGTAATTGTTTTCGGGTCTGAATTTGATTCCTTTGCAAATTTTACATAGTATTTCAAATTGCCATAATCTGTCTCCTCAGTATTTACCACATGTTTTATTTGAGGACAAAGAATTATCAATCAAAAAAGAAAAACATATATATATATTGTGTGTGTGTGTGTGTGTGGGGGGGGTCCTGATCATGAAACTGGCACATTTTCCAACTGCCCAACTTCAAACTTGAATAAATTTTTCAATGTCCAAGTTTGATTTGTGAATCAATACAACTAAATCTTTAGTACATGCCTGGGAGATGATACCATACCAAAATATGTACATATGCTGCACACAGTTTTTGAAATAAAATATTTCCATTCTTAGTTTACACCTTTTTCACACTCAATTTTGTGACAAGAGAAAGATCGCATTATTTTCTCGTCTTCTGCTAAGGTCTCTACAGGTCCAATAACCACATGAATCGGAGCTCAGGTGTGCAATGAACCACGAAATCTGCATGTGTGTGAAAAAATTGGGGAAATAAGCACCAGACCTGAAACAGAATCGATGATATCCGTAACTTTTCCTGTACATGTTACAGGGTGTATCTTGTGCTCCCACCAATAACTGATGGATTGGCATTTATTGACTTTAAGCAATAAAGAAAAGTTGAACATGTCAAACACATCAATCAGCACAGTGTATCTAATTACATAATTATTATCTAAAGCTATTAATGAATAGAAGGCTATTCATTCTGTCCATGTTACTGACATTGAATCGTCCTACTGATAATTTTGTGATTTTCCTCCAAGGACTGTAAACCTGCATCTACCAGACTTTACTACATATTGGCCTCATACATTAAAAAAGTGTGGAGACGTGTGTGTGTGTGTGTGTGTGTGTGTTTGTTTTATAATTTATTGTGTAAAAGTCAGATAGTTGATATTTCATGCTTGTTGCTTTATTACATATTAAGATTTTATGATTGCTTCTTTGTCCAGTATGCATTACTAAATGCTGTATATTCATTTCTGTTTGCTTTTTTACAGAAGGGGCTGGTTTCCGTCCTCCTACTGTCGTCCATATGTAGAACCTGTGCTAAATAACAGGTAATCAGACTCCCGCTCATATAGTCGCTCACTTCTTTGTAATCCTCTTGATTGCTGTAGATACTGATCAGTTCTCTTTTGCAGAGCAGGAAACCCAAGCTAGGTCCAGGCTCTATTTTAGGATCATTACATTTGAAGACCTTTAGTTCCTCATTGTTACAAAGTATAAAGCCAAATTTTTTGGCTTTAAGTACAAAGTACAAAGCCATTTTTATGCTCAAAAACAGTGTTACATGGATGCCTCTGTGCAGTAGCTCTGTGTGTGTTCTAACATGTGGTCTACTATTGTAGTGCTGTTGGGATTCCTCCAACGCGAAGTAAGAGTGTGGTGAATCTCACGCAGCAGGACCCCAACAATGACGTGCCGCTGCCTCCTCCTGATTACACTGACTCTGCTGTCAGGAGAAACTCAACAAAGTCTCTGATTCAGACACATGTGCCTTCCTCTGAAAACAATGTAAGTCACTTGGTCACCTCTACATGTATCAAAAGTAAGTGTTTTGATTTGACTGAAAATCTGAATACATTCCCACCACACACTATCTTGAACAGGTGTATACATGTAGATTATCTAATTGACTATTCATGTGGCTGTAGCGCTGTGCATAAAATTACAGGTCCAAAGCTTTAGTTAACACTCACATCGAAATGAGAAAAAATATATAATCACCATAGCATTGTTGCTTGTGCGAGACGACCTGCTGATCTCCTGGTATTATCACACAGAAGCTTTTAAACAGATTACAAATTGCATTTAGTCAGTGGCAGCCCAGTGGATAGAAATACCAGGCAGAGAAGTGATAATGCAGTGATTTAAGACATTAGATTAAGGGTGAGAAGGTTGTAGTTCAAATCCCAGAAAGCCCACCAAAAACGGTCACTGTAGAACCATGTGCAAGGCCTTTAATCATCCACTGCTTAGTTGTATAGATGTGATAAATAATAGTCACCCTGAGAAAGGGAGCCTACCAAATTCTATTAAAAGATAAACATGCCAGAGGAGGATAGCCAGACTGGTTCAAGTTGACAACAGCTATGTTAAGTGAAATAACTGCTATTTGCAACTGGGAGCAGAAAACACAAAATTTTGAAGTAGACAGGGTACAAGCAGACAAGACATTAGGTTCTCCTGTCGGCCAGGAACAGGAATCTGAAACCTTTAAAAAAAAAAAAAAAAGTTTATTATACAAAGTGCTTCAAATTATTTTCCAGTTCTTCATTGCAAACTTTTTTTTAGCATAACCAAAAATGTTACCAAAAACTGTTTGAAGGTTGCTTACCTCGCTGTAGGAAGGCTAACTAGGAAGGAAATGCTTTGCATTTATGCATTTAGGCAAAGTATTAGTATAAATGACGCTACATGTAAATAACTTGTGTTGCACTGACAAAGGCCTGTTATATCACAAAATAAAATACGTGTCTGTTAGAATTCAAGAACTTGTTCACCCCTTACAAAGGTTTTGTGTCCGTGCTAGAATAGCATGGTGTGATCTCGCTAACTATCTATAAACACTGCTGCTGTTCACTTGCTTGTATTTGACTGGTTTTGATCAACTGTCAGAATCCATCCCGGTGTAACATGTATGATAAAACAGGTCCAAGGCAATAACAAAAGTAATAATAATAATAATAATAATAATAATAGCAATTGTTGTGAAACACCATATCAGCATAAAGATGTCCCTGATTTTGTGGTGGTTGCCAGTAGGAGGCTTGGATGTCAATGCAATGAAACGGGATACTCCTCTCTAAACTCAGTGAAATATTCATTGCCCTCCCATTCCTTAGTGAGCTACAGAGCCTGTGCACATCCGGGTCATTACTCATCATTGATGATGGAATTCCACACGGTGTTTAACCTGATACTGGACGAAGCCACCCATTCAGCCACGTTTATTATACTCATATTGTGTAATTTAAGTGCTTTGAATAAAAAGTCACCGATGGATGTGTAAAGGCCTGTTGGCCAACACCTTCCTGGGATTGACTCACCAGCCCTGAGGCATGTAATTACTGATAGGGTTTGGTTTTGCAGTCCTGGAAAACCGAGGTAAGCACAGAGATAGAAAACCACAAGCACGTTATATATTCTTGTCCTCAGTTGAGTTCTCTTATTATTTCTGATAGATTCACTTAAGAAAAGACATAATTTTGTATAGTAAAAGAGCTGACTCTATTATGTTAATTAAATGCTGCTTCAGGACAGATCACATGCCACCTTTTTGTTTTTAAGTCTGCAGTCAAAGTGAAGACCTCGATCTAGTCTGCCATCTTGTGTTGACGTTGTGTCATTGCTGTACACAGCACTGTTTCAGTTTCAGCTACTGACTATAGAGCATACAATCCAAACATTTTCAAACAAAATGTTGATATTAATTTGGGATAATTTCTTCCTACAAGTCTTATTACTTTTATCATGAATATCCATCCATGCCATATTACTGCAACAGCATATTAGGAAAAGGCAGGTTCTGCTGTACTGGATGTCTCAAACAACTGTTCTACAGCAAAAATATGTGGGAACGCTGTCAAGCGGCAGGGCTGGATTCCATGCTATGGTTCAGTCTATGTGACCGTTTTAGAGTTACCCATCAGACCAGTCTAACTAGCAGAACACAGGCCGCTCCCTGATATCATGATCAAAGATGTTTTGTTTTGTTTTGTTTACTGTTATTGCTGTTGTCCGTAATGTCCATAAATACAGTAAAGATGTTTTTAGAGCAGTTTGCAACATGTTTTGAGACTAAAAATTCTGATTATTGTATGCTTCTGACTAAGGCGTGTGTGTGTGTGTGTGTGTGTGTGTGTGTGTGTGTGTGTGTGTGTGTGTGTGTGTGTGTGCGTGCATGCACATTTTTCCACATAGGTTTCTCAGCCAAATGGAATTTCAAAGCCGCCTTTTCTAGGGTGAGTATGTAATTAATATGGATTATCCTGTGGCCATGGGCAGTGGTGGTCTAGTAAATAGGGCGCAGGATCGCTGATCCTAAGGTTGGGGGTTCGAGTCCCCACAGGGTTGTCACTGTCCCCCAGTGCAGCTAACTGGGTTATCAAAGGCAGGCCATGTCTCTCACTGTCTATGGTGAGAGGCATGTAAAAGAACCATTGCTGACTTTCGTAAAGAGTAGGCTGCAAAGCCGTCAGCATATTTCTGGGGACAAGTAGCAAGTGTTCCTGTGTCCCGGTTAATCTTCTCCGGAAGAGACCAATTGCTACACTACCCTACGGGGATAAGATGTGATGATGATCCTGTGACCAGGTTCATCTCGTTAATACAGAAGACACCATAAAAGGTTTCAAATCATGCTATTTAATAGCTCAAAGTGATCATCAGAAGGGATCATGTTTTCCTAATTACATTTTTAATTTTAACAGAGCTCCTGCAATGAATACACGATATGTTAAAAAATAAATAAATAAAAAATATTTAATAATCTGGTTGACAATTTTTTTTTTTTCTGGCCCAGTCTATTTAACAAAGTGGAAGCACAGCAATCAAGCACATACTTAGTATAAGACCCATGCCTCACAAGCATATCCAAAACACTCTTGGGACATGTCTGACTCATGACTTTTGTAAAACCAAAAGCATTCCGGAAGCACTCAGTCATTCTCACCCGCTTTTCCACCTCTGTAATTGGGGTGTTTACATTGCTGCGGAGACGCCACCACCAGTCTGACGCACAGTTCTAGTGGAAAATTTTAGTGTTTGTGGAGAGTTAACAAATAGTGTTAAATTGCAATTAATTATTTCATATAATTTATATGATTAACAAATTATTTAATAAGGAAAAATATCCAATAATTGATAAGTGTGAAGTTTTCTGTGAGAAAATATTGTTACAACATTGATGGAAGGAGTCTGTGCTTTGTCTGTCATGAAAACACCTTCAGGCCAGAACAGCCTGCGCCTTTGTTTACTTTTCCCATTGGAATCCCTCCATTCTGGTTCCATAGACATGCACTGGATTTTGGTCTCGAAGCCAATTCTGGGCTTTTCTTCATGCGACAGCTTGCATGGTTCTTATGCTGCTTCAAGCCATCTGAATCTGGTTTAACCTGCAATTATGGTTTCTTTGGTGGGGAGGTTCTCCTTACCTTCTTTTTTCACTATTCACTTTATGCATCTTCTTAATGTATAACTACTAAGCCAGTTTTAATCCTACAGGCACAAAACTTTGAATACTACATCATCCTCATGACAACTGTATTGGTCAACTCATAATTTTACTTTTTCATCCCATTGTTCTGTGAAAAGTTGGGGTGGGATTGTGTTTAAGAAACTAAACGAAGACATTTTATGTATTTAAATGCACTAAGGTATAAACCAGGTGTTCATGTAAATGACATGTATACAAATGTGTAACATAATATGTGCCTTCCCTTATTTTATTCAGAAGGTCATTAGTTTATATTTGTTAGTTTAATACCTGTATACTGTTATTTTTGTCAGTATCTTGCCTTCTCCTGCCTTGTTGGCCTATCATCACAATTTCGCACTCTTGTGAGAGTTAAATAGATGAGTACAAAATTTTAAATATGGATTTTTGCAGATTGCGACCTTGTGGACAAAAGATAGAACCACTCAATAATTTACATATTTTCAGTGTAACAGCCTTTCCTTTCATTTTCTTTTAAGAGAAAACTAATTGTTAAATATTTAAGTTTACACGTTTAGACCTGTGTCTGTATAAAATTAGTTCTCTTAAAACAGAGCAATTTTTTTTAACAGTGTGATACTTTTTCAGGGGTGGAAACCCTTTTGTCACCGTGAAGCTGAGACCCACAGTCACCAATGACAGATCGGCTCCTAGGATCTGATTTATCATGAACTCCTTGCCTTCTAACCATCAGAAGCTCGTTCCTTGCAACACCTCCACTGCCACTGCTGTGTGAATGCAGACGTTTCTTGTGCAAAGTACTACATAATATATGTTGGATTTGGAATAGATACCATGGTGGCCTCATGGCATACAGGCAAATGATATATTTATACAGTATATGTATGTATGTATATTATAAAAGCCAATAATCACATGCAAATTTAAAATCCATTTTGATGTTTGTGCTGCTATGTAGGTGTGATTGTCCTGGAAGATGAGCAAGAGCAGCACCAGATAGTTTCATAATAGAGTAAATATGCTAATTCTCCCCCCAACCGAGTTTTTACCAGAAGGATCAATAACTTTTTTTTTTTCCCTAGAATATATCATGCCTTCCTTGTGCTAAGATGTACTAGAACCTAGGATGTAAAGTTTTCCATTATCATGGGACACTTGAATGTAGAAATGGGACCAAGGCACTGATTTCAGGTGGTATCGTGTTGTAGCTAAATTTGACAGGTTATTTAAAATCCTAAACATTACGGTACACTAGAATTAAGGATTTATATTTGTGCTTTAATTCTATATGCTGGAATAGTGTTTAGAATGCTTTACTCTCGAACCGTTTCCAGATACTATTTAATACACCCTTTTCTTTATCTTTTTGCTTAATACAAATTTTCCCGTTCACAGGCCTCCATACTTGGAGACAAACCCTAGTTATATTAAGAAATTGTACTTCAGTTAATTTTGAAGCTTTAAGATAGTACTTTATTCATTTTATCAACAGAATTTTCTTGTTCAATGCCTTGTGAATCATTGCTGTACAAAATAAAAATGTTTTATTTCTTTTATTATTTTGAACTGTTTGATTATAACATAGCTGAATGTGTGGTCTCTGGATAAGTGGGACATGGTGGTGGTGGTGGGGATTTTTTTTTTTTTTTTTTTTTTTTTTGTGCAACCGAAAACATCAAACGTTTAGACTGAGGTACAGGGTTAGGAATCACTTTCGTGGTCAAATCAAACCGACGGCCCTGCTTAGAAGGGAACGTTTCTGCTAAAACCTGGTACAGGGTCGGTTCTCACGGATATGGCTCTTCTACAGCTTGTGGGGGTTGTTTGGTGATGGTGAACTCTGGTCACAGTCATTTTTATATTATTATTCTGCACAGAATTCCTTTGCTGTTTAAACTATGGTAGAAATCAAGGTGATAATTTGCCCTCGTGTACTGAATAAAATGGTCACTGAGGTTGGCAGATGCTATGAAGTCGCATGAAAGGTTGGGGTCCAAGCACCACTGTCAGTGGGTTGTAACCTCTGTGCCATCAGTGCAGCTATCTGGGTTAGCAAAGGCTGGCCCCGTGTCTGTCTCTCTGGTGAGACACGTTAAAAGAACCATTGCTGATTTATGTAGGCTGCAGAGCCTTCAGCGTGTTTCTGCCCTCACCCAGAGTCGGTTGAGATGGGCACCAGCCTCCCAGTCACCCCCATTAGATTTAAGTGGTTGAGAAAATGAATGAATACTTACTGTGGACTGACGCTGGTCATTTTAAACTTTGTATGCTGGCTCACTCCTATGAGTGCCAGGATGTTTGCATGTCTGTCCTTGACCTATTTTTCAAGGTCAGAGACAAAAAATTATTAGGTTTCCAGGCATTTACTTCCCGTACACTGAAGCTTGAGCTTTCAAATTTGGTATACTCCTTCTATACTTGTATATTATGAAATGGTTCTCGTGGAGGG
>CM045738.1:20442296-20529796 GCA_024760905.1 Plotosus lineatus
ACCTAATTGCATCGTGGCTATCAGATAATTGGCATAATTTGTTGCATGACTGGCACATGCCAATATTCCTCTTTAAAGGATATCATGTAATTACGTATGCAAGACTGGAAGCACTGCAAAACAATGAAAAATTCAATAAAGTTTTCAGGTCAGGACCACTGTGCTTTAGAAATGCTGAAGATGTTTGCCACGGGGTGTATTTATTTTATGACATCCGTGTCCGGCCACCTGTAATCTCACAGAACGGCTGCCCGCTTTGAAGACTTCATGAACATCTCAAGAAGCCAGCGAAAAAGTGTTTAATTCGGGGAAAGAAAAAAAAAAGGTCTCCGATTCTTAAAACTTGAAAGAGAGCTGCAGCATTAAATTTCATATTCTGTTGCTTTTCATGTCAGGAAGAATTGGATATAAAATACTAACCTCGTAGCTTCCTGATCAAACTACCAACATAGTAACATGACTGTTGTCTTGTGAAGAAAGGGATGCATATACAGATTACTAAGTAACGCCACCTAATGGCCAGGGTAATTATAAACACCCCACACACTGCCCACTGATAAATTTTGTATTAATATTTTGAGTGAAAAATAATAACTCATTGAATCCTTCTTTCGAATATGGAGAATTATTCCATGGGGTGTGGGGGGGCGCGGTCACCGCTAATAACATTCTGAGACTGAATAATTCATACTTTACCTCACTCAATAATTGCTCACCGTCTTATTATAGTGGTACATGCCAAGGAGAGGGATGTGTGAGGCAGAAATTGAATGGTCAGCTTAATGGACTGACATGATTGAAGCAGGAAAGAAAACTAAATGTAAGGATCTGAGGTATTTTAACAAAGACCATTTTGTGATGGCTAAATGACCGTGTATATTCATATTCCCAACAGTTGGGTCTGTGGGGTGTTCCTGGCATGCAGTGGTTAGTATCTACCAAAGGAAAGCCAAAGATAGACAACCAGTGAACTGGCAAGAGTCTCATAAGGATCCAAAAGCTCACTGATGCATGTGGGTAGTGAAGGCTAGTATATCTGGTCTAATCTCACAGAAGAGCCAGTGTAGCACAGTGGAACTGTTAATACTGGTGATGACAGACAGATGTTTTTCGGTAAAAAGACTGTACACATGGCTGGTCTTTGTCTTAATGTCATAATGATTTACACCAGATATTTTACTCTTGATTGCACTATAAAAAAACTAACAAACTGCACCCATACAGCCGATTTGCTTTGAACTACATTAGATCAGAGTTCGGAGTTCTCACACCCATGAATAGACTGACTAAAAGTCACATGACGTATGGCATTCTTGAACTTTCCCTTCATCACATGAGCACAGAGGAAGTTAAAGATGTGACCAGTGACAACTTTAAAACTCAATGTAAAAATCACACACATGCCATACATATACAAACCGGATTCCTAAACAAAACTAAACAAATTGTGAATAAAAACTGAATGCAATGATGTGGAAGTGCCAAATTTCAGTATTTTATTCTGAATAGAACATAGATGACAGGGTTAAAAGTTTAAACTGAGAAAATGTTTCATTTTAGGGAAAAATGTGACACAAGTTTCTCAAGTTTAGAAATAGGAATGCTGTCCCATTATTGTCTAATACAGGCCTCGAACTGTTCAACTCGCTTGGGCGTTCTTTGTTGCACCTTCCTCATTATGATGCGCCAAGTGTTCTCTATAGGTGAAAGATCTGGACTGCAGGCTGACCATTTCAATATCTGGATCCTTTGCCTACGCAGCCATGATGTTGTCATTAATGCTGCATGTGGTCTCTGGCATCATCATGGTAAAAAATGCAAGGTGTTCTCTGAAAGAGACAATGTCTGGATGGGAGTATATGTTGTTCTGGAACCTGAATATTCCTTTCTGCATTGATGGTCCTTTCCAGATTTGCAAGCTGCCCATGCCACATGCACTCGTGCAATCCCATACCATCACAGATGCAGCTTCTGAACTGATCGCTGATAACTTGGGTTGTCCTTGTCCTCTTTAGTCCGGATGACATGGCGTCCCAGTTTTCCATAAAGAACTTTGAATCATGATTTGTCTGACCACAGAACAGTTTTCCACTTTGCCACACTCCATTTTAAATGACTCTGGCCCAGAGAAAACACCTGCGCTTTTGGGTCCTGTTTAGAAATATCTTCTTTTTTGTACTGTAGAGTTTCAGCTGGCAAGGGCAGATGGCACGGTGGATTGTGTTCACCGATAATGGTTTCTGGAAGTACTGTTGAGCCCATTCTGTGATTTCGCTACAGTAGCATTTCTGTTTGTGGTGCAGTGCCGTTTAAGGGTCCGAAGATCACAGGTATCCAGTATGTTTTTTCTGCCATGACCCTTAAGCACAGAGATTGTTCCAGAGTCTCTCAATCATTGGATAATATAATGCACTGTAAATGATGTAACTTCAAACGCTTTGCAATTTTTCATGGGGAAACACCTTTCTGATATTGCTCCGCTATCTTTCTGCGTTAAATTATGAGTGCAATCGACTTTTCCAGCCTTATTGTTACCTGTCCCAACTTTGAAATTTGTTGACAACATGAAATTTAAAATCTACATGTGTCCCTTAAAATTATACATTTTCTCAGTTTAAGCTTTTGACCCTGTCATCTATGTTCTAATCGAAATAAAAAATTGAAATTAGGGTCTTCTACATGATTGTATTCAGTTTTTATTCACAATTTGTATAGTGTCCCAATTTTTTTGGAATCCAGTTTGTATACAAATATACATATATGTGCATATACATCTACACTCACTTTTCGAGTTATGACCTAAATTGGTTCCAAAGAAGGATTTTTAACACAATGAAATGGAAACCACCCAGCACTCGCTATGAATTCATGTGAAGCGTATTCTTCACTTGCACGTTCTTTCAACATGCAAAATAAACTTGGAGTCTTACTTTGCATTGTTCGCAACATCACTTTCACACTTCTTTGCTTATTATTTTCCAACCACGTGTACGTATAGCAACTTTTCCATCTCTGCCATTGGTCCTGCATACTGTTTTGTGATGATACTTGACTTAATTGGGGCTGCTGCTTTCACTGCTTCCTTAATGCGGTCCTTGTCCTTCAAAATTGTAGGCACCGTGGAGTGGGATAGATGGAGATCTCGAGAGATGGTATTTACATTTTTTCCTCCTTCATACTGCTTTATCACTTTCATCTTCATCTCCAATGACAGTGCCTTCCTTGCTTTCTTGGGAGAATTGCCATCTGATAAATCGGATTCCTCTTGGGGACCATGGTAATGCTGTATAGTAAATGAATGTAAAATTGTACTGTAAAAGAGATGTTACTGCGACGGTATTTAGTTGCTGAGTGTAGTGATAGAATAATGCGAGTGAGAGATGCTGGGATGCTGTGCTGCCACAGCTACCTTACGCACTGCGCTGCCGGACATATACAGTAAACTCATAATGGGCATCTGCTAGAAGTGGTCGTAACTCATGTATGTCGTAACTATAATATTAACTGTATACACACACACACGTACACACACCAATGAAGCTATGGGAAAGAATAGTGGAAGCTAGACTACAGACAGGGGTCAGCATTTGTGAACAACAGTTTGGTTTCATGCCAAGAAAGAGCACCACAGATGCAGCATTTGCTTTGAGGATGTTAATAGAGGAGTACAGAGAAGGTCATTGGAAGCTGCATTGTGCCTTTGTGGCTCTGGATAAAGCATATAGCACGGTGCCAAGAGAGGAACTGTGGTATTGCATGAGGAAGTCAGGAGTGGCAGAGAAGTATGTTAGAGTGGTGCAGGACATATATGAGAGATGTAAGACAGTGGGGAGGTGTGCTATCGGCGTGACAGAAGAGTTCAAGGTGGAAATGGGACTGCATCAAGGGTTTGCTCTGAGCCCCTTCTTGTTTGCTATGGTGATGGACAGGCTGACAGACGAGGTTAGACAAGAATCTCTATGGACTATGATGCTTGCAGAGGACATTGTGATCTGTAGTGAGAGCAGAGAACAAGTGCAGGAAAATCTAGAGAGGTGGAGGTATGCCCTGGAAAGAAGAGGAATGAAGGTTAGCCGCAGTAAGACAGAATACGTGTGTGTGAACAACAAGGACCCAAGAGGAAGGTGAGGTTACAGGGAGCAGAGATAAGGAAGGTGGAGGATTTTAAGTACTTAGGCTCACCAATCCAGAGCAATGGAGCATGTGGAAAAGAGGTGAAGAAGCGTGTGCAGGCAGGTTGGAATGGTTGGAGAAAAGTATCTGGTGTGATAGGAAGATATCAGCAAGAATGAAAGGAAAAATGTACAGGACGGTGATGAGGCAATGTTGTATGGTTTAGAAACAGTGGCACTGAGGAAAAGACAGGAGGCAGAGATGGAGGTAGCAGAGATGAAAATGTTGCGGTTCTCTTTGGGAGTAACAAGGATGGATAGGATAAGGAATGAGTACATCAGAGGGACAGCCCATGTAAGGTGTTTTGGAGACAAAGTCAGAGAGGCTAGATTGAGATGGTTTGGACATGTACAGAAGAGACATAGTGAGTATATTGGTAGTAAAATTCTGAGGTTGGAACTACCAGGTAGAAGGCATAGAGGAGTAGTTGGTGTAAAAGAAGAAGATGCAGGAGCACAGGGTGAGATGGAGGCAGATGATTCACTGTGGCGACCCCTGAAGGGAACAGCCGAAAGGGAAATAAACACACACACACACACACACACACACACACCATGTGCGTCTACAACTTACACATACAGACGCTCCCCGACTTCCATTTTTAATTGGTTCCGGGCGGCCGAACGCAAGTTGAAAGTGAATGCAAGTTGTTACAGTGACATATGACGCTCATATTGTACTATACATCCATAAATACCATTACCGTATCTCATAAAACACCCCTAAACCAATTATTATAAACATAACATTGTAAAATAATAAACATATCAAATAATATCAACATTAATTTCACATAAATTAAATTCAAGCAAAAGAATTTCAAATTGATAAATTTTAATCAAATTCACTCATCAAATATCAAATACAGTATCAAATATAACATTTTACATTCTCTATGATGTGATTTTTCTGCTTGTAAATGGTTCTGATGGTCACATGACATGAAGCTGAGCCAATTCACTTTACATGAAGCTTAAAACAGCCAATCAACGCTTACAATATGTGAGGAGCTCAATACCGAAAGTAGTGCACTTGCTGAAAGTAGTTTACTTGCTTGAAACAAAGCGCGGGTTATACGGACTTCGGTTCTTTTAAGTGTGCAAGGGCTCCGTTGAACTCGTTTAGTACTCAGCCTGCACTGATGTGAATCACTGATGTGAATCAGCAGAGCAGAAAGTTCTCTTTCTTGGGTTTTCATTCATTTTACAACTCTCTTTGCTTAACTGAGTATGCATGGTAGATTGTGCCGATCTGAGCAGATAGTTAATTCTCTCTGTTTTTTTATATATATACTGAACTGGGAAGGAGGGGCACGTTCAGGTACGTCTAAACTCAAAATTTGACTTTTTTTTTTAATGTAAAAGCGAAAAAACGTAAAACGGATGAACATAAGTCGGGGAGCGTCTGTGTATGCCTATTAGCTTACACACACTGCAAACGAGAGAGAACACAGATTTTTGATGTGTGCCCTGTATTAGTCTATAAATATTGCTGGTTCCTGTTTTGTTATTTTGTCTCCAAAAACATTTGAAGATCAGTGTGGGCTGAAAAACTGTTGCGCTCATTCAAGTCTGATTGGAAAAAGGCTACCGATACCACAGTGGTCATACCCACAGTCACAAGGCAGCTGAAGCAGGTTCCCTTCTCTCATCATGTCAACATATACAAAAAAAAGGATTAAAGGGGAACTAGTTGCAGGCAAACCGAATCTGAGCAAGCATACTAAGCGTGAACAGAAACCATAGTACATGGTAAACAGCTGCATTGAAAAACAGCTTGTTCTCAGCTTTGGTAAGTTCATAAAGTTACATAAGCTCCTGACAAACATCCTACAGAAATATACACCGTGTCCATTTAACTTGATATCAGCCATGGAGAAACTGAAAACTTTCCACAACCATTATTTTTCTTCTTGTCTTTGACAGTTCTCTCTCACTCATTTTCTGAACCACTTAAATGGACATTTAAGCTTTAAAAAAAAAAAAAAACAAGTGGCTGATGTCTCTCTAAACCAGCAAAGGCGGGGTACGTCCCCACAGCTCGCCAGATCATTGCCATTCCAGAGCAGCACACACAACCATTCACACTTACAAGTGCACTCACACCTTGAGGCAAATTTCAGACAGCCAAATCAGCCTAATGTGCATGCCTTTGGACTGTGGGAGGAAACCAGAATTCCCAGAGGAAACCCATACAAGTGCAAGTACAACAAGCAAACTTCAGCTCAGGAACATCTTGAGAGGTAGACATGCAAACCACTACACCACGGTGCCTCCACGACAGTTTTAAGATATTTACAGAAGGAGAACTTGGACAGACTTCATGAAGTCTATTTCTAAAGTAATGCCAAATTTTCCTTTTGAAACGAATTCCTCTACATGACTTATTTTGTAAATGGTTAAAACAACAAAAAATAGCATCTCACTTTTTTATTTTTTTTGCAGTGACAGTCACAGCATTCTTTTAAGGAAACATAAGTGTACCTGTGGTGAATTAGTGTTACTAGCGATTTAAAATGATCACGTATTACAGCAACGATTCCTTCCGGCAAAATCAGTCCTTGCCGTCACGCACATCTTTAGCAGCATTCTTTTCCTCAGGGTCACGAGAAAGTGACATCTCACTGTCTGTCCTAGACTCCTCCCTCTCTGGTTCAAATTGTAATTATTTACACCCATTTTCTGAATACTGCTGGCCATAGTTACTTCTTTAACATTGTTCATCACCCAAAATGACACTTGCTAAAAAAAAATTCTTGTTGGGCTGCGCTGGACAACCTCGCTCAAAGCATTCATTCAATGTCACTTTCCAGAAGCATGGAGCCACGCGTGCACATACATACATATATGTATATATATATATATATATATATATATATATATATATATATATATATATATATATATACACATTATATATATATATATATATATATATATACATTTTATATATATATATATATATATATATATATATACATATACATTATATATATGTGCGAAACCGGGGATAAGCACCGGCCTGATGAGCCACGAGGCTAAGCCACTAGGCTCGGGTGTATAAACCCAACAGACTTACCTTTACCTACCTAGTACGCTGACGTAATGACGCTGCATTCATTGTTTACAAACTACAGACTGAGTGTGTATATTATATATATCTCAGTTATATATCGTGTTATCCTTGTGTTAAGACGTCGTCCCTGTGATCTTTGTGTTTACACTGTTTTGCGGACTTTTGTAACCCTAAGCAAATATGGTTGGTTAGAAGTGTAAGCCTACTAGCATGGGTGCAAATCTCATACACAGATGAATTAACTACCTGCTCAGATTGGCACAATCTTTATATTTATTATCTTTTAGCAGAATCCTAAGAGTGTATACTTATTTTATATTAATATTCATTAGGATTTGTGCTTGTTCTTTGTATGCATCTCTTGAATAAAATTTACTTAATTACTTACACAAAAGAAAGAACTCTCCGCTTTGCTGGGAGACTGCAACAGTGCAGGCTGTGTTCTAAACGAGTTCATTGGCACCCTTGTGCACTTGAAAGACCAGAAGTCTGTATAAACCACAGCAAGTACACTACTTTCACAAGTACACTACTTTCGGTATTGAGTGCTTCATTGATTGACTGTTTTAAGCTTCATGTAAAGTGACTTGGTATAAATAAGTGACTTATTTGAAATTAATGTGTATATACACATACATACACACACACACACACACACACACACACCGTATTTGACGTAATAAACATCCCCCAGTGTTTTTTTCTTACGTCTAATAACCGCCCATGTTTGATCAGTCTCTGTAACTGTAAAATGAGGCATTCACTGTCTGTAAAAGTGAGTTTACACAGGATTTCAAGACCCCTGCCACTGGAGAATGTTTATAATGTTCATCAGTAATAACACATTTGATTGTTCCACAGTGCTTTAAAAAACAGGAAAATATTTTAATGTGTTCTCTTGGCAAATGTCCAACAAGATGAAGCATTAAAAAAATGATACAGCAAAACTATGGGATGCTCTGAATGAATGGAGTGATGAGCCAGATATGGACCTATCAGAAAGTGAGGAGTATTTTTCACTGTTCACTAACTTCATCAATTTATAAATGTTCCTGGCCATGTGCTTTTCAACATGCCATCTGCCAAAGTTGACATTCATGTTGACTGGTTCGAATTTACATCAGGATAAAAATATTTAAAGGGACAGTACCGGTAGGGAAAATTAAGGGGTATTTTTTTTTTTTTTTAATTATGCCGTTTTCTTTTTATTGTCAGCTTTCATGCAAGTAATTTGGTTGATACCACAAAATGAATAACACAAATCCCAGTAAAACTCTTATTGTTTTGTTATTATTCATGTTCATTTTAATAAGCGCCCACCCACCTCTTTTTTTTTTTTTTTTTTTTTTTTTTTTAAGCGCCCTGGGCGCTTATCACGTAGTTACGGTATGTCAATCAATGGTATCCAAGTTGTAATTGGTTATTGCTTTAGTCGCATTGCATGAATGCCCAGGTCTGGTCAACTATACCCAAGTGTTTTGCTTAACCTGAGACATTTTGCCAGTGATCACACATTTCGCTGGTGTTTGTCATCTTTTCATGGTCGCTTGTCCCTCCTCAATTCCTCTGTGAATGCAGCTTAAGACTATAAAGCAGGGACATCCAGGATCATTAGTAGAGCTCGATTTTATTCAGCAGGATTTTTAGGGTCAGAGTTTGGGCACAAAAGGCAAATCTGGAGGCACAAATTAACCCTGAAATACTAATTAGATTTTTTTTTTTTTTTTTAAATTAACACTTTAGACCATGAAATAATGGACCAATTTTAGACATAAATGTCTAAAATATAAATGAGTGGTGAACTTCATGCTCCCAAAAAAGCCCCAACCTACATTTTTCTGCTCTGCCAAACAAGACAAAGTTCTGTGTCGACTTTATTTGCTCACCTGCAGGCTGGACATCCTCCGACCACAACCACTGAGGGCTGAATGATTGTATAAGTGCTTGAACAGTTTGCAGGATTCCCTGCAGCAGCAGGAGTGGCTGCATAACCTGTAGGGAAAAAATAATAACTAGAAACTTTGAGCTCTTTAATTATTAAAATATAATTTTTCCTGTGTTAAAGACAACCTGAGTTTGAAAGGCTTTTAAAGTATTAGTGGGTTGTTGGGTTTGTTTTGTTTTTTAAAGCACCTACTTCCTGATTCTCACAGGCAAATAACCTTTGATACTAAACGCACACAACGCTTGAGAGAGAGCAGTACATTAATGGAAGTATGATTTTAAAACAATCAAGAGCTGCACTGTACATCTTTAATCAAAGGCAAATACAAGTTGCGTACATATCTATGTTAAATTTTGTTGATTTTAGAACAAAAGTGAAAATGAAACCTGCAGTTATTAGTGTCGGGGAGGCCACATAAATTAGCTATTCACTCAAAACAAGATTGGTATTTCCTTTGTAACAGTTTACTTCAAATATCAACTTGATGAATGCTGCATTCACATTTTACACCTGAAACAGATTCTCAAATCAAATAAACTTCCTCTCAGACGCATATCCAGTTACTGACCTGCCAGACAGCATGATAGTATTTCCTGAATTAGTTAATATCAACTATTTCTTAAAAGACGTTTAGAAATGTTAATTATTGGAGGTCAGATGTTTCCAAATTTATTTCTCACACATTTAAGTGAACTTTCTACAAGTCCAACATTTTAAAATGCCTTTCTAATCAGCTAAACAAGTCAATCAGTACTGGGCCAACTTCCTCCTCACCAAATTCATTAATACTGTATTACACTTTGGCTCACCTCTTACCTATACAGTAAGATTGGCTAGGACAGACGGCCCTGAAGTTGGCCATACTTTAAAAAGAAAGAAACAAAAAGAAACAAAAAACCATAACCATAACGTGGACTGTACACAAGGATGCCTGAAATAGTTTGTGGTTACACAAGATCCCATTTCAACCACATCAAGTTACCAAAATACCCACAAAACACCCCTCCCCCAATAAACATGTGTTTATTAGTAATTTGGTTGTATGGCAAATAATAAAAAGATGTCCGTGTCAACTTTTGCCTTTTTTTATTTGAACCTCAAGCTTTAAAAAGTTATTAAACTTTAAACAGATTGCTAACGCGACAATGCTAAAGAACTTCACTCTGGTGGATGAAAACTCGATAACTTTGGATAACGCCAGTAGATATTTCACATTTTAACAGTTTTGTAAAGAGGAATTTAATTTAATTTAATTATGTTATTAGATGTGTTTTAGAGAGAAAAGTCTGAACATTCTTTCGATTAAAATGTACACCGCTGATTTTTTTCCGCCTGCTGATTAGCAACAGGCTAGCAGCGTCTACTGTACACTGTTATAGATATAAACCTTACAAAATAAAAGTCTTGTAATCGCTCACTAAGGACTAATTTATGATATATCTGAAAAGGTTTTTTTTTTTAATATCTTAAAAAAAGATGTTTGGACAACATTTATAAACGTGGCAAAACTTAAGTTTACTGTGATTAAGTGAGTCCGAGTGAGATTTCAGTGCGGGAGTAGCTTACCTTGTCCAGCGGGGAAGGGGTATGGCGGAGGCGGTGATGGAAAGGCTGCAGGAGCAGGTTGGGGAATCGCTCCATACCCAGGCTGCGGCTGCTGGTAATTATACACCCCGGCGACGTTGTTGTACGCCGGAGGTATGTCCTGAAGAAGAGGTTTATTATCCATATCTGATGGAATGATATGTGCGTTATAAAAAATAATGGATTCACTCGTTTACCCCCTCGGAAAAAAAGGAAATTAATAGTTTAATGCTCTGAGTGTTTTGTCAAATTTCAGGTTACGTTTAGTGACTAGAACCGCAATTGAAACAAAGGGAAACACGACGTAGGAAACTGTAAGTTGACTTCACCGCTCGCCTCCTCCTCCTCCATGCGCCAACTTTGTCCCCGAGTAATCCACGCTGCTAAAAGCGTCCTCACAGCACACCCTCGAGCAATGGAAGGGTCGAGAGGAAATATCTAAACGCTTAAACAAGCCATGACTTCAGAATAAAACTCCTTGAGCTTGGAAGAATACCGACGATGAAGATTTTGAACTCTAGTGTGGCTCAGCGATCTGTTCTGTCACAAGACAACTGTCACGTGATCAAATGGGACCGAAATGCGTCTTAAAGGGACACGCACCTATTTACCCCAAAGGGCAGCAATGGTCTCAGTGTAGCCAGATCCATTGTGACATGAAGTAGGACCCCCCCCCCCCCGACATCCCACCGGCCTGCAAAAAGTAATTTCAGTTAAATGCAAATGCTGTATGCACCCCAGCTGTCTCTACATGATGTAAAATAAAACTTATTCATCAGACCACGTGATCAGTTGCCCTACATCCTAATACAATATTTATCAAGCTGTAATGAACTGTACATTCTGACACCTTATTATTTCATTTCACAACCAGCTTGAACTCTTTCAGCAATTTGTGCTATTCTGTGCAATCAGACCACACACCTTCAGTGTCATAGCATTCTTAACACGGAAAAGAAAAGTATCTGCAACATCTATCATTCATTCATTCATTTTCTGAATTGTTTAATCCTAATTTGGGTGTGGGCAAGGTACATCCTGGACAGCTTGCCTGATCATTTTAGGGCCAACACTCACACATGCATTCATACTCACATTCACACCTAGAGGTGATCTGAAACAGTCAATTAACCATCTGTGCATGTTTTTGGACTGTTGGAGGAAACCGGAGTACTCCGAGAAAACCCACCCAAGCACGGGGAGAACATGCAAACCCCACATAGAAACACCAGGCTAGGAATCGAACCCAGGACCTTCTTGCTGTGAGACATGCTAACCACTATGCCACCGCACTGCCCACTTATATTATTATTATTATTATTATTATTATTATTATTATTATTATTGTATTATTACTGTATTATTATTATTATTATTATTATTATTATTACTGTATTATTATTGTTATTATTATTATTATTATTATTATTGTTATTGTATTATTACTGTATTATTATTATTATTATTATTATTATTATTATTATTATTATTTTATTTTGGCTGACTATAAAGATTTCCTTGTGAAACACTCCCAGATTACATACTTGATATCTTTTATTCACCTATTTTATATCTTGGTTTGGTTCTGTGTCTGTTTACAATAACCAGGGTCAGAAGGATAACAAGTGAGCCAATACAAATACCAATTACTTGTTTAAAAATGTAATCAGCAACATAATTGAAGTAATTGTAATCATGTTCATTGTGGAATAAATATACAGTACCAGTATGCAGAAACAGGAGTCTAGATATAACCAATATACTATACACTACCAGGAGATACGTTACCATGACTGTTTGATTCAGGTAAAATCAGTTTT
This sequence comes from Plotosus lineatus, assembly GCA_024760905.1. Classification (NCBI taxonomy): domain Eukaryota; kingdom Metazoa; phylum Chordata; class Actinopteri; order Siluriformes; family Plotosidae; genus Plotosus; species Plotosus lineatus. The sequence continues at coordinate 20,454,894 of CM045738.1, forward strand.
TACACTAATAAACGTATATAAAAATATCGTTTTTTGGCTAACACATTACCGCTTTTTCTAAAAACTGCTTAGCATCACCTCTAGTATTATGGAATTTTTTTAGTACAAGTTGTGCACTGTGCATTAAGGTGCACGGCAACACACTTAAAACATATTTTTCTTAGAAAGGAAAGTTTATTAAATATTATCAGTGAAAAGACATTGAACGTTAGGTTATGCCCCATCATCAGAAGTGTATTCTGTGACCATAAGTTTTTCTCAAACATAATTATTATCAAAGAAAAATGTTGTGGCGAGGTAAGAATGACATGGGTAGTGTGAAGTGATCATCAGCTGGTCAGGTTGCTTTCTCCCAGGTCAGTGTAAGCATTGTTTCCAATGACAAGCTAGCAGCTGGTAAAATTTCTGTATCAGGCGCCTCTAGCTTACGGATAGATCAGTTCACGATACATTATTCATGAATCATAAATTATGAGTAGTGAGTTATTATTTATCCACGCTGTGGTGTAGCCTGCGGTAAGAGCTTCCTTTCATAAAATGTTTGACGTTGTTCACACTTTAAATTTTTGCAGTTTTAAAATGGTATTGGTATATTCAAGTGAGACCGTTTATATACACACCAAACTCCTCACTGAAAATAACTCCTAATATCACCAGAAACATAGAAGATAAGGACAGAATAAGTACAGAGACATAATCTGTATGGTGGTGTGAAAAGTATGTTCCAGCTACACCAACAACAGAGAAATTATCAACACTCTTTGGTCAATTAAAATAAATAATAGGTAATGTCTGTCTGTCTTCCTTTTGGCTTTTTCCCTTTTACTCGGGAGTCGCCACAGCAAATCATCTGATTATAATATGTTGTAGTAGAACTTTTATAATAAAAGTTATTAAGTGATTCAGAAAATGGGTGAATAAATAATTAGCCACGTACAACAGCCATGCAGCTAATCTTTACGAAAGTCATCAATGGTTCTTTTACATGAACCTCTCAGCATAGACAGTGAGAGACATGGCCAGCCTTTGATAACCCTGTTAGCTGCACTGGGGGAACAGTGAACAACCTTGTGGAGAGTGAGACACGAACCCCCAACCTTAGGATCAGCAATCCAATGTCCTTTACCTCCAGGCCACCACTGCCCATTCACCTTCATCGATATACTAGTACATATGATGATTAAGACAGGGACAGTGATGGCCGAGTGGTCTTCTTCTTGTCCTTTCGGCTTTTCCCTTCAGGGGTCGCCACAGCGAATCATCTGCCTCCATCTCACCCTATCCTCTGCATCTTTTTCTCTTACACCAACTGTCTTCATGTCCTCCTTCACCACATCCATGAATCGTATCTTTAGTCTTCCTCTAGGCCTTCTGCCTGGTAGTTCCAACCTCAACATCCTACTACCAATATACTCACTATCCCTCCTCTGTACATGTCCAAACCATCTCAATCTAGCCTCTCTGACTTTGTCTCCAAAACGTCTTCCATGTGCTGTCCCTCTGATGTGCTCATTCCTGATCCTATCCATCCTCGTTACTCCCAAAGAGAACCTCAACATTTTCATCTCTGAGTGATGGCCTAGTGGTAAAGTGCTGAATTACCAATCCAAAGGTTGGGGGTTCAAGCCCCACTGTAAATGGTTGTCATTGCTGTTCCCCCAGTGCAGCTAACTGTGTTATCAAAAGCTGGCCATGTCTCTCACTGTCTGTGTTGAGATTCATGTAAAAGAATCATTGCTGACTTTCATCAAGAGGAGCTGGAGTATGGCTTGTAGTATGGCTCAGTGTGTTTCTACCCTGAAATGGCCAGGAGAGCTGTGCAGGATGTACTCTGCCCTCCCCATGAGTCAGCTGAGATGGGCACCAGTCTCCCCAAGGCCTTAATTAGGATTAAACGGTTCAGGGAATGAATGATTAAGACACATTTTTGGACCAGATATATATGTATATATACATATGGTTTTATACATACATATATATATATATATATATATATATATATATATATATATATATATATATATATATAAAACCATATGTATAACCATATATATATATATATATATATATATATATATATATATATATATATATATATATATATATATATATGTAAAACCATATATCAGAATCTCAAGAGCAATCCAAACCCACAGCAGTGAAGAAAAAAGAAAAGTTCAATTTTACAGCCTCATGAATATATCTCAGATAAAAGTGATATATTTCACAAGACGCACGACTGTAAATTATCGCTCACGTATCACTTCTTTGAGGATAAATAATTGATTCCCTGAGAAATTAATTATTAATATTCCTGAGCTATAACAGCAACGGAAAAAAAAACCCCAAACAAACATACAAGCCGACAAGACTGTCCAATCACATGACGGAATTTTCCAGCGTTCCTGTTTGATTACCAATCCGAACACAGATCCCGCCCTTTCCTGTTGGTCGGCTTTGAACTGTTATAATATTCCCCTGGACTGAGAGAACAGCGATGGCGCTGTTATAATACTGAGCTGTTTATACTGGTGCACCTGCAGAATAGTCCACTAATATCAAGGGTAAGTTTCTTGAAAACACTGTGTGCGTTCAATTAAAATGAGAATTTAATTTTAAATTTATTCATCGACGTTATTTTACCAACCACTGACTCTGTTTACATTAGTAAATAAGGGTTGCTTTCCTCATGTCAGTGTTACACATGGAAAAGCACCACACGGGTGTCTTGGGTCTCTGGTAAATTATTAAATGGTACAATTGTTTACAGTTTTTGAGTTATAAAAACATAAAATAAAAAAAGGTCGAAATTATGGTGATAGAGGCTGCAACTAGCGTATAATTTAAGCAAAAGCTTTTATTTTGGTTTTTGAGGTTAAAGTTAGAGGAGATTCCTGTGTAGGTTTAGTCTGAAAATGTGTGTGTTTGTTGACCTGTTTTTCTAGTTGTCTCCATCATGTGGGCTGTAGATGTGTACGGGAAGGTCTATAGTTTGTGTACCACGAGGGGGCGCTGGCAGCAATGCAAGGACGACCATCTGGAGCTGAAACGCATCACCGCCTCTGATATGTGCTGCTGGGCTATAGGCTTTGACCAGCAGGTTTACCTCAATGTGCTGCCCAATGACGTGATCATACGTCATCAAGAGGAGACCTATGAAAACCAGGTAGAGGCAGGACAATTCAGTGTTACTTCTTTTTTTTGACATGATACTGTTCAGTGATGGGGGGGGCAGTGATGGTCTAGTGGTATAGGGCGCTGGATCACTGCTCCTAAGGTTGGGGGTTCGAGTCCCACTCTCCACAAGGTTGTCACACACCCCCCCCCCCCCAGTCTCTCACTGTCTATGGTGTGAGGCATGTAAAAGAACCATTGCTGATTTTCGTAAAAGAGTAGCTGCAAAGCCGTCAGCGTGTTTCTGTCCCTTGCTAAAAGGGTTGTGTCAGGAAGGGCAACTTAAAAAAAAACTATGCCAAATCAAACGTGCGAATCATTTGCTGCGGTGACCCCTGATAAAGGGAAAAAGCTGAAAGGAAATCTCACTTTTCAGTGATGGTAAACAGGTGTGTTCAGATGTGGATGAATGCTGATGGATGTTTTCCCAGAGGTGGAACCCAGTAGATGGATACACAGATGCACTCCTACCCACTGACCGATGGTCGTGGACGGACGAGTTTGGCACAAAGCCTCAGCCACTGCACAGTTTCCACCTGCCGTCTGAGAACTGGGAGTGGGAGGGAGACTGGTATGTGGATGATGAGAGCTGTGGCAGAGAGTCTACGTCTGCTGGGGTGAGTGGAAAAATAAATATATCAGAACATGATGAAGGACAGTTTATTACCCCCCCCCCAAAAAAAGGGGAAAAAACCCAGTAGAAGATGTAACAATGAACTATGATAGGTGCTCTACAAAAACAAAAAGAGAGCCTTGGACTTCTGTGATCCTTAAAACATGAAACAATATAGGAGGGTTGTAGCTATCAATTATTTTATTAATTAAGCTTCTGTTGATTCTGTTGACAATCCTGTCATTATGCTCGATTGCCCCAAGACATGATGTGCATGTTGGCCTTGTGATTGACTGGCGAGCTTTTCATGATGTACCACAAGGTGTCTTGGAGTTGGCTGGGATGGGCTTCAGCTTCCTGATGACTCAAATAAAGTAGTTTGGAAATTTTAAGTAAAATTAAATGATTATCTGTTTTGTTATTGAGTAGATCGAGTTACTCAATGACTCGTTTCAACCCTAAAAATAATTCAACTTTTGTCATAAGTATCACGGTACTGTGTTTCATTTATTTATTTTCTAAACCGCTTTGTCCTTTATTCGGGTTGTGGGGAGGCTTGTCCATCTCCGCCTACTCCGATACAGCCTGAACAGCTCCTAAAAAATTAACAGCACACAACCACCCACACTGACTTCCGCACATCGACAGTTTGGAACAGGCAAATAGTTTACTGTGCATGTTTTTGGACTGTGGGAGGAAACTGGAGCACCCCTAGGAAACCCACACAAATATGATAGGGGGGCTTGCAAAGTCCACATCGAAACACCCAGAGATGGAAATCAAACCCGGACCACCGTGCTGCTCCTGTGTGATCAAAAACTATTTAAATATTAAGCATATGTGTACAAATACGGTAATACCACAGCTAACAAGGTAAGTTCTGAGGCGAGCACGTTAGCCGAAAAGTTCATTAGATGAAACAATTATTCCCATAAGAACAGAAACAACAGAAAATCAATTAATCCGTTCCAACCCGCTCCCAAAGTCATATAACCTGCCACAAAACCCATATATTTGACCTATATATTAAAGATAAACATGAAAAAACAAGAAATATTTCATAATAATAATACATGTACTAGGGATGTCATTGACAATCGGAATATCGATATATCGCCGATATAATTATGTCGTTAGAAGTGAGAAGTATCGATACCCCATTATATCGGCGATATTCCGATTGTCAATGACATCCCTAGTTCCAAGTTACTCTGGCTGGTGGTGTAGTGGTCATCACATCCACCTCACAGCAAGAAGGTCCTGGGTTCGGTTTCCAGCTCAGGTGTTTCTGTGTGCAGTTTGCATGTTCACCTCGTGCTTGTGTGGGTTTCCTCCAAGTACACTCGTTTCCTCCAACATTCCAAATAACATGCGCAGTAGGTCAACTGGCTGTTTCAAATTACCCTGAGATGTGAGTGTATGAATGGTTGTGTTAGTGTTGGCCGGACGAGCTGTCCAGGATGTATCTCGCTCTTGGCCAAAATTGGCTGAGATGGGAGCCAGCCTCCCCATTACCCTAATTAGGATTAAGCAGTTCAGAAAATGAATAGATAACAGTTGGCACTGGGTGTGAGTTTGAATGCTGGCGTGTCGGCTTTGTCATGGTCTAGCAAGTTCTGCAGGGTCTATCCTGCCTTTTTCCAGTGTTTGATAATCAAGGCTCCAGCCCCAAGCCACCCAGGACCTTCAATATACTATATTATATATACTAGAATACATTATATTTGGGTATTTAGGGTTTTTAAAATGTATTTTAATGTCGCTGCCGTTTGTCACTGCAGGGATGGGAATATGCCGTCGACTTCCCTACCACCTTCACGAAGGAAAAGAAGTGGAACTCGTGTGTCCGGCGTAGACGGTGGCTTCGGTACAGGAGATATAAAGCACTGGGACTGTGGGCCAAGGTATTATCAGGTGTATCAGGACAGTCTTCTTCTTTTCCTTTCGGCTGTTCCCTTCAGGGGTCGCCACAGCAAATGATCTGCCTCCATCTCTCCCTATCCTCTGCATCTTCTACTCTTACTCCAACGACCTTCATGTCCGCCTTCACCGCATCCATAAATCTTCTCTTTGGTCTTCCTCTGGGCCTTTTGCCTGGTAGTTCCAACCTCAGCATCCTACGACCAATATACTCACTATCCCTCCTCTGTACATGTCCAAACCATCTCAATCTAGCCTCTCTGACTTTGTCTCCAAAACATCTAACATGTGCTGTCCCTCTGATGTACTCATTTCTGATCCTATCCATCCTCGTTACTCCCAAAGAGAACCTCAACATTTTCATCTCTGCTACCTCCAACTCTGACTCCTGTCTTTCCCCAGGGCCACTGTCTCTAAACCATACAACATTGCTGGCCTCATCACCGTCTTGTACACTTTTCCCTTCATTCTTGCCGATACTCTCCTATCACACATCACACCGGACACTTTTCTCCATCCATTTCAACCTGCCTGCATGCTCTTCTTCACCTCTTTTCCACACTCTCCATTGCTCTGGATTGTTGAGCCTAAGTACTTAAAATCCTCCACCTTCTTTATCTCTGCCCCCTGTAACCTCAAAGTTCCTCTTGGGTCCTTGTCGTTCACACACATGTATTCTGTCTTACTGAGGCTAACCTTCAATCCCTCCTTTCCAGGGCATACCTCCACCTCTCTAGATTTTCCTCCACTCGGTCTCTGCTCTCACTACAGATCACTATGTCATCTGCAACCATCATAGTCCATGGAATTCTTGTCTAACCTCATCTGTTAGCCTGTCCATCACCATAGCAAACAAGAAGGGGCTGAGAGCTGACCCTTGATGCAGTCCCACCTCCACCTTGAACTCTTCTGTCACACCGACAGCACACCTCACCACTGTCTTACATCTATCATACATGTCCTGCACCACTCTAACATACTTCTCTGCCACTCCAGACTTCCTCATACAATACCACAGTTCTTCTCTCGGCACCCTGTCATATGCTTTCTCCAGATCCACAAAGGCACAATGCAGCTCCTTCTGACCTTCTCTGTACTTCTCTATTAACATCCTCAAAGCAAACACTGCATCTGTGGTGCTCTTTCTGGGCATGAAACCAAACTGTTGTTCACAAATGCTGACCTCTGCCCTTAGTCTTGCTTCCACTATTCTTTCCCATAGCTTCATTGTATGGCTCATCAACTTTATCCCTCTGTAGTTGCCACAACTCTGTACATCGCCCTTGTTCTTAAAAATGGGCACAAGCACACTTCTCCTCCATTCCTCTGGCATCTGCTCACTTTCTAAAACCTTGTTGAATATTCTTGTCAGAAAATCTACCTGCCTCCCTAGACACTTCCATACCTCAACTGGTATGTCATCAGAGCCAACTGCCTTTCCATTCTTCACCCTCTTCAATGCCCTCCTCACTTCTCCCTTACTAATCTTTGCTACTTCCTGCTCCTCAACGGTCACCCCTTCTACTCTTTTTTCTCTCTCATTTTCCTCATTCATCAGCTCTTCAAAGTACTCTTTCCATCTTCCCAGCACACTTCTGTCATCAGTCAATACATTTCCCTCTCTGTCCTTTATCACTCTAACTTGCTGCCCGTCTTTCCCATCTCTATTTCTGTGCTGGGCTAACCTGTATAGATCATTTTCTCCCTCCTTACTGTTCAACCTATCATACAAGTCATCATCGCCCTCTGTTTGGCCTTTGACACCGCTACCTTCGCCTTACGCTGTGTCTCCCTGTACTCCTGTTTACTCTCTTGGTCCTCTCAATGTCCCACTTCTTCTTGGCTAACCTCTTCTTTTGTACACACTCCTGCACTTCCTCATTCCACCACCAAGTCTCATATCTACTTTCCTTCCAGAGGACACACCAAGTACTCTCCTACCGGTCTCCTGATCACATTGGCTGTGGTTGTCCAGTCCTCTGGAAGCACTTCCTGACTACCCAAAGCCTGTTTCAACTCCTCCTTGAAGACAACCACGACCCTCTTCCTTTTTCAGCTTCCACCACTTTGTCTTCTGCTCTGCCTTTGCCTTTTTCACCTTTCTCACCATCAGTGTCATCCTGCACACCACCATCCTATGCTGTTTGGCAACACTCTCACCCACTACTACTTTGCAGTCACTGACTTCCTTCAAATTACATCGCCTACACAAGATGTAGTCTACCTGTGTGCTCTTACCTCCGCTTTCATAAGTCACCCTATGCTTCTGTTTCTTCTTGAAGAAAGTATTCACCACAGCCATTTCCATCCTTTTGCAAAATCGATCAACATCTGTCCTTCTGTGTTCCTGTCCTGGATACCAAACCTGCCCATCACTTCCTCGTCCCCTCTGTTGCCTGCACCAACATGTCCATTGAAGTCTGCTCCAATGACCACTCTTTCACCTCTGGGGTACTCTGCATCACTTCATCTAACTCACTCCAGAATCTCTCCTTCTCTTCTAGCTTACATCCTGCCTGTGGGGCATAAGCACTAACAACATTGACCATCACGCCTTCAATTTCTAACTTGAGACTCATCACTCTGTCTGACACTCTTTTCACTTCTAGAACATTCCTGACAAACCCCTCCTTCAAGATGACTCCTACTCCATTTCTCTTCCCATCCACACCATTATAAAACAGTTTAAACCCTGCTCCTAAGCTTTATCCTTTCTACCTTTCCACCTTGTCTCCTGAACACACAGTATGTCCACCTTCCTCCTCTGCATCATGTCAGCCAGCTCCTAGCTTTTCCTTGCATAGTTCCAACATTCAAAGTCCCTACTCTCAGTCCAGGCTCACGCCTTTCCTCTTCTCTCTCTGCCTCTGTGGACCACGCCTCCCGCCTCTCCTTCTTCGGCGTCTTCGACCAACAGTAGTCCAATTTCCATCAGCACCCTGTTGGTTGACAGCACTGATGGCGATGCGTTGTTAACCAGACCTCGACCGATCCGGTATGAATTCTGTATTGATCATTTGCATTTTTTTTTTTTTGGCAGAAGTTTTACGCCGGATGCCCTTCCTGTCGCAACCCTCTGCATTTATCCGGGCTTGGGACCGGCATAAGGGGGAGAGACACTGGTTAGTGCCCCCCCGCCTCATGGCTGCATTGTGTATCAGGACAGTGAATAGAGGATAATTAAGAGGGACCTACAAACATGTACAGAATATATTTACTATAAACATAATTCTGTTGCACTGAGATCTTTTGGTTTACATGGCTTGCCTAGATTACAGCCTCATTAGAAACAAGTCAGTGTTCAGATAAGTAGGGCATTATTCAGAGAACTGAGAGGCCAAGGATGACTATCGACTCCAGCTAATTGATGCTGCTGCCTCCATGATTCAGGATTTTTAATAGCCATTTGTGTTTTTTTTACACACATAGGAATTCTTGTGTGGTTGTTCAAGGAGTCAAGTTACAAACAGAAAAGAAGGCTCAAATCAACAACACACAAACTGCTATAAAATAAACACAGAAATTCTATAGCTAAAAGGACCTCACACAGACCCAGCAAACAATACAATAATAACAACAAAATTAATAAAAATAAAATGATGATGATAATACAGATGCTCCCCAACTTATGTTCATCGGTTTTACGTTTTTTCGATTTTACGTTTTTTATTTTTTTTTTTAAGTCAAATTTTGAGTTTAGACGTACCTACGTAGTATGCTGACGTAATGACGCTGCATTTATTGTTTACAAACTACAGACTGTGTGTGTGTGTGTGTGTGTGTATATATGTATATATATATATATATATATATATATATATATGTATATATATATAATCAGTTATATAGCGTGTTACCTTTGTGTTAAGACTTATGCATGCATACTCTGTTAAGCAACGAGAGTTGTAAAATGAAAACCCGAATGCACAAATTACAGAACAATTACAGATATTTATTATCTTTTAGCAGAATCCTAAGAGTGTATACTTATTTTTATATTAATATTCATTAGGATTTGTACGCGTTCTTTGTATGCATCTCTTGACTAAAGTTTAGTTAATTACTTACACAAAAGAAAGAACTCTCTGCTTTGCTGGGATTCACATCTGTGAATCTAAACGAGTTCAATGGCACCCTTGCGCACTTGAAAGACCGGAAGTCCGTATAACCCACAGCAAATACACTACTTTTGCTCGTACACTACTTTCGGTATTGAGTGCTTCACATATTGTAAGCGTTGATTGGCTGTTTTAAGCTTCATGTAAAGTGACTCGGTATAAATAAGTGACTTATTTGAAATGAATGTTGATATTATTTGATATTATTTTACAATGTTATGTTTATAATAACTGATTTAGGGGTGTTTTATGAGATACGGTAATGGTATTTATGGATGTATAGTACAGTATGAGCGTCATACGTCACACATCATACGTCACTGTAACAACTTGCATTCACTTTCAACTTACATTCGACCATCCGGAACCAATTAAAAACATAAGTTTGGGAGCGTCTGTAATACAGTAGTAATAATATAATAAATAAATCAATCATTAGATAACCACAATAAACGAAATTGTACTAAATTAAATTCACTTTGTGAGTGGTGTTTCTCAGTGAGATTGAGCAGTGTTCGGTTATAGCAGCTCGTACCCAAAGGTGAAAAATTTCATTTTGGTCTAATCACACCAGAGAATCTTTTTAAATGAATGTTTTTTGTGCCCCCCCCCCCCCCCCAACACACACACAATTATTAAAATTGGTGTTTTATATCTTATTACTAAAGATAGCACCCAGTATTGAAGCGAGACTTGGTTATGAACTCTTCCAGCCCCGACTCCTGAACCCTTTGGGTGATTCTTGCCTCCTCTCGTGACTCCAAATTGCAGAAGTGTTGCAGTTATGCAGTGCATGTGTGATATTCATTTCTTCATAGTTTTATCAAAGTTTGGGATGATGTTTCATAACCGATCCCTGATGAATACTTTTTTAGAACTTCTGTCCTGGACTTGTTTTAATTGCGACATTATGATAACTGCTTCAGTATCTCAGCCTTCTAGGGGCAAGTGTGTTTACACTGAGATCGTGTGAGACTTTTAGTTGCGAACATCTGGACACCAAGAATTATTGGATTTGTGGTGGCACCAGGAATAATTTCACATTTCAAAAAGAGAAATCAACAACATTAAAAATGTTTTTAGTCATTTAAAATAAAAATTCTAAGCATCAGAATGGTACAGGGGTTTGCGTGACCTAATGGTTGTAGGAGCTATGTTGTCGGGGGCATAGTACCCCTGGTAGGGTCACCCAAGGCAAACAGGTCCTGGGTGAAGGTCCAGAAGAAGTGTGGTTCAGAAGACCTCTATGATGAAGGAGAAAACAAGGATACAGTTTCCCTTGCCCAGAGGCGGATACTAGATATAGTCAGGCTCACCTCAACGCATAGATCGGGTTTTGGAACCACCCATCTTGAGAGAGGCTGGACCTTATTCCGTTCAGGAGTTGCTTATGGGGAGAGGTGGCAAGCCGGTGTGGACATCCGTGTTGATCCCTGTCTCTGTGCCCAAACGCTGGGATACTCCCCGGTTGACGAAAGGGTGGGCACGGGTCCTGATTGTTATTTGTGCTTATGCACCAAATCACAGTTTAGAGTACTCACCCTTTTTGGAGTCTTTAGGGAGTGTGTTGGAGAACACTCCATCGGGAGACACACTTGTCTTGGGAGACTTCAATGCCCATGTGGGCAACGATAGTGTGGCGTGGAAGGGTGTGATTGGTAGGTACGGCCTCTCTGAACCCAAATGGTGTTTCGTTGTTGGACTTCTGTGCTCGTCACAGTTTGTCTGTCATGAGCACCATGTTCGAACATAAGGCTCCCATAAGTGCACTTAGCATCAGGACACCCCAGGTCGCAGTTCGATGATTGACTTTGTAGTTGTGTCACCGGACTTGGGGTTGCATGTTCTGGACACTCAGGTGAAGAGGGGAGCTGAGCTGTCAACCAATCACCACGTGGTGGTAAGCTGGCTTTGATGGTGGGGGAGGCTGCCTTCCAGACCTGGCAGGCCCAAGTGAGTAATTAGCGTCTGCTGGGAACATCTGGCTGAGTCTCCTGTCTGAGAGGCCTTTAACTCCCACCTCCGACAGAGCTACAACCACGTCCCGGAGGAGGCGGGTGACATGGAATCCGGATGGGCCATGTTTTGTGCCTCCATTACTGAGGAGGCAGCCCATAGCTGTGGCCGGAAGGTCGTCGGTGCTTGTCGTGGCGGTAATCCCCGAACCTGGTCGTGGACACCTCTGGTGATGGGGCCGTCCAGCTGATAAAGGAGGCTTATCGGGTCTTATTGGCCTGTGGGACTTCCGAGGCAGCAGATAGGTACCGGCAGGCCAAACATGCTGCAGCCGAAGCTGTCACAGATGCAAAATCTCGGGTGTGGGAGGAGTTCGGTGAGGGCCTGGAGGTTGGCCTCAAAAAGGTTCTAGACCACCATGCGACGCCTCAGGAGGGGGAAGTAGTTCTCCACAAGCACTGTTTACAGTGGAGATGGGGAGCTGCTCACCTTGTCTGGGGATGTCGTCTGGAGGTGGAGGGAATACGTTGAGGACCTCCTCAATCCCAACAACACGCCCTCTGAGGAGGAGGACGACCCTGGGGATTTGGGCGGGGGTCTGCCCATCACTGAGTGGAGGTCACTGAAGTAGTCAAAAAGCTCCCTGGTGGTCGGGCTTCAGGGTTGGATGAGATCCGCCCTAAATATCTCAAGGCTATGGATGCTGTAGGACTGTCTTATTTGACATATCTCTGCAACATCATGTGGTGATCAGGGGCTGTACCTCTGAATTGGCAAACCGGGGTGGTAGTCCCCCATTTTTTAAAAGGCGGACTGGAGGGAGCGTTCCAATTATTGGGGAATCACACTCCTCAGCCTACCCGGGAAGGTCTATGCAGGGTTACAGGAGAGGAGAATCCGACCAATAGTCGAACCTTGTTTCTCCTGAATCTGATGTGGTTTTTGTCCTGGCCGTAGCACTCTTGACCAACTGTATACGTTCCACAGGATCTTGGATGGGAGTTTGGCCAATCTGTCCATGTGTTCTTCTTCTTTTCCTTTTGGCTGTTCCCTTCAGGGGTTGCCACAGGGAATCATCTGCCTCCATCTCACCCTATCCTCTGCATCTTCTTCTCTTACATCAACTACCTTCATGTCCTCCTTCACCACATCCATAAAATCTGTCCACATGTGCTTTGTGGATTTTGAGAAGGCTTTCGGCCGTGTCCCTCGGACTAACTTGTGGGGCGTGCTCTGGGAGTACGGCGTTCCAAACCCGTTGCTACAAGCCATTTGATCACTGTATCACTGGAGCCTGAGTTTGGTCCGTATTGGTACCAACAGGTTGCATTCGTTTCCGGTGAGGGTTAGAGTCTGCCAAGGCTTTGTCACCGATTCTGTTCATAATTTTTATGGACAGAATTTCTAGGCACAGTTGAGGGGTTCTGGTTGAGTGGAAATCGGATCTCGTCTCTGCTTTTTGCGGATGATGTTGTCCTTTTGGCTTCATCAAGCCAGGACTTCCAGCTCTCATTGGAGCGTTTCGCAGTCAAGTGCGAAGCGGCTGGGATGAAAATCAGCACCTCCAAGTCCGAGGCCATGGTTCTCAGTCGGACATGGGTGGAATGCACCCTCTGGGTCGGGAATGAGGTCCTGCCCCAAGTGGAGGAGCTTAAGTATCTTGGGGTCTTGTTCAAGTGAGGGAAGGATGGAGCGGGAGATCGACAGACGGATCGGTGCAGCCTCTGCTGTTAAACGGAGCCTGTACCAGGCTGTCATGTTGAAGGAGGAGCTGAGCCGCAAGGCAAAGCGCTCAATTTACCAGTCGATTTACATTCCAACCCTCACCTATGGTCACGAGTTTTGGGTGGTGACCAAAAGAACAAGATCGCAGATACAAGCGACTGAAATGAGCTTTCTTCGCCAGGTGGCGGGGCTTTTCCTTAGAGATAAGGTGAGAAGCTCTACCATCCGGGTGGAACTCAGAATAGATCCGCTGCTCCTCCGCATTGAGAGGGGCCAGTTGAGGTGGCTCAGGCATCTGGTCAGAATGCCTCCCGAACGCCTCTCTGGTGTGGTGTTTCAGGCATGTCCAACCGGGAAGACACCCCAGGGTCAACCTTGAACACGCTGGAGGGACTGTGTTTCTCGGCTTGTCTGGGAACGCCTCGGGGTCTCGCCAGAAGAGCTGGAGGAAGTGGTTGGGGAGAGGGACGTTTGCACCTCTTTGCATAGGTTGCTGCCCGACCCCGGATTAAGCAGAAGAAGATAATATATATATACACACACCTTACAAAATATATGTACCTCACCTTACAAAAGACCCAACAAATGAAAAATCCAAGAAGTTACGAAACACATTTACCTAAAATCTCTGTCTCTGGATAAGAAAAGAATTCATGTTACGAAACGTGCCATCTCAAAAAATCAAACAATCCGTGAGTTGCTCTCCCATTGGCTATCATTCTCCATAATAGGCAATGGGAGGTAGCTGTGTCAACCCTACTTGCCAATGGGATCCCTGTCCAAGATGGCGTCAGGTAGACTGGTCCAAGATGGCACTCGAGTGAAGGTGACATGAACGACAGCTCAGATGTTAGCCAATGGGAGGCCAGCGGGGCGGGATGTTTGAACGTCATTGATGGGAGAGCAGCTCATGCATTGTTTGAATGTTTAAATGGTGCTTTTGAACTTTTAAGATGGCGCTTTCGTAACGTGAACTTGTTTCGTAGACAGAGACAAAAAATTTTGGAAAATGCTTTTCGTAACCTGCATTATTTGTTTGGTGAGACTTTCGTAAAGTGAGGTACCACCGTACTTTTTATATATATATATATATATATATATATATATATATATATATATATATATATATATATACATAATGTCATTTTGTATGTATAATATATTATCCAGTTAAGCTCTATGACGCCACTCAAACGCCGGCTAAGCACCGTCTCTTCTAAAGAAAGAAGACTTTTTCCTGAAGAAACGACAGTTTCATCTGAAGTGCCTGAAGAGGAATAATCATCTGAACTGTTGTAAAGCTGTAGTATTAAAGTCTTTTTCAATTATTATTCCAGTACAGTGCCTAAGTTAATGTTTAGAATGTTTGTGTGTGTCTGCTTTTCCCCCGCTCCGGCTGAGGGGTGTGGCTGAGCTGCTCGGACTGAATGCTGTTCATACTTGAATTAAGTCATCTCATTTACTCCCTAAACACAAACCACACACTCACCTCAATTAAAGCGTGCTTCTTAAGTCCTTCCCCTTTGAATGTTAGGCGCTTGTTGCAAGTGACACATGGAGCTTGATCTTTCAAGTGCGCAAGTGTGCAAGTGCACTTGCTCACTTGAAAGATCAGAAGTCCTGATAAGCCGCGCTTCGTCTCACAAGCTCCGTTTGTGAAATCTCCATCTCTTCCACTCTACGGTGTCTACAATTTTGAAGGACAAGGACCACATTAAGGAAGCAGTGAAAGCAGCAGCCCCAATTAAGTGAACTATCATTACAAAGCATGAAGGACCGATTTCAGAGATGGAAAAGTTGCTATACACAGGGTTGGAAGATAATAGGCAAAGAAATGTGAAAGTGATGTTGCAAGAGGTTTATTTCGCATGTTGAAAGAATGTGCATGTGAAGAATAGGCTTCACATGAATTCATAGCGCGTACTGGGTGAATGGGACCCGACTTACGACTGGTTTGTTGGAACCGATCTAGGTCGTAACTCAGATCGAGAGTGTGTGTGTGTGTGTGTGTGTGTGTGTGTGTGTGTGTGTGTGTGTGTGTGTGTATATGTATGTGTATATATATGTATACACACACAGTGGTACTTTGACTTACAAAATTAATCTGTTCCAAGGGCTAGCTCATAAGTCCAAATGTTCGTTAGATTAAACAATAATTACCACAGGAAATAATGAACAATTAATCCATTCCAACCCCCTCCCAAACTCATATAACCTGCCACAAACACGTACATTTGATGTAATATATTAAAGATAAACATGTAAAAACAATATTTCATAATAATAAATGTACATTAAGCATTATTAATAATTAATAAACAAGAATACAGACACTCCCCGACTTACGTTCATCTCAGTTATAATGTGTTACCCTTGTGTTAAGACATCGTCTCTTTGATCTTTGTGCTTACACTGTTTTGCGGACTTTTGTAACCCTAAGCAAATATGGTTGGTCAGAAGCGTAAGCCCACTAGCATGTGTGCAAGTCTCTTACACAGAGATGAATTAACTATGTGCTCGGATCAGCGCACATGACATCTTCACTGCAGTCGATCGGAAGGGTTAGTTGACTTATTGTTTATTCGTTTTATTTTTTTATTATTAATATTAATGTGCATGTATTATTCTGACAAATTTCTTGTTTTTCCATGTTTATCTTTAATATATTAGGTCAACTATACGTGTTTGTTGAGTTTGTGAGGGGGTTGGAATGGATTCATTGGTTGTCTGACGAAACTGTTTCGTATAGGAATAATTGTCAGAAGGGGCATGAAATGTTTTTTTTTTTCTTCTTCTTCCTTCCTACAGGGGGTGTTACAGAAAATAATTGCGAAGCACTGCACAAGGCATTCTCGGAGCGTGGAGGAATACACTCGGAAGAATACAAGGCTAATCGGCCCGGAAAAGCCATTTCCCCAGCAGAGCTCAAAAATCAAAAATTTGCTTGTTGGCTAGGGCAGATTTTTGGTGGGATTGAGGCTTGTATTATGGAAAATTCGGACACGTGCGACTATAAATACAGACGCCCCCCAACTTACGAACGAGTTATGTTTCGGACGGCCGTTCGTGAGATGAATTTGTTCGTAAGTTGTTACATTGCATTCTTTACCAGGGAGTCTATGTTTAAAGTTTGTATAAGTAACCTATACGAGTTTGTACTGTACACAATCTCTCTCTCTCTCTCTCTCTGCATAATCATCTTATTTCATTCAGTTGAATTTATCATTGGTACAAGGTGCAAACCTAAATGCACCATAAATTATCAAGCTACCTGGGACGTCAGGAACTTTCAGCCAGACCCAAAATGCAGAAGACAGAGAAGGATGAACACGGAGAGTCTTTATTGTTACAGTGGAGGCACTTGATCAACTGGAAAACGTCACTGCTAGTGACGAGGAGAAACAGGAAAACTTTAGATACGAGGAACTACGGAGTGGGAACTGGTCGAGCGCTGAGCTGAAACCAGGAGCCAGAGAGATCACAGGAAAACAGGGACATGAAGAGTGACAATTTTCTAGCAGCAGGATGAGCGCGCTGCTCGTCTTTATAGCACGGTGGATTGGTGAGTAGGATCAGGTGTGCGCATTGCGATCCACCCGTGTGTGTCAGCCACGCCCCTCTGCCGGAGTCTAATTGATAATTAAGTGTACCTCAGGATAGTGTTTAATCATATTTCATAATTATATTTGATACCGTATTCGACATAAGTGCCCCCCGTTGTTTTTTATTTTATGGCTAATAACCACCCATGTGTACTGGTAATAAAATCGTAGATCAAACTTACCAATTTTATTCGATCAGTCTCTGTAGCCATAAAATGAGGCAGTTGCTGCCTGTAAAAGTGAGTTTACACGGTATTTCAAGACCCACTGCCACTGAGTATTTTTCACCTGATTCTCCTGCTCACTAACTTCATAAATTTTAGGATGTTCCTGGACATGTGCTTTAGTTTATGGTCGTATTGATTGGCTCAATGAGGTATGTGCTAAAATTGACATTTATGTTGATTTTCCAGGAAGTAAAATCGAGCCAATATTTCGGGAAACAGCTGAAATCAAAAGAAGACTGGGAGGGAAAGTAATAGGTCTTTTTTTTTTTTAATTATGCTGTTTTCTGTTTAGTTTCTGCTTTCATGTAAGTAGTTGATACCTCAAAATGAATAACACAAACACCAGTAAAACTCTTTTATTGTTCTGTTATTATTCATGTTTTCCACCTCGATGGTAAGAAGCACTTACCGTTCCACTCCGCTGGTAACATTTTAATAAGCGCCCACCCACTCCAACTTTTAAAGCACCCTGGGTGCTTACTACGTCAAATATGGTATATCTTTCTATAGATTTCATTCAGTTTCTATTTCTACTACTTGTTCTTCAATTTCATTTCATTTTCGACCTAGGACAGCCCTGTTCGTATGTCCGTAAAACAAATGTTTGTAAGTAGGGTAGCGTCTGTAGTGTTTACTGCACTTCATATCGTTTGCTCGGTGCTTTTTCTCTGTCACCTGGTGTAGAGGATACGCAATCACACTTAAGACTGGTCCAGTATTTAAAAAAAAAGGCATGTTCCCCAGGGTCATTCGTGCAAATTAGCCTCGTTAAAACAGTTTAAAAATTAAATAAATAAATAAAAGGTAAAAAAGAAAATAAAAAAAAGTACACGTTAATGTTAAGTGCTATTCTTAAGTTCAGACGTACTTACTGTATTGTTTGTTGACTTATTGTTTATTCTTTTATTATTTATTGTTAATTAGTGTTATTAATGTTACTGTAAATGTGTTATAATTGTAAATGGTTATCTTGAATATATTAAGTCAAATAAATGTGTTTTTGCCAGGTTGTATGACTTTGGGAGAGGGTTGGAATGGATGAGTTGTTTTTTATTGTTTCCTATGGGAATTTTTGTTTTATCTAACTAACGTTTTGACTTATGAGCTTGCCCTTGGAACGGATTAATTTCATAAGTCGAGGTACCACTGTATATACAGGCATATGTGTGTGTGTGTGTGTGTGTGTGTGTGTGTGTGTGTGTGTATGTGTATACAGAGTTCCCTTGCTACTTCGCATTTCAAGTCATGCGGCTTCAGTGCATCACGTTTTTTTTTAAATAAAAATTGAATTAAAATATTAGGAAATTAAGGAAGAATAGGGGGAAAAGTTAAGGAAAATGTCTCAAAAACAAGGACAATTGTGCAAAAAAACCCTAAACAAACAAAAAACAATCCAAAATTTCCAATTAAAACTGCTTACATTTTTATGTGAGGTGCACATCTGAGTGTGTATTTATATTTTATGTACATCTTGTGCATTATTTTTGAATGTTTAATTGTTATTGTAAGCATTTATAGCATTGAATATGTATTTATTGATATTATATACACATATATGTACGTATACTACGTCAGTCAGGGGGGTTAATCCTACTACACGGAATTCGGCGGTCACAGGGGGATCTCAGTCCCAATTAACCGCGGAAAGTGAGGGATCCCTGTGTGTGTGTGTGTATATATATATATATATATATATATATATATATATATATATATATGTATGTGTGTGTGTATGTCTATATATGTGTGCGTATATGTCTACAGAACATGCAGATGCGTGTGCATGCACTCAGATGCACACCTCACATAAAAATGTAAGTAGTTTTGATGGGGGTTTGGGTTGTTTTTTTTTTTGTTTGGGTTTTTTTTTTGCATAATTGGCCTTTTTTGGGGCATTTTTCTTAGCTTTTTCCCCCTATTCTTCCTTAATTTTCTTTTTTTTTAAATTCGATGAATATTTAAAAAAAAAAGCGATGCACTGAAGCCACATGAATTGAAGCACAATGTTAGTGAGGGATCCTTGTGTGTGTGTATGTGTGTGTATATATACTGTGTGTGTGTGTGTGTGTGTGTGTATGTGCTGATATAGGTGCCTTTAGACAGTGGTCGGCCTCCTTCGGAACCCTTCACTGACATAAGCTGTGGAGGCTGGGAAATGAGTGTTGGACCAGAGAAACCTGTCTCCCTGTGGGCCGTGTCTCAACAAGGAAAGGTAGAATGTCTCACATCCTCTCATTGTAAAATCCCATGAAAGCCTTTCAAAACATATCGGTTATACATTTTGTCTCTTTCACACACTTTTTAACGTTAGGTTGGGAAAACTAGAGTTCAAAAATGTTTTTCCAAAGCATTTTTGTTTGTTTCGATCTGTTTTTGGATTGTTGTCTTTTTAAGAGCACACCTTTATAGTGGTTAAGTAATATGGAAATACTGTATTAAAACATGACATGATTGACACTAGAGGGCAGTGTAATTCTGATGTTTTGTGGCCTTCAGTATTATCGAAGCCCCTTTGAATATGCATTTTTGTATTTCTTCCTGTGCCCGTGCACAGGTGTGGTTCCGTTCAGGAATTCATCAGCAGAATCCAGAGGGGACCGTTTGGGAAAATGTTCCTGTCCCTGATTCCACAGAGGTGGCTCAGATAAGCGCGGGTCCTGGAGACTTGCTTTGGATCGTGCTGTGGGACGGACAGCTTCTCGTCAGGATGGGCATCCACAAGCACTGCCGAAAAGGTCTGTATGTTTTACAATGTGTCAGTGGTTCACTTCACGGTGTAGCTTAAATTAAATTAAAGATACAGACTGAGCACAGGTTATTGCTGTATCATTGATTTCACATATTGATGCGATTTCTGAACTTTGCTCTTTCCAGGTGCATCATGGGTGGTGGTGGATCCTCCATGTAATACCAAAGTCATCCATGTAGCAGTGGGCATCAGTGTGGTCTGGGCAATCACCAAGGACAAGAAAGTAGGAGTTATTATTAAACTTGCGGCTTTGCTGTATGTGGCAGGAAAGTGTAATTTGTAGTTTTACACTATAAATATATTGTATGTAGGTTAGAGTAGAATACATTTCCTTGGCCTATTATTCAGCAATTTGACACACCCCCCCCCCCCCATTTTCTCTCTAATTCAGTCAAATGAAATTGCAAGTCCCACCATCAGGTACTGCCGTCAATATCACACAACCACCACTTACCAGGGAGGGGGAAAGGCCACGCCCCCTCTGTGACTTGGGATTCTACCCACCCACCTCTTTTTGATCTGTGACGCCATACATATTTTGGTGGCAGGTCTAACACACTCAGAGGGAAAGTGGTATCCACCCCCTCGAGTGAATGAGGTCACAGGTGCCCATGGTTGGCTGGCGATCGCTGTGCGTGACAGGGAAATGAGTCTATGCCCCCTCCCCCCCCCTCTCTCTCTTGTGAGAAGCTCAGCCAATCAGCTCCCATGGACTCCTGGCTGTGGTATTAAACCAGATTCGAACTTGCGAGCTCTGGGTTAAGTGGCACACCTTGTTGATGTGCCTCTTGGGAGCCCTGTTCAGCAATTATATTAAACCAGAAAAGGTGCGTTATTATATTTATACTCTGACAGTACAGATAATGTAGCAGTTTTTTCAGTTTTTATTCATAATTTAAAAACAAATTCACAAATTTGGCACCACTACAAAGAATCCGCAGTTTATTCCATCACTTATCACAAATCTGCACAATGTAGAAATAACCATAAAGAAAAAACAAAAACAAACTGGAAGCTGTTCTGTGATATAAATTCTCCCGCCTGATGTTATTTGACATATTTACACAGCTACATATATACTGAGGAAATTTTTCTCTCATACTGAATATTTATTTAAATTATATATAACAGGATATGGCTGTTTTGTAGTACAGCAATAATACCAGTCGTTAAATTATGCCACAGTATTAGAATTCAACCTGTTTCCTGGTCAGTTGAGATTGAAGGTGATTGGAATTTTTATAGACTGGTAATATTAACAATTCTGGAATGACGAAAGAGATTCTAAACATCTACAAACAATAACCAATTATTTACACACTTTCTTCTAATGTTAATGACCGAGTATAGTCTGCTCCCCAGAAACATAATTTTTCTGCCTACCAGTCTTCTTTTCCTTTTGCCTTTTTCCCTTTTTTATGGGCTGCCACAGTTAATCATCTGATTCGCATGTTTGATTTGGCATAGGTTTTTACGTTGGATGCCCTTCCTGACACAACACTTTTAGGAAGGGGCAGAAACAAGCTGACGGCTTTGCAGCTACTCTTTACAAAAAAGTCAGCAATGGTTCTTTGACATGAACCTCTCACCATAGGCAGTGAGAGACATGGCTGGCCTTTGATAACCCAGTTAACTGCACTGGGGGGGACAGTGACAACCTTGTGGAGAGTGGGACTCGAACCCCCAAGCTAGGATCAGCGATCCAGCGCCCTGTACTACCAGCCCACCACTGCCCTATTTCTGCCTACAAAAATAACAGGGGAAAAAAAAACATAAACGGCTTTATCTCTGCGTGTGACTGTACTGATAATGAAAAAGAAAACTTCTTTCAGACCTCTTCACCAAATCACTGACTACACATGTATATTGATGTTGTTATAGCTGTAGCCTTCCTAGCCAAAGGAAGGTCAACACACTACTATTTTGTTGGCATGCCTTGTACCATTAACGTGGATAATTGTCAAGGTAATGTTTGTCTGAATAAAGTAAATTGGTCTCATCATATCAGAATAAGTTGACTGCCAACAGGCTTCAAAATTGAAATGTGAAATTTTGTTTTTGTTTGGTGAAGGTTGTGGGAGGGCAGTGGTGGCCTGTTGGTAAGTTGGTAATCACTGATCCCAAGGTTCCGGGGGTTCAAGCCAGGTTGTCACTGTCCCCCCGAGTGTAGTTAATTTGGTTATCAAAGGCCGGCCTTGTAAAGGCCTTGTAAACCTTATCGTAGTGGAGGGGTTTGCGTGATCTAATGATCCTAGGAGCTATGTTGTCGGGGGCAAATGCCCCTGGTAGGGTCACCCAAGGCAAACAGGTCCGGGGTGAAGGTCCAGACAAAGTGCGATTCAAAACAAACCCCTAAGACACGAGACAACATAGGAATCAGTCTCCCTTGCCCGGACGCGGGTCACCGGGGTTCCCTCCTGGAGCCAGGTCCAGGGGAGGGGCTCGAAGGCGAGCGCCTGGTGGTCGGGCTTATGCCCATGGAGCCTGGCCGGGCCCAGCCCGAAAAGGAGACATGGGTCCGCCCTCCCATGGACCCACCACCCGTGGGAGGAGTTTTAGGGGTCGGGTGCAGTGTGAGTTGGGTGGCAGCCAAAGGCATGGGTTCTGTCGGACTGATCCTCGGCTACTTACTCTGACCTTCGGGACATGGAATGTCACCTCTCTGGCGGGAAAAGAGCCTGATTTGGTGCGTGAGGTGGAGAGATACCGACTAGATATAGTCGGGCTCACCTCAACGCATAGCTTGGGCTCTGGAACCATCCATCTCGAAAGAGGCTGGACCTTCTTCTATTCTGGAGTTGCTCATGGGGAGAGGCGGCGAGCCGGTGTGGGTATTCTTGTTGCCCCCCCGTCTCGGTGCCCAAATGTTGGGGTTCTCCCCGGTTGACGAAAGGGTAGCTTCCCTCGGTCTTGGGGTGGGGGGACGGGTCCTGACTGTTATTTGTGCTTATGCACCAAATGACAGTTCAGAGTACCCACCCTTTTTGGAGTCTTTGGGGGGGGTGTTGGAGAACGCTCCCTCGGGAGACTCTCTCGTTGTCTTGGGAGACTTCAACGCCCATGTGGGCAACGATAGTGTGACCTGGAAGGGTGTGATCGGTAGGTACGGCCTCTCCAGTCTGAATCCGAATGGTGTGTCGCTGTTGGACTTCTGTGCTCGTCATAGTTTGTCTATCACGAACACCATGTTCGAGCATAAGGGTGTCCATAAGTGCACTTGGTACCAGGACACCCTAGGTCGCAGTTCGATGATTGACTTTGTAGTCGTGTCATCGGACTTGCGACCATATGTTCTGGACACTCGGGTGAAGAGAGGAGCTGAGCTGTCTACCGATCACTACCTGGTGGTGAGTTGGCTTCGGTGGTGTGGGAGGTTGCCTTCCAGACCTGGCAGGCCCAAGCGTGTAATCAGGGTCTGCTGGGAACGCTTTGGCGGAGCCCCTGTCCGAGAGGCCTTTAACTCCCACCTCCGGCAGAGCTACAACCACGTTCGGAGGAGGCGGGGACATGGAATCGAATGGGCCATGTTTCGTGCCTCCATTGCTGAGGCGGCAGCCCATAGCTGTGCCCCTAAGGTCGCCGGTGCTTGTCGTGGCGGTAATCCCCGAACCCGGTGGTGGACACCTGCGGTGAAGGGGGCCGTCCAGCTGAAGAAGGAGGCCTATCGGGTTTTATTAGCCTGTGGGACTCCTGAGGCAGCAAACGGGTACCGGCAGGCCAAACGTGCTGCAGCCGAGGCTGTCGCAGATGCAAAATCTCGGGTGTGGGAGGAGTTTGGTGAGGGCCTGGAGAGTGATTATCGGTTGGCCTCAAAAAGGTTCTGGGCCACCATCCGACGCCTCAGAAGGGGGAAGCAGTTCTTCACAAACACTGTTTACGGTGGAGGTGGGGAGCTGCTTACCTTGACTGGGGATGTTGTTGAGAGGTGGAGGGAATACTTTGAGGACCTTCTCAATCCCACCAACACGCCCTCCGTGGAAGAGGAAGACCCTGGGGGTTCGGGTGAGGGTCCGCCCATCACTGGAGTGGAGGTCACTGAGGTTGTCAAAAGCTCCTCGGTGGTCGAGCTCCGGGTTGGACGAGATCCGCCCGAATATCTCAGGGCTCTGGATGTTGTAGGACTGTCTTGGTTGACACGTCTCTGCAACATCGCGTGGTCATCGGGGCTGTACTTCTGGATTGGCAAACTGGGGTGGTGGTCCCAATTTTTAAGAAGGGGGACCGGAGGGTGTGTTCCAATTATCGGGAATTACACTCCTCAGCCTACCTGGAAAAGTCTATGCAGGGTACTAGAGAGGAGGATCCGACCGATAGTCGAACCTCGGATTCAGGAGGAACAATGTGGTTTTCGTCCTGGCCGCAGCACTCTTGACCAACTCTATACGCTCCACAGGATTCTGGAGGGGCATGGGAGTTTGCCCAATCTGTCCACATGTGCTTTGTGGATTTGGAGAAGGCTTTCGACCGTGTCCCTCGAAAGATCTTGTGGGGCGTGCTCGAGAATACGGGCGTTCGGATCCGTTGCTACGAGCTATTCGGTCGCTGTATCACCGGAGCCAGAGTTTGGTCCGTATTGGTAACAGCAGGTCGGATTCGTTTCCAGTGGGAGTTGGAGTCCGCCAAGGCTGTCCTTTGTCACCGATTCTGTTCATAATTTTTATGGACAGAATTTCTAGGCACAGTCGAGGCAATGAGGGGTTCTGGTTTGGTGGCCATCGGATATCGTCTCTGCTTTTTGTGGATGATGATGTCCTTTTGGCTTCATCAAGTCGGGCCCTCCAGCTCTCATTGGAGCGATTCGCAGCTGAGTGCGAAGCAGCCGGGATGAAGATCAGTACCTCCAAGTCCGAGGCCATGGTTCTCAGTCGGACAATGGTGGAATGCACCCTCCGGGTCGGGAATGAGGTCCTGCCCCAAGTGGAGGAGTTTAAGTATCTTGGGGTCTTGTTTACGAGTGAGGGAAGGATGGAGCGAGAGATCAACAGACGGATCGCTGCAGCCTCTGCTGTTAAGCGGTGCCTGTACCGGTCCGTTGTGGTGAAAAAGGAGCTGAGCCGCAAGGCGAAGCTCTCAATTTACCAGTTGATCTACGTTCCAACCCTCACCTATGGTCACGAGCTTTGGGTAATGACCGAAAGAACAAGATCACGGATACAAGCGGCTGAAATGAGCTTTCTTCGCCGGGTGGCGGGGTTCTCCCTTAGAGATAAGATGAGAAGCTCTGCCATCCGGGGAGAGCTCGGAGTAGATCCGCTGCTCCTCCGCATTGAGAGGGGCCAGTTGAGGTGGCTCGGGCAGCTGGTCAGAATGCCCCCCGGATGCCTCCCTGGTGTGGTGTTTCGGGCATGTCTAACCGGGAAGAGACCCCGGGGTCGACCTAGAACACGCTGGAGGGACTATGTCTCTTGGCTTGTCTGGGACCGCCTCGGTGTCCCCCCGGGAGAGTTGGAGGAAGTAGCTTGGGAGAGGGATGTCTGGACCTCTTTGCTAAGGTTGCTGCCCCCGCGACCCGACCCGGGACTAAGCGGAAGAAGATGATGATGATGATGAGGCCGGCCTTGTCTCTCACTGTACGTCGTGGGAGGTTCATGTACCATTGCTGACTTTTATCAAGAGGAGCTGCATAGCCATCAGCATGTTTCTGCCCTGTGATGGCCAGGTGAGCTGTTCAAGGTGTATTCTCTCCTCGCCCAGAGTCGGCTGAGATGGGTGCCAGCCTCCGCGTGACCCTAATTAGGATTAAGCACTTCAGAAAATGAATGAATGGATGAATATTTCAGGGTTGTTTTGTTTTGTTTTGTTTTGTTTTTTTGGAGCTCGGGTGGAAGGTGTTACTACTGCTTGGTTGAAGTGAACACTTGAGCCCACACTGGCTCTTTGACTCAATCCTTGTACCCCAATTTTTGTATGTTTATATCTGTGCCATCAGGGAAGAAAATGTCTATTAATGAGAGTCTTGTCATTCAATACTTTTAGGTCATCAGCTGACTTCATTTAATTGCCACATAATATTTACCGAGTGTCAGCCTGACCAACTGAAGCAAGAATGGCATTGGAATTATTCTCTGTATTAGTGATTAATATCACAGATTATTTTGGCTTATCTTAACTGATTAAGATGTTTGAACCATACTGGGCATTTCATGTTAAATCAAAATGTACACCAGGTGCGTGTGTATCACAGGTGTGGTTCAGAAGAGGCGTGAACTCCCACAATGCCACCGGCCTTGGCTGGATCAGTGTTGGTGGGGAGATGATGATGATGATGATCAGTATGGGGCCCAGTGACCAGGTAAGGCACAGCAGAGCTCTAGAAATAGATCTTGGGAGAAGATGTTACTGCTCAGCTGTTGCATTGCTATGCTATACAGTACATCAGTGGATGAACAAGGAGCCACTCAATCAAAACAGTGGCTTATATGACTGGTTGAGTATAAGAGAATTAAAAACAGGTTTAGTAGGGCTTGATGTGTTAATAAACTGACCGGTGAGACCTTTTCAAAATCATGCCTCACTCAGCAAACACCCCTCTGGTTAGTGTTTATTTATTCTGGTGTTTTAAAAGTAATTGAATTTTATTCATACATGGTTTTACCGTGTACTGAAGGTAAGCATCATAGTATATTTTGGCTTATGAAGATATACTGCAGTAAGAAGATTGAAATCCTAATGCAAATTAGTCATAAAAACCTAATTCTTGTCTCCCGTCTTTTTCAAAGAGGACCATGGCAGCGTAATGGTTATAGTTACGTCAGTCTCACAGCCGGAAGGTCCTGCGTTCACAGTCCCGAGTTCGCATATTCTCATCGTGCTTGCATAGGTTGTCCTCCGGGTACACCGGTTTCCTCCTACGGTCCATAAACATGTACATTTAATCTAATTGGCTGTTTCAAATTTGTTCTCGGGATCTGAGTGTGAGTCTAATTGGTTTGTGTGAGTTGACCTTGTGGTGGTCTGGAGAGTTGTTCTGGGTGTACATTGCTTTCACCCAATATTGGTTGAGATGGGTTCCAGCCTTCCCGTGATCCTAATTGTAGGATTAAGTAGTTAAGAGAGTAAGAGTGTTTTTTGTAAACAACAGTTCCATCTATATAACTAATTGTTCTGTTTTGATAACCCCACTGATGTTATTTGGGCTGTTTTCTTCAAACAGCGATGGCACTGCCCCTTTAAGGCTTTAAATCGTATTGATGCGGCTATAATTACGCCAGCATTCTTAGATACGGAACTCCGTGCCATTAGATCATCTGACCAACATGAACATGCAGAGTTACAGACGGTGTACAGTCTCATTTTCTAACTCAGACCCCCCTGCTCCTCCTGCCAGATTGAAATCTCTATAAGTGATATTTATTTATTTATTTGTTTATTGGTAATGGAGCTGTAACTACTGAGTTTCAGTGTAGTTCTTGATAGTGATGTAAAAAAAAAAACAAAAACTTGCTATTCTCCCTCTATCCTTGTCTCTCGCTGTCTGTAACCCAAACCCCACGGTTGCCTGCTCTGCCGGCTGTGCAAAGCTTATCTTGGCCAAATATATACTCCTGCTATACTCTCAAGCCTCTACAACCATATGGGAAAATATCTAATTTGGGTTTAGCACCAACACCACTTGCTCATATTTCACATTTTATTCCCAGCAGCTTTTGGCTATGATCAGTGCTCACATTCAAAGTTCATATCTTTTCTGCACTAATTTGGTCAACTGGACAATGTCATATATGAGAGGTGAGTTTGGCAGGTAAATGTCCTGGATATGAGGACATTCAGTGGTGGTGAATGCACAGCATTTCTTGTGTAATAACTACGATTTAAAGAGAAATTTAACCCAAACTCATTAAAAGCTTGGACATTGTGTACATCATTACACATCAAAACACTCTTTTGTGCTTTCCAGGCCTTTTTGTGACGGGAAAAAATAAGTAATAAATCTGCACGTGGGAGGAGGGGAGTAACACCGTACTGCAAAAAGTCGAACCTGATTCATGTGAATGTGACTATAAATATGCGTCATATGAAACATAATTTCAATAGGAATAAACTGTGTGTGTGTGTGTGTGTGTGTGTGTGTGTGTGTGTGTGTGTGTGTGTGTGTGTGAGAGAGAGAGAGTGTGAGTGAGTGTCAGTCAGGCATAATTGAATCAGGGTAATTCCGTGTCAAATCACCAGAAGGCTACTGACTAACCATCTCAGATTTTTTGCTCTTGCAACCAATAACTTGTGTACTTTTTTTTTTTTTTTTTTTTTTTTTTTTTTTGAGGAAAATAATATATTTTCTGGTTTTGGAGATACTGAACCTTAAAAGGGGGGGGACCATAATTAGTGTTAAAAAGTAGTGTCACAATGAAGCATCCAAAGTTTGATGTAACATAAGTTTGATAATAACATTTGAACTGTTCACACTAGGCGGCACTAGGCAGTGGTGTGGTGGTTTGCAAGTCCTCCTCAGTGCAAGAAGGTCCTGGGTTTGATTCCCAGTTTGGGCACTTCTGTGTGGAATTTGCATGTTCTCCCTGTGCTTGTGTGGGTTTCCTCTGTGTATTCCGGTTTCCTCCCATATTCCAAAAACATACACAGTAGGTTAATTGGCTGTTCCAAATCAACCCTAGGTGCGATGGCCTCGCGATGTACAGGGTGTATCCTGCCCATGCCTGATCGTCCTCGGCTCAGATGGGCGCCAACCTCCATGAGACCCTAATTAGGATTAAGCAATTCAGAATATGAATGAATGAATGAATGAAAGATGGTCTAACTGACAAACACGCATCCCAGTAAGCCAAAATTGGCTGAATTTGAATCACGTGACAGCTACTCGGCAATCCGCGAATATGCGGGGGCCCGAGTGCAAAACTGCGAATAGTCAAGGGCCTACTGTATGCCCATCTTAGCCGACTCTTTGTGAGGGCAGAGTACACTGTGGACAGCTCACCAGGCCATTGCAGGGCAGAAACACGCTGATGGCTATGCAACTCCTCTTAACGAAGGTCAGCAAGGGTTCTTTGACATGAACCTTCCACCACAGACAGTGAGAGACATGGCCAGCCTTCGATAACCCAGTTAGCTGCACTGGGGGATAGCAGTGGCATCTGTTCACAGTGGGGCTTGAACCTCCGACCTTGGAATCGGTAATCCAGCACCTTACCACCAGGCCACCACTTTTTGTTTTTTTTTACGTTACATATGAGGCCATGCCCACTTTTCTATCAGCTTAACATTGGCCTAAAATTTTAAAGGGACATTTAAAAAAAATAATAAAAATTATGAAGCAAATCTGAGATGGTCAGTCGGGAACTTTCTCAGAAATCTGGTGATTTAGAACAGAATTACCCACCAGTGTTTCATGCACGGCCTTCGTCCTGTTCTTATGATTTCGTACACTCGCTAAAATGAAACAGCAGCCTTTTAAATTAACTACAAACTATTTATATATGCAAATTATTAAACAGATTATAGCAGATTGTAACTGCAAAAAAGTAAAAACCACCGCATGATAAGAATATACTGTACATATGCTGATGTGTAACAGGAGAGTTGGAATGTTTATATTTCATTTTGCTCTTCATATCCGTATCTATTTGAATTTGTGTTGAAAC
Source organism: Plotosus lineatus (assembly GCA_024760905.1). Taxonomy (NCBI): domain Eukaryota; kingdom Metazoa; phylum Chordata; class Actinopteri; order Siluriformes; family Plotosidae; genus Plotosus; species Plotosus lineatus. The sequence goes on from CM045738.1 coordinate 20,484,571, forward strand.
TCGTGGGTTTTTTTTTTTTTTTTTTTTTTTTTTTTACTAGTGACGGATTGATCAGTTTTTAAGTCTTTTCGTCATCTGTCAAGGCAGTATATCCTCACCTGAATATCAGCGTTAGCTGCTGATTTTTATTGTCTTCTGCGTTGTTTAATGTCTGTAAAATTTGAAGCATTGCACATCTCTGTTCCGATGTTGAGATATTTTTGCTTCTGAGTTTAGTCCAACACCCCAGACACATCTGAGGTTGATCACTTCTGCTGTAACATAATTTGTGATTTAGCTCATAAAGAACTTGATAATTGGCTGATCCAGAAACAGATTTAAGGCAGGTTGAGACAGTGATGCATCTCTTGCATCTCTAAAAAGGGCGTGTCCAGTCATGATGTTATAATACATTATAATAATACATTTTTGGTTTGTTGTTATAATCTTTTGTGAATTAAGTGGAAATTGGTAATAGTTCTACTGCTATAACTCATTGCAGTTGTGGGGGGTTGGCAGCGAGGACAGGAGCCTTTATTTCCGCCATGGTGTGACTCCGACTGAGGTTACAGGGAGGGCTTGGGTCCTTATGTGTGCACATGTGGACAACAGTCATAGTATCAGCAGTCCCAGGTAAATAAAGAACAGTTGAAAGTCCTTTTTGTTCTTTTTTTGTTTCACATTGAGGTTTTTCACCAGCAGGTGGCACCATTCAGCTACAGCCTTCATTCATTTTCTGAACCCGAACAGCTTAATCCTAATTAGGATCACGAGGAGGCTGCTGCCTATCTCGGCCGCCTCTGGGCGAAGATAGAGTACATCCTGGACGGCTCGCCAGGCCATTGCAAGGGCAGAAACGTACTGACAGCTATGCAGCTTCTCTTGGCCATTTAGATAGTGTATGCAAACCACAGAAAAAAAAGGATTATGGCACCCACCCATTAATGAAAGTTCAAATGAGAGTTGATCTGATGTTGAATCACGACCAGCCTACAGTTTCTACTTTTAACTATAAACTTATCAAGTGACGCCGCCCTCTGCATCAAGGCCTTGGTTAATTCATGACAACCATAATGGCCAGATTGTTCATATGTAGTAGTAAATAGATTATATTTACATGTACAGTTAATTTTGTAATTATTGTCCACAGATTCTACACTTCAGTATATAAGCAAATCAATAACTTTTAAACAGTGACAATAAATGAATGAACGCGACTTAATATGAAGTGCAGGCACTTTGCGGTAGCCCACAGGTGCCATTTCGGTGCCAGTGCAAACCCAGCGTGTTATTGATGGTACTATAGTAGTTTGATTCCAGCACTTGCTGTCTATTACAGTGATGTCTGCCTCATCACTGCTCAAAGTGCAGCACCTACCCAGGGTTCTGTGTTAAGCTGTGATGACTTGGGCATTGATAACATTCCAAAAGCACCCAGTGACAGAAGTGCGTCACCTGAGATGGCTGAACACGGTGCTTCCTTGCCTCAAGAAAATCAGAAGAAAGCGAAAGAGGCTGGAGTGCCTCGCCAGAATTCTTTGCTCAACTGCAGCCAATTAACAGACGGCGAGTTGCCATGGAGTAATGTAGATTTGGCAGAGATGAAAGTTCTCTCCGCGAATGCAGCAGAGAAGTCTGTGGCTGTGTATCCCATGGAGCTCGGGGAAACCATGAAGCAGGACGAGCAGCCGCCATGGGCATGGATCACTGCAGGGCAATGTGAGATTGATCCCAACACCAACCCCAGCTGGTTGGAAATTCCAGGTACGTAATTGGTGTCACATTTGCATGTCATAAAGTAATTTGATGCGAGTTTTTAAAAAGTTTATGAATTTAAAACTGTAGTTCATGCATTTTTTTAAAGTTATGTGACATTTGTGCAATTATAAAAATACATTAAAATTTAAATTACTGCAGTATCTCCAGCTCACCATTTAAAACAAACAAACAAATAAATAAATAAATATGTATTGGATGAACCAGAAAGTAAAAGCAGTGTGGGTTTTTTTTTTTGCGGTTGCAATTTTCATGTAAATATATTTTTCATAAAACATGAATCTTTTTCTCTGTCTGTGTCCTCTCTGTCAGATGCAGAGACACTGTGTCCCTCTATTAATCCTGCCTTTGCCATCGCAGGGGCCCGGGGCCTGCCTGCAGATAGAACACAGCAGGAGAAAGGCAGCACAAATGAAAGGGTACACACAAACATTATTATTATTATTATTATTATTATTATTATTTATTATTATCTTTTTTTATATAATGGTATTGATTTATATACTCTAAAATATTCTCTTGCATTCTTGTGTGTTATTAGTCTGTTACTGTGAAAAAAATCATAATGTGCTGGTTGAGGGACTGGCAGCCGCATCAGTGGGAGGAGGTGTGGGTAACCCTGGAGCAGGTTAGGGGTGGTGAAGCTCCCCACGACGACGTAGTCTATATCTATTATACACACAACCAGGAAAGGAAGGTGAGCAGTATACAATCTGGTGTTGAGAACAAAAAAAGTAACAAATTCCCCAAAATGTTCCACCTCACAACAAGAAGGTACCAGACTTTACCCTGTGCTTCAAAGACCTGTGTGTGTGTGTGTGTGTGTGTGTGTGTGTGTGTGGTGTGGGGGGGTGCGGGCTGTATTGATTGAATTGGTCAGCTGTTCATGATCTCACAATGTGTATCTCCACAATGTGAGGAGTGGTTTGGAAAAGCTTATATAAAGGCTCTAAAATGTCCAGTACCATTAGTCTAGTGCACGTCATTATGCCACGTCTATCACGTGAACGTCTCTAAGGCAATAGGTGCAGTGGATTCCGAGTTAAGCTATGGTGAGGTAGCAAGGCGTATGGGCTGTCTGCAACCATCGTCAGAAAGTTAACTGCCTGAAACTACACAACAGGCCAGGAGAGAGTGAAAACTGGATCGCTATATCCGTTTGCAGCACTTGTGGGACCGGTCTGGTCGTGCTGTATCACCGCCCGCATCAACGCAAATCAATGACAATCATAGAAAAGCCTTATGGGGCAGTACAGTGGCATAGTGGTTGGCATGTCTGCTTTGCAGCAAGAAAGCAAACAAGAAGGTTCCAGTCCCAGCTTCAGCGAGGTCCTTTCTAGGTGGAGATCACATGTTCTCTCTGTGCTTGCATGGGTTTCCCCCGAAAATATCATGATATTTTCCCAGCCAAAAGTCCTGCTCATTCAGCTTAATGGCTGGTCTATATTGCCCCAGGTGTGAGTTTGAATGCTTAGCTGTGTTGTCCTGCAATAAACTGGCAAGCTGTTCAGGTTGTATCCTGCCTTTGCTCGGCGTGAGCTGAGATGGGCTCCAGCCTCCTCACCACCAAAGCAGGATAAAGTGGTTTGGTAAATAAATTAATAAAAGTGTTCAGTATTAAAAAGCATCTTGTGATTTGAAGAAATTTAACTTTTCCCCCCCCCCTGGTTCAGTATCTGTATGCTGCAATAAAGGACGTCACAGCTCTTGTTCCAGTACACTTGGAGCCCCGGATCGCCCTGGCTATCTATACAGCCGAGAGGACAAGACAAAGATGGCCTATTTTACTCGCTACAGAGTCCCAGAAGGACATGGAGAGCTGGGTAATTTAAACACGATTATAAATAAACTCGCCCAGAGAGAAGTGAATTACAGTGCATTTAGAATGATCAGTAAATTTGGGGATTACAGCCCATACATCACACCACTCTTTTTAAGGAGCAGTGTACAGTGAGGTCATTATCACAAGATAAACTCCTGACAAGAGGATCAGGAAGTTCTTCCATCACTTCGGTATCACACTGTGATTTAAAATGTTTTTTTTTTTTTTCTTGCAGTTGTCCCTGTTGAATGAGTCTTGCTGTGAGTCCAGAGCTCTCCAGGACCCTCCATCTAAACAAGCCTTGTGGGCTGTCACTACCAAAGGCGATATCATGGTGCACGAGCCTTCACCCTGCTTAGAAGCTCCTGCTCAGTATTTACCCTGTGAGCAGATGTAAGACCTGTTATTTCAATCCAGTACTTTTTTTTGTCGATCCATCATTGCCTTTCTAGCTTTAAGAAGTTGCTTGCTGCTTGTCCACGTCATCACACCGCCTCTTCTTGCACTACATATATGCATGATTTGATTTGTTTTCATTTATCTTCCAGATAGTGCTCTTCTAAGAACTTGCTTGGCATGGCACAGTAGTGCTTGTGTATTTGTATGTATGTGTATATGGGCTCAGGTTCTGGCATCAAGTTCCTGGCCACCTGCTTTCGGTGGAGTGTAACAGTCTGGGTGTTGTTTGGGGCATCGGCTATGATCACACCGCCTGGGTCTACACAAGGGGCCATGGGGAAAACCAAGTTCAGGGTAAAAATCTTATGCTACACCAAGCATGTTAGAGTTAAAGCTACAGTCCTGCCCTGCCTGTGCTTGCATCAGTGTGTCAGTTTTCATATCGGTGGCATGTTTACACCATCTATGCTCTTTCTGTCCCGGAAATATATTTTTAATGTGTTAAAATAATTTACATTGACCAGAGGACAAAACAAATCCACAAACACTGACCGATGTCAGGAGTGTTTACATCTATGAGAACCAGCGCTGGAACCCTGTCACAGGCTACACTAATAAGTAAGTCCCACATCACAAGGCAGTGATTTATTTATTTTTATTTATTTTCCTTTTCCTCCTCAGGTCCATATTCTGTGCTGATTAATTGTCTTCTACCTTCACTACTCCTCAGGGGTCTACCTACAGACCGTTACATGTGGAGTGATGCTCTGGGACTGAAGGAGTGCACCAAGGATGGCACTAAACCTCCCTCTCCAGAGTGGAAATGGGTTGGTGACCTCAATGCATGTTAAAATTATATAATAGGGCTACGTATCAGTCTCTGGACATGATGAGTGAGATAATGTGAGGTGTAAGAGTTCAAAGATCCACATTTCTATTCCTTACATGTTATCTAGTACAATCTGCTCTCATCCATTGAGCATGAGCGGTTACACCGTAAATTGGACAAGTTGCTTTGTATTTGGAGAATGATGCATGTGATCTTTCATAACATTGCTATCATCACATGGTTTTTAGAGTAATTATAAAAAAATACCTTTAAATAAATCGATTATTTTTACTTGTGGGGTTTTGCCAATTTTCTCGGCAATTTCATATCACGATCTCCAAATAATCATTGAATTATTCATTCATTATCTGAACCACTTAATCCTGATTCAGGTCACAGGGAGGCTGGCGATCATGTCAGACAGAGTACACCCTGGACATCTTACCAGGCCATCGCAGGGCAGCATATTGTTATTATTATTATTATTATTATTATTATTGGCAAGCTTGTCAATTCATGAGTACTGTAGATTTTCAACACCCCCCCCCCCCCCCCCTTCTTATTGTCCGAGTCTCTCTGCAGGTGTCAGACTGGGTTATTGACTACAGCGTTCCAGGAGGGACAGATAAAGAAGGCTGGCAATATGCTGCAGATTTCCCAGTGTAGGTCTTTTCCTGAGCACAGAATGACAAAGAGCTATAAATTTTCTCCTCACTCTAATCAGAGCTGTATTTCCTGTGACACTTTCATACAGGACATTTCATGGTAATAAGACTATGAAGGACTTTGTTAGACGAAGGCGATGGGTCAGGTAAAGATTTGTATTAATATAAACCTTTTGTGTTGTGTTTAATGCAGAAGGTGTTTTGAGGCCTATCATAACATGATTTTGTTTTTTCTGGGTTTTTTTTTGTTTGTTTTTTTTGTGGACTTGGAATCGCTTATGACTCCACATTGGAAGAGATTCATTTCTGATTCTTTGTCTTCAAAGGCATTTGGCATTCATTTTCTGTAACTGCTAAATCCTAATTAGGGTCGCAGGAAGGCTGGCACCCATCCCAGCCAACTGGATCCTATTTTCATTGGCTCCTTTATGTTCCCTTATAGTATATAAAACATGTATTTGCCTCAGGCTGTGAAGTACCCGTGATGCCCCATGTTTCCAAGGATTATTCACCCATGTTCACCCCACCTTTGGCAAAGAATTGATATTTTGGAATAGCATCAGTCAGGAGATAGAGTTGTGATTCTCAAGAATTTCGTTGCAAGTTAATCACAAATAGTAGATGACTTTAGAAATTACAGCTCACTCCTTTAATTGAAGAAAATTGTAATTGAACTGGAAATGAATGGATGTTAAATCAAAATGACAAAAATAACAATGTCCTGTTTTCTGAACCTGTCATCCTTCTCTTCAGAAAGTGTAAAATTACTATAACTGGTCCTTGGCAAAAGGTCCCGCCCATCCCTCTTATCGATGTCACCATCCTGCCCTGTCTGGCCCAGAGCAGCTTGGAGCAGGTGCCTCTGTGGGCCATCAGTGAAAAAGGAGATGTTCTGTGTCGCATAGGAGTCACTGCAGTGAATCCAGCTGTGAGAACACGCACATCTTATACATGCAGTAATGAAGGAACTTGCAAATCTGGCCATAAAATGTACACTTGGAGATTCCATGTATTCATCAGTTTCATCTTTGCTGTGTTTGAACCGCCAAACGTACTTCTGATCAAAATCAGAATCATACACTGTATACACAGGAATCCCTCGCTATTTCAGGCTTCAATTCATGTGGCTGCAGTGGATCACTTTTTTTTTTTAAATAATTCACGAATTAAAAAAATGAGGAAATTAAGAATAGGGGAAAAGTTAAAGAAAATGCCACAAAACAAGGCCAATTATGCAAAAAAAAAAAAAAACGGCTTACATTTTTATGTGAGGAGCACATCTGAGTGTGTATTTATATTTTATTTACATCTTGTGCATTATTTTTGAATGTTTAATTGTTGTTATAAGCATTTGTAGCATTGAATATGTATTTATTGATATTACATACACATAAATATGTACATATACGTCAGTCAGGAGGGGTTATTCTACTTCACGGAATTCAGCAGTTGTGGGGGGATCTCGGTCCCAATTAACCACAGAAAGTAAGGGATCCCTGTGTGTGTGTGTGTGTATGTATGTGTGTGTATATATATATATATATATATATATATATATATATATATATGTATGTATGTATGTCTTTCGGCTTTTTCCCTTTTACTCGGGAGTCGCCACAGCGAATTATCTGATTTGCACGTTTTTTGATTTGGCAGAGGTTTTTACATCGGATGCCCTTCCTGTCACAACCCTTTTTAGCAATGGACAGAAAGACGCTGACGGCTTTGCAGCCTACTCTTGACGAAAGTCAGCAATGGTTCTTTTACATGCCTCTCACCATAGACAGTGAGAGACATGGCCCGCCTTTGATAACCCAGTTAGCGCTATATATCCCTAGAGAAATATATATATATATATATATATATATATATATATATATATATATATATATATATATAAATGCACAGGACAAAGACTTTCTATTGAAACTCCATTTATCACTACAGATCTGTTTCGAGGGGTGGTGAAACCATCCTCTCTTCAGGTGATTATAGAAGTTCCTCTATAATCACCTGAAGAGAGAAGATGGTTTCACCACCCCTCGAAACAGATGTGTAGTGATAAATGGAGTTTCAATAGAAAGTCTTTGTCCTGTCCTTTTATTTTTATTGTTATTTGCTCTACCAAAAAGTATTGAGCACTCTCCTATGGAAGGATCTACTCAGAAAATCCTCTCTCTCTCATATATATATATGTATGTATGTGTGTGTGTATATATATGTATATGTATGTATATATATATATATATATATATATATATATATATATATATATATGTATATGTATATATGTATATATATAATATATATATATATGTATAGGATTTTCTGAGTAGATCCTTCCGTAGGAGAGTGCTCAATACTTTTGGTAGAACAAATAAACAAAAATAAAGGACAGGACAAAAGACTTTCTATTGAAACTCCATTTATCACTACAGATCTGTTTCGAGGGGTGGTGAAACCATCCTCTCTCTTCAGGTGATTATAGAAGAATTCTTCTATAATCACCTGAAGAGAGGATGGTTTCACCACCCCTCGAAACAGATCTGTAGTGATAAATGGAGTTTCAATAGAAAGTCTTTGTCCTGTCCTTTTATTTTTGTGTATATATATATATATATATGTATATATGTATATATGTGTATATATATGTATATATATGTGTATATATGTGTATGTATATATATGTGTATGTATATATATGTATATATGTATATATATGTATATGTATATATATGTATATATATATATATGTATATATGTAATGCAGCCATGAGGCGGGGGGGGCACTAACCAGTGTCTCTCCCCCTTATGCCGGTCCCAAGCCCGGATAAATGCAGAGGGTTGCGACAGGAAGGGCATCCGGCGTAAAACTTCTGCCACATTTAAAAATGCAAATGATCAAAACAAAATTCATACCGGATCGGTCGAGGCCGGGGTTAACAACGACCGCCATCAGTGCTGTCAACCAACAGGGTGCTGATGGAAATTGGACTACTGTTGGTCGAAGACGTCGAAGAAGGAGAGGGGGGAGGCGTGTCCGTAGGCAGAGAGAGAAGAGGAAATGCGTGAGCCTCGGACTGAGAGTAGGGACTTTGAATGTTGGAACTATGCAAGGAAAAGATAGGGAGCTGGCTGACATGATGCAGAGGAGGAAGGTGGACATACTGTGTGTTCAGGAGACAAGGTGGAAAGGTAGAAAGGCTAAAAGCTTAGGAGCAGGGTTTAAACTGTTTTATAATGGTGTGGATGGGAAGAGAAATGGAGTAGGAGTCATCTTGAAGGAGGGGTTTGTCAGGAATGTTCTAGAAGTGAAAAGAGTGTCAGACAGAGTGATGAGTCTCAAGTTAGAAATTGAAGGCGTGATAGTCAATGTTGTTAGTGCTTATGCCCCACAGGCAGGATGTAAGCTAGAAGAGAAGGAGAGATTCTGGAGTGAGTTAGATGAAGTGATGCAGAGTACCCCCAGAGGTGAAAGAGTGGTCATTGGAGCAGACTTCAATGGACATGTTGGTGCAGGCAACAGAGGGGACGAGGAAGTGATGGGCAGGTTTGGTATCCAGGACAGGAACACAGAAGGACAGATGTTGATCGATTTTGCAAAAAGGATGGAAATGGCTGTGGTGAATACTTTCTTCCAGAAGAAACAGAAGCATAGGGTGACTTATGAAAGCGGAGGTAAGAGCACACAGGTAGACTACATCTTGTGTAGGCGAGGTAATTTGAAGGAAGTCAGTGACTGCAAAGTAGTAGTGGGTGAGAGTGTTGCCAAACAGCATAGGATGGTGGTGTGCAGGATGACACTGATGGTGAGAAAGGTGAAAAAGGCAAAGGTAGAGCAGAAGACAAAGTGGTGGAAGCTGAAAAAGGAAGAGTGTCGTGTTGTCTTCAAGGAGGAGTTGAAACAGGCTTTGGGTAGTCAGGAAGTGCTTCCAGAGGACTGGACAACCACAGCCAATGTGATCAGGGAGACCGGTAGGAGAGTATTTGGTGTGTCCTCTGGAAGGAAAGTAGATAAGGAAACTTGGTGGTGGAATGAGGAAGTGCAGGAGTGTGTACAAAAGAAGAGGTTAGCCAAGAAGAAGTGGGACATTGAGAGGACCGAAGAGAGTAAACAGGAGTACAGGGAGACACAGCGTAAGGCGAAGGTAGCAGTGTCAAAGGCCAAACAGAGGGCGTATGATGACTTGTATGATAGGTTGAACAGTAAGGAGGGAGAAAATGATCTATACAGGTTAGCACAGCAGAGAAATAGAGATGGGAAAGACGTGCAGCAAGTTAGAGTGATAAAGGACAGAGAGGGAAATGTATTGACTGATGACAGAAGTGTGCTGGGAAGATGGAAAGAGTACTTTGAAGAGCTGATGAATGAGGAAAATGAGAGAGAAAAAGAGTAGAAGGGGTGACCGTTGAGGAGCAGGAAGTAGCAAAGATTAGTAAGGGAGAAGTGAGGAGGGCATTGAAGAGGATGAAGAGTGGAAAGGCAGTTGGCCCTGATGACATACCAGTTGAGGTATGGAAGTGTCTAGGGGAGGTAGCAGTAGATTTTCTGACAAGAATATTCAACAAGGTCTTAGAAAGTGAACAGATGCCAGAGGAATGGAGGAGAAGTGTGCTTGTGCCCATTTTTAAGAACAAGGGCGATGTACAGAGTTGTGGCAACTACAGAGGGATAAAGTTGATGAGCCATACAATGAAGCTATGGGAAAGAATAGTGGAAGCAAGACTAAGGGCAGAGGTCAGCATTTGTGAACAACAGTTTGGTTTCATGCCAAGAAAGAGCACCACAGATGCAGTGTTTGCTTTGAGGATGTTAATAGAGAAGTACAGAGAAGGTCAGAAGGAGCTGCATTGTGCCTTTGTGGATCTGGAGAAAGCATATGACAGGGTGCCGAGAGAAGAACTGTGGTATTGTATGAGGAAGTCTGGAGTGACAGAGAAGTATGTTAGAGTGGTGCAGGACATGTATGATAGATGTAAGACAGTGGTGAGGTGTGCTGTCGGTGTGACAGAAGAGTTCAAGGTGGAGGTGGGACTACATCAAGGGTCAGCTCTCAGCCCCTTCTTGTTTGCTATGGTGATGGACAGGCTAACAGATGAGGTTAGACAAGAATCTCCATGGACTATGATGTTTGCAGATGACATTGTGATCTGTAGTGAGAGCAGAGACCAAGTGGAGGAAAATCTAGAGAGGTGGAGGTATGCCCTGGAAAGGAGGGGATTGAAGGTTAGTCTTAGTAAGACAGAATACATGTGTGTGAACGACAAGGACCCAAGAGGAACTTTGAGGTTACAGGGGGCAGAGATAAAGAAGGTGGAGGATTTTAAGTACTTAGGCTCAACAATCCAGCGCAATGGAGAGTGTGGAAAAGAGGTGAAGAAGCGCGTGCAGGCAGGTTGGAATGGATGGAGAAAAGTGTCCGATTGTGATGTGTGATAGGAGAGTATCGGCAAGAATGAAGGGAAAAGTGTACAAGACGGTGATGAGGCCAGCAATGTTGTATGGTTTAGAGACAGTGGCCCTGGGGAAAAGACAGGAGTCAGAGTTGGAGGTAGCAGAGATGAAAATGTTGAGGTTCTCTTTGGGAGTAACGAGGATGGATAGGATCAGAAATGAGTACATCAGAGGGACAGCACATGTTAGATGTTTTGGAGACAAAGTCAGAGAGGCTAGATTGAGATGGTTTGGACATGTACAGAGGAGGGATAGTGAGTATATTGGTCGTAGGATGCTGAGGTTGGAACTACCAGGCAAAAGGCCCAGAGGAAGACCAAAGAGAAGATTTATGGATGCAGTGAAGGCGGACATGAAGGTCGTTGGAGTAAGAGTAGAAGATGCAGAGGATAGGGAGAGATGGAGGCAGATCATTTGCTGTGGCGACCCCTGAAGGGAACAGCCGAAAGGAAAAGAAGAAGATATATGTATATATGTATATATATGTATGTATATGTATATATGTATATATATATATATATATATATATATATATATATGTATATATATATATATATGTGTATATATATATATATATATATATATATATATATATATATACACACACACCATATTCGATGTAATAAGCACCCTTCTCCAATAAGCCCCCCCCCCATGTTTTTAATCTTATGTCTAATAACCTGGTTGCAAAATCGTAGATCAAACTTACCAATATTTTTCGGTCAGTCTCTGTAACCCTAAAATGAGACGTTTACTGCTTGTAAAAGTGATTTTACATGGCATTTCCAGACCTCATGCCACTGGTGAATGTCTGTAATGTTCATCAGAAACAACACATTTGATTGTTCTGCTGTGCTTTAAAAAACAGGAAAATATTTTGCTGTGTTCTCTTGGGAAATGTCCAACAACTGATGAACCATTAGAAACTGCTACAGCAAAACTATGAGTTGCTCTGAATGAATAGAGCGAAGAGCTAGATATGGACCTATCAGAAAGCGATGAGTATTTTTCACCCGATTCTCCTGCTTCATAAATTTAATGATGTTCCTGGACATGTGCTTTTGTTTATGTTTGTGTTGTTTGGTTCAACTTGCCATGTGCTAAAGTTGACATTCGTGTTGATTGGCTCGATTTTACTTCCAGGAAAATGTTCAAAAGAACAGCACTTGGAGGGAAACGTAAGGGGTCTTTTTTTTTAATTAATTTATGCTGTTTTCTGTTATTTTCATCCTTTATGTAAGTAATTTGGTTGATACCACAAAACGAATAACGCAAATCCCAGTAAAACTCTTTTACTGTTCCATTAGTATTCATGTTTTCCACCTCGATGGTAATAAGCACTTACCGTTCCACTCCACTGGCAGCCATTTTAATAAGCGCCCACCCACTCCAATTTTTCAAACGCCCTGGGCGTTATCACGTTGCATACGGTGTGTGTGTGTGTGTGTATGTATATATGTGTGTGTGTGTGTGTGTGTGTGTGTATATATATATATATATATATATATATATATATATATATATATATATATATATATATATAAAATGTATGTATATGTGTGTGTGTGTGCATGCTGTAGATCAGCCAGAGTTGAAACAGTGGACACAGCTGCCCATCAGCCATTAGTTTGAACATTTGAGATGCTTACACACCTGCACCCTTGGTGTAGTGTTGGCTTCCCCGTGTATTGCGATGGTGTAACCATGCTGGATTTTTTTTTAAATTAAGTCCTCTTTATGGTAAAATTCTAATAGCAAAATGTCTAACTCTGAAAAATATATACAGTCAAATATTTTGTTTTCCACCAACCCTAAATTGCAGTGAGTTCAGTATGAATATTTAATGTATTTACATTTGCATCCATGACCTTTGATTGCAGTCTTCAACCACCTGGAAATCAAACATATCAATATACTTCTTTAAATATAATTTTTTTCATTATCAAATCATAGCACTACATTAACCTCTGCTACTGTTGAACTTAAAGTACATTAGTTATAAATGTTACTTGAATAAAAAGTGTCATGTAATTAACAAGTACATAGGAGGAGGTTATGTTCTCACAGCCCAAGCTGATCCATCCTTTGTACTTAAATCACCACATTTTGGTGTTTATATAAAAACATTCTTTATGATTGACAGTTATGTGAATAGTATGCCACTCTGGGCACTTAATCATTTGAGTAGGTAGTATAATGAATAATAAGTTGATTTTAATGTTATTTTCCATGTGACCTGGTGTACTCAAATGCTGATTGGGTGATTCTGTACTACAGGGCAGCACATGGCTTCATGTGGGGACAGATCAGCCATTTAAGTCCATATCCATCGGAGGAGGACACCAAGTTTGGGCAATCGCCCGGGATGGAGCGGTCTTCTACCGTGGCTCAGTTTCAGCTCAAAACCCAGCAGGTGAGATGCAGAGCGAACCCATGGAATGTCGTCTGTGGTTAATGTCTATTGGACTCGACTGATTTTGTATTTAAACAGGGTATAAAAATACTAATTAGTGATTGGAGTAAACGGATAAAAAAAGTCATACACAAAGAACTTCATTTAATATTCACATCCGATTGGTGCTTGGGAATCAGCCTGAGGTTCCTGGAGTTGGAAACATCTGCAGCAGGATGAAGAGCTTTCAGACATTTCAACTCTGCTAGGGATTTCAGTTTTCTCACCATCAACTAGTGAAGAGCAGAAAACTGTCCATTTCGGACTGGTCCCCTTAGCCTGTTGGAAGATGAGGTGACGGATTAATGTGTATTTGACCATTTATGCTTTTAGGCGAGTGCTGGTACCACATCCCCTCTCCTAACAAACAGACACTCCGACAGGTGTCGGTGGGCAGGACGTCCGTATATGCTGTTGATGAAACTGGTGAGTCGACTCCATTGCTTCCTGTTGTTTCTTTCAGTTTAGGCATCACCTAAAGTGTTTATGTAATTCGGTCTCTCGATAACTCCAAATCCCAAGTAGTTATAAATAAGGTCGACTTTATTCAAGAACAGAAAATGATGGTCATTATTGATGTTTGTCTGTTTGACTAACACAGGGAATCTATGGTACAGGCAGGGTCTGACCCCTAGTTATCCACAGGGTTCTGCGTGGGAGCTCATCTGTGGTAATGTGTGCAAAGTCTCCATTGGACCACTGGACCAGGTATAAAACCTCTCGTTGTTCTGTAAAACTCGGTTAGCGTGTGATGCCCTGCAAATTTGAGCACGCTTTATGATGATGATGATGTCGGAACCTGCTGTTTCTCATTTTTCTCCAGGTTTGGATAATTGCTGATAAGGTTCCAGGCCATCCAACAGAAACTCCGGGCACCGTGTGCCACAGACTGGGAGTCCGGCCCATGCATTCTAAAGGCTTATCTTGGGACTTTGGAATTGGTGTAAGTTTTTGGATTTATTACCCTTCACTTCACAACCCTTAGGAAGGGGCAGAAACATGCTGACAGCTATGCAGCTACTATTTACGAAAGTCAGCAATGGTTCTTTTACATTTTTAATTGACATTTCCACCTCCAGAGGCCAGACCCCCACCCCGATTTATTACAACCAGCAGATTGAACAGGATATTATGGATGTCTAGGTGTTCTAGAGTAACAGTGCTTGTGTGTTGATACAGGGTGGATGGGGACACCTATCGGTGAGGGGGAACTCCACCGAGGCCCAGCGTGCCCTTCCTCCCAGTCCTCAGACCAGCAGGAGCCAGGAGCAGGTGAATGGCAAAGTCATGAAGTGTTCGATTCCTCACTAGCCTACACCATCACTACAGCATTCACTCACTCTGCAGCGTGTTCCAATTTCACATTTGGGTGTTTATATTTCATGTTATTTAAAAAAGTATCCTCTAATTTTTTAATCTTATCCACATTCAGTAACCGTTTTATCATGAACAAGGTAGCAAGTGTATCGTGGGAATACTGGGCGAGTGGCAGGAACATGAACTAGGGGCAATGAACTAGTGTCCTATGGGCACATATTTAGGGGATCAGAGGACTAAAGGACCAAGAGGAACTCCGTGAGAACATGCAGAGACCTGAGTGACCTAAACTTGGGCTCAAACTGGGGACACTGGAGCAGTAAGTCTTTGGTTCAATTGTGGGCCTCTGCAGCTACTTTTAATCCTGCAAACCACTATTATCTTACTAAGGGGCGACACACTAGAGGTGTGAGTGAAAAGCGACCAACATGAATGGCAATTCGCTGCTGTTGCGTCTTCGTTTCAAACGTTTAAAAATTTTCATGGCTGTCGAGGCTTTGATGCAGAATAGTCTATTTCTTCTCAAGAAATCTGCAAAGCTGTTCCACTTATAAATTTTGAGGGGCTTTTCATTCAAGGAAAAGTGTAAATGTTGGAGACCTGCTAGCATCCACCACATTGTGTATATTTTGTCATCATTTCATATTTTGTTCACGGTAATAGTGTGCAAATCCAGTGAACGGTTTGAGATCAAGAAGTGTACAAAATGTGACTGATTTAAGGCCGGACAGCTCAAACCACTCCCGCAATTTAGGTATTTAAGCCGCAAAAGAGTTGCTTCCGCATGAAGTTGCCAAACAATCTTGATGCAAAAGTCACACAAAAGGGTTTGCATCAGTTTCTTTTCTATCACACTTCTATTGTGATCACCCCATAATTGTTTATCCTTTGGAGCGATACCTATCAAGTTCTTAAATCAATGATGGATTTCATGAAGTAATTCATTGTGTGTATAACGCTTGCTTTTGTCTCCATTAAATAAACAAGTATACAAACTTTTGAAATATTTTCATTGTGCCAAGGAACATTAACCACTTCAGCACCTGTGTACAGTGACAAAGGTAAATATACAGGAGCGTTTGTTTAAAGACTTAGATATGCCCACATGGCATATAGTAGCCGAGTTACTGGAGAAACCTCAGAGCAGAACCACGACTAACTTAACTTGAGCTGTGCCCCATACTGAACCTGGAAATGCCAGACATTTTTCTGCATAACCAAATAAAATACATTAGTTTTAGATGCCTGAATATTGGATTTACATGAGTAAACTACATATGTCATGAATAGCTCTTGCATTGTCCTTTTCAAGAACTTTTTTTCGGGCAAAAAGGGCAACTTCTGGTTACATGACCAGAAATCGAAGATTGCCACCATGATGATCTCTCAAACTTGTCTAACCAGGTGACTCTAGTAGTATTCATCATTTTTGATAATGATTTTGTGATAGCAGGATTTTTGCTCAATGCAAATGGAGCCGTGGGGAGAGGGGGCCCACAAGCCACTGTTCATCCTCACGCCAGTCCCAAGCTCAGATAAATGCAGAGGGTTATGTCAAGAAGGGCATCCGGTGTAAAACATTTGCCAAACTTGTGATGCGATTCATCAATAACAATGTCATACCGAATCGGTTGAGGCCCGAGTTAACGACTGCAATCAGTGCTGTTGACCAACAGGGTGCGGGTGGAAACTGGATTACTGTTGGTCGAAGAAGGAGAGGCAGGAGGTGAGCTGGCTGACATGATGCAGAGGAGGAAGGTGGACATACTGTGTGTTCAGGAGACCAGGTGGAAAGGTAGCAAGGCTAGAAGCTTAAGAGCGGGGTTAAGCTGTTTTATCATGGTGTGGCCGGAAAGAGAAATAGAGTAGGAGTCATCTTGAAGGAGGGGTTTGTCAGGAATGTTCTAGAAGTGAAAAGAGTGTCAGACAGAGTGATGAGTCTCAAGTTAGAAAGTGAAGGCGTGATGGTCAATGTTGTTAGTGCTTATGCCCCACAGGCAGGATGTGAGCTAGAAGAGGAGAGATGCTGGAGTGACTTAGATGAAGTGATGCAGAGTACCCCCAGAGGTGAAAGAGTGGTCATTGGGGCAGACTTCAATGGACATGTTGGTGCAGGAAACACGGTACGAGGAAGTGATGGGCAGGATTGGTAACCAGGACAGATGTTAATTGATTTTGCAAAAAGGATGGAAATGGCTGTGGTGAATACTTTCTTCCAGAAGAGACAGGAGCATAGGGTGACTTATAAAAGCAAAGGTAGGAGCACACAGGTAGACTACATCTTGTGTAGGCGATGTAATTTGAAGGAAGTCAGTGACTGCAAAGTAGTAGTGGGTGAGAGTGTTGCCAAACAGCATAGGATGGTGGTGTGCAGGATGACGCTGATGGTGAGGAAGGCAAAGGCAGAGCAGAAGACAAAGTGGTGGAAGCTGAACATTGAAAAGTGTCATGTCTTCAAATAGGAGATGAAACAGGCTTTGGATGGTCAGGAAGTGCTTCCAGATGACTGGACAACCACAGCAATTGTGATCAGGGACACAGGTAGAAGGGTACTTGGTGTGTCCTCTGAAAGGAAAGTAGATAAGGAGACTTGGTGGTGGAATGAGGAAGTGCAGGAGTGTGTACAAAGGAAGAGGTTAGCTAAGAAGAAGTGGGACATAGAGAGGACCGAAGAAAGTAAACAGGAGTACAGGGAGACACAGCGTCAAAGGCCAAACAGAGGGCGTATGATGACTTGTATGATAGGTTGGACAGTATGGAGGGAGAAAATGATTTCTCTGCTGTGCCAACCTGTATAAATCAAGATGGGAAGGACGTGCAGCAAGTTAGAGTGATTAAGCACAGAGAGGGAAATGTATTGACTGATGACAGAAGTGTGTTGGAAAGATGGAAAGAATACTTTGAAGAGCTGATGAACGAGGAAAATAAGAGAGAGAAAAAAAAAGAGTAGAAGAGGTGATCGCTGAGGTCTAGGACGTAGCAAGGAATTAGTAAGGGTGAAGTAAGGAGGGCATTGAGTTGGTCCTGATGACATACCGGTGGCGGTATGGAAGTGTCTAGGAGAAGTAGCAGTAGATTTTCTGACAAGAACATTCAACAAGGTCTTAGAGAGTGAGAGGAATGGAGGAGAAGTGTGATGGTGGCAACTACAGCGGGATAAAGTTGATGAGCCATACGATGAAGTTGTGGGAAAGAATAGTGGAAGCTAGACTAAGGGCAGACGTCAGCATTTGTGAACAACAGTTTGGTTTCATGCCAAGAAAGAGCACCACAGATGCAGTGTTTGCTTTGAGGATGTTATTAGAGAAGTACAGAGGAGGTTAGAAGGAGCTGCGCATTGTGCCTTTGTGGAGCTGGAGAAAGCATATGACAGGGTGCCGAGAGAGGAACTGTGGTCTTGCATGAGGAAGTCTGGAGTGGCGGAGAAGTATGTTAGAGTGGTGCAGGACATGTATGAAAGATACAAGACAGTGGTGAGGTGTGCTGTTGGCGTGACAGAAGAGCTCAAGATGAAGGTGGAAGCCCCTTCTTGTTTGCTATATGATGATAGACAGGCTGACAGACGAGGTTAGACAAGATTCCCCATGGACTATGATGTTTGCAGATGACATTGTGATCTGTAGTGAGAGCAGAGAACAAGTGGAGGAAAATTTAGAGAGGTGGAGGTATGCCCTGGAAAGGAGAGAACTGAAGGTTAGCCTCAGTAAGACAGAATACATGTGTGTGAATGAGAAGGACCCAAGAGGAACGGTGAGGTTAATGGGAGCAGAGATAAAGAAGGTGGAGGATTTTAAGTACTTAGGCTCAATAATCCAGAGTAATGGAGAGTGTGGAAAAGAGGTGAAGAAGCGCGTGCAGGCAGGTTGGATAAAAGTGTCCGGTGTGATCGGAAAGTATCAGCAAGAATGAAAGGAGAAGTATACAAGACAGTGATGAGGCCAGCGATGTTGTATGGTTTAGAAACAGTGGCGGAGATTCCCTTTGGGAGTAACGAAGATGGATAAGAACAGTAATGAGTACATTAGAGGGACAGCACATGTAAGAGGTTTTGGAGACAAAGTCAGAGAGGCTAGATTGAGATGGTTTAGACATGTACAGTGGAGGGATAGTGAGTATATTGGTAGTTGGATGCTGAGGTTGGAACTATCAGGCAGAAGGCCTAGATGAAGACCAAAGAGAAGATTTATGGATGTGGTGAAGGAGGACAAGAAGGTCGTTGGTGTAAGAGTAGTGGCGACCCCGAAGGGAACAGTGGAAAGGAAAAGAAGAGGATTGTTGCTCAATGTAAGAGGACCTGAAAAAGGAAACAAAATTGAAATATCTCTATTTGTCACTTAATTAGGTCCAAATGAGTCAACATGTGTCCATCTATGAAAAAAATTGAACTTTTGCCAAATTTAGATACTGGTATAAGTTTTATTCTTTGAAATATTGCCTAATTCTATATAAACTTATAACACTACATATAATATACTAGTTATAATGTCTAACATAATCTTAGGTAAATACAATTCCAGGATTCCAAATCTCTGGCTTACGACTGGTTGGTCGGAACCGATCTAGGTCGTAACTCGAATAGTTACATGAAACATGAAAGTAAATACACTCACTATCCGAGTTACGACCTAGATTTTCAAACGTGCATGGGAAAGCCGATTAGATTGGCTTTCGGCACTGCAAGGGTTAGTTTTCCTACAATGGGGATTATTTCACCAGACTGAACACCCCTGTCTGAGGAGCCCAGGTCGACCTAAGCAGGATGCCATTGACGGTTGATTCCATGCTTTTGCTGGTGAATTGTACACCCACTCTGTTGATTGTGGTAAGAGGAATCCAAGGGTTTTGTACAATCTGACATACGTTGGCCACCCTTAGACCGACCCACAAAAAAAAAAAAAAAAAAAAAAAACCCCAAACAGCTCTTGTGCTCCTGGTGATTGACACAACCGGAGAACAGCTTTTTATTTTGGATTACATCATATAAATTACTTATCCAGTCAAATTAGTTTTTATTTACTTTTGAATGTCTCTGTACTGTAAAACTCGACAGGGACGATAAAAATACGTTTATGAAGTCATCATTTTTCATTTATTTCCATAATAAACATTGTAATTATTTATAAACAGTTCATTCAATTTCACTAATCATCAATATGAAGTAAAAATATCACTTTTTTTTTTTAAATTTACAAGTTTAAGGGCATGACCTGCATTTACTTAATTATTTTAAACATAACCATTTTCCCATCATGTTTAAACTGTGATATGTCACACTTCTTTAAATTACAAAATGTTACCTTAACTTTAGAACATCAATCATTCCCAATTTACAGACAAAAGTTTCACATTTATATACAGCCATAGAGTTCAACATTAAAAGTTTACACTTTCAGGATGTGCAAGATTAAGCAAATATCTGTATATACTGCAGAATAAAATCAAATATATCCTTAAATAAAACTCAAGATCAAATGAAAGAGTGCTGGTAATCCGAACATCGTTCCGAAAACACAGAGCTTACTTTACTGAAGTATAAACGGAATTATCCGCTACACATCTGATCGTCTGAAAATATCCGTCACGTTATTTTCACAAATAGAACCAGGAACGGGTAAAAAGCAAAGACCTTCCATTTCTTTGCAAAACATTCAAACACTAATGTCAGTGCTGTAGCTTTCATTTAAATTCAAAACCATGCGCATACCAAACGAAGGCAAATTCACCAACAAACCATGATTGGCTGATTTTAATCACTATGGATGGTAATCATAAGGAAAATAGAGCTTTCAGAAACTGTGTCTATCCATAAGCATCTCTGTAGTGTTTACGTTAGGAACTTTTAGTAAAATATATGCAAATCTATAGGAAATTCTTAAATACCAATCATTAAAGTTGTTAATGATTTCAAATGTTTCTTATGAAAGCATTTCATTAGCACTATATTTACAATTCATATTACATTCTTGATGAAGGCAACACAAATGAAAAATTAGACAGTGACGCCAAAAAAAAAAAAAAGCAAGATATGAGTGAAAAACTCTGGAGGGAGAAAAGCATGCTGCTCAACTGCATTTCCACCACCGTCAACGTTTTGGTTAGTTTGCATAAAAATCAACAAAATGAGGGGGAAATGGGTCCATACTTTCAAGTTTTTTTTTATACTGTCACTCCTCGCTTAATGACGATAATCTGTTCCAACCACCGCGTCGTTAAGTGAATTCATTGTCAGGCAAATACTTCCCTTTATGTCAACACAAATCGTGATTATATAAGAAGTATATCATATAGCATCACAGTAGGCGGGCCTACCGTGGCCTAAAACTTAACCGAATGCAGGTTAACTGCTAGCGATCGTTTGTGTTTTACTACTTTCTTCATGTTGCTTGATGATCTTATCATCGTTGTCATCTTCCGCTTCACTTCTAAATAAATTGCTCTCTTTTGCTTCTTGGTAGAAGATCCATGAGTTGTACAATTTACATCTCTTTTTTCTGACATCTTTCGGGGATAAAACACTTGCACTTATACTCTCGACTGTGCTGCCACTGTATTCGGCACATATACATGACGTCGCAACTTCGAAATATTTTCATTAAGCGTATATTGGTCAAAGTCACATAAACCCGTCGTAACTCCAAGTTATTGTTAACCGAGCACGTCGTTAAGTGAGGAGGGATCATATTTAATACATCTGCAAATGCATGATCGACAAATACTTTTACAAATGAGTTTTTTCTTCTCTCAAGCTTGTATTTAAAAATAAATAAATTCTGTAAGCTGTTTGTTATACGGCTCAGTCTCACTAAAATTATTTATCTTACTAAAATGATAAAGAATAAAACCTCATAAAAGCCCACTGTAGCAAAAGCTTTAATTTAAGCTTTAATTTGATGCACCGTCCCGAAACTGAGCTGATGATGAGCTTTTAATTAAAGGGACATGCTACAGATCTTCCTTTTGGAAAATTTAGTAATAGTTAAAGTTCAATAATTATCATCCTTACAGCTGAGGAATCTGAGTTTTGGTACAACAAACTGTAGGCTATGGAAAAAAATGTAGTCAAAAGATTGTGCAAAAATATCTTTAGCCACAGGTGTTCTGATTCAAAGCTAGTCCCCTTAACTAAGCATTACACACGCAGCACGGCAAATTTAATGTTCCAGTCCAAACAACTGTGGGTCATCAGACAATTTTGCACATCTGTGTAAGAACCTCTTGGCTGATCAGTGAAAAGCTCAGTTCAATCATTCAGGGAAAACCGTCAATAAAACATGACATGAATTACACACGCACACGATCAGGAAACATTTTAAAGAAAAAGCATGTCAAGCACAACAGGTTCCTTCAGGACAACAGGTTCTCGCAAACACTTCATGAAGGTGTGACAGACAGTAACATATCTGCGGAACAAAAATAGTAGATGCTGATGATGCTTCGTGATTCATTCTGCAGTTTGTCTCCAAAAAAATGTTGCCTGAGAAGCTTATCACAGCCTTCAAGACAAGTGTCTGAATTCTTAAACACTTACAAAATGTGTCCTTTGCGTCCAAATACTGCAATTAGTCCTAGTCTTTCTCTCCATCTTCACTGCTTCCTGTGTAATATATAACAAGGCAAAAATTCACTGACCGTCCACAGGACAGTTGCACTGTTATATAAATCCGATGCAACACTGGGCTTCATTTCACAGGCGCAAATAAAATCCCAGTAAATTTTTCCCAAGTTTCAATTGATAATCTATGAATTTGATAAAGGTAAAGTGTAATAATCATTAAATCACCAAACTACCAGGATCTTCCTGAATATCATATTTCTTTTTTATAAAATCTCCTGCAAATTATTTCAGAATACATTTAAGCTTTAATCTGAGACATGTAACCCAGAGTTTCTTCATGACTTTTGCTGGATGCTAACGTGAGCGCGACCGACTCACCTCCTTGTTCGATATCCGAGTCCGTGATGTGGGTGAGGGAGAAGCTGGCGATGTTTGCTGGAGAAATGGTGAAGCGGGAGTAAGTGGTGGAGCTGTTCCAGCTCTGCTCAGAGGAGCGGCTTGCAGGGGGTGGGGAGGAGTACGCTGTTGTGGTCTTGCTTCCCAGCGGAACACTTCCGGACTTGGGGAGGAAGGAAGGGTCTGGAGAGAAGTCATCGTCCCATTCAAACGCACCACCTGTAAAGCAGAGTTGGGGGGTTTAGGTTCTTACTGTTAGAACTATCATAACTTGGTATGAAACTGTCCTCACTCCTATTACCTTCTTCATCTGTGGAGCTTTCAGAGTTGGTGTACCTGTTCAGGTAACTGGAGGCTACTATGCTACTGAACTCGGGCACCTGGCTGTTGGAACCCGAGATGTACTCTCCAAGCTCCTTGGTAGGGGTTTCCTGTTTGTTATAGAAAGGCTTTTAGAACAAAAATCCGTCACACTAAATTTCATTTATTAAATTCTGTCTAGCAGTGTTTGTGTTCATGGTGTTGCTTTCTACTTAATACATATTTTTTATTATTACTTTCTATTCACCATGGATTTCATACTCTGACCAGCCAAAAACTAGGTGCATACTCTAATATTGTAGGACCGGCTTTAACTTCGATTATAGCAGATAATCTCTATGGCATTGCGGTTTGAGTTGGTCAGGTTGAAGCTCAGCAACATTATGAATCAATAAAATCCATTCAACTGATGACCTGAATGACCAGGTTATCAAATCAATGGACATGTTCTTCCCTGCTGTTGCATGAATATTAAATTAGGGCTGAAAGTGATACAGCATCAGGAATTATTTTTTACACATGAGTGGGCACCACAGAGTTCTGACCTTAACAGTACAAAAAAAAGTGTACACAATGTGCTGGTGAAGACTTTGGTGGTTCAATTACATCTTTGGATATAAATACAATTTATGATACTGTGTAAAGTTTATCAAAACAATGCCATGGCCGTTATGTCCTATAATCCAGGCTAAAGGTGGTCTAGCATAATATTAGAGACTTAATTTGTCTGGGCAGAGTATATTAACAACCTTTATTATAAATAATAACTGAAATTGTCACCTATTAACAAACCACATAAAGGCTATAGTATACCTGATCAAAGAGGTAAACAGTGACATCATCAAAGAAGGACACAACTTTTCTGTTTTCCGTGTTACTATCCGATGCGGTTGGGGATTTATCCACCTGGGGAGATTTACGTTTTAACAAGCTTTTAAGGGTGCAGGCATCACTGTTGTCAGACACGATTACAGGCACTGGATACACGGTATCGTCATCGCTTTCAGAGCTAGAACTGTGCATCCTGTATGCGCGCATGTCATCGTCTGAGTCATCACTGTTCTCATCCTCATCAGCCTCCACACCGTCTTCAGAACCTCCGGTCACTGCGGCTCCGTCCAGCTTGCCAAGATATCTTCCTTCCATGTCAGGCTCCTTTTTCTTTGGGATTTCCCCAGCATAAGTCCTCACTAGTTTTGCATGGACTACATTTTCGGCTGAAGGCATTACTGAGGTAGAAGCTGCATCTTCATGAGCATCAGTGGTTAAACTAGATTGAGGTGAATCTGCCAAGAGATCTGAGGATTCGAACTTCTCTTCTTTCTGAGTTGCTGTCTGCGCGGGCATTTCTGTCTCTTCTTCTTGACTCCAGACTAACTCTGGTTGAATGCTCATTTTGGGCACATTTACATCAACTCTCGGATCAACTTGTTCTTGCTGATCACCAGATGCTACACATTCCAAGGGGGATGAAATCCCTTCCATTGTCCCACTTATATGGTCAGTGGAAGAGTTCTCAACCCAAAGAGATGCATCAGCAGGAGTTCCACCATTGATGTCATCACTCTTCTTGTCGAGCTCTTCGTTGTCAGAGAAGTAGGCAGAGTCTCTATAGCTTCCACCAACTGGAGCATCACCAATTTCATGGTGCAGTCCATCTCCATTTTCCTGAACATCAGGTACACTGTCCACTGCAGACACTATAATTTCTGGAGGTGATAACTTTGCAGCAGAAGGCTCTTTAGTGCTACTTTCATTTTCCGCTGACACGTCATCTGTGCTTGGTTGAGAATTCCACTCAGGTGACTCGATGTTCTCAGTTTCATATCCACTGTCAGCAGGCCTGTAAGGTGGTTGGAGCTTATGAACAAAAGGTTCCAGTGTTTTCTCCTGCCCCTCTTCTCTATGGATGTCCAGAGAATCTAACGAATCAGGGGTTTCAGCCGAGTGTTCAACAGCTGGTAAACTGAATGATATGCTGTCCTCAAGAAGGCTGTCCTGGCTGATCTGGTCCAAACAAGAGTGCAAGATCAATGGTGAGGATGGATCCTGAGAAACATTGTTGTCCACAGAGGGTTCTTCCTGAGCTTCTTGCAGTGGAGTATCTTCAGTTTTGCTGAGGATCTCCCCGTCTGAAAGCATGTCACTGAAGGAATCACTACTTGTTAAGCCTTCAGTTATACCACTGTCCACGCCTTCTACAAATTTATCTACAGGCGAAGAGAGCGGACTCTTTTGCTCAGGACACTCTTCCACAATTCCTATGTCCTGCCTGTTCTCCTCAAAGACAGTGAGGCATACTTCAAGGCCAGAGGTATTGGCATCTGTGCACAAATTGTCTGTGGCAGCACTTTCATCATTAAACTGATGACTACTGATTGGAATTGGAACAGCGTTGTCGGCGCTCTCAGAGGTAGACTCAGGAGTAGAATAAATCCAACCATCTAATGTCACATTTTCCTCATTTGAAGAGCCAGTTATATCTGGCAGCTGGTTGCTACAGGTTTCTTCTTTTGAGAATATATCTGAAGGCACCAGTGTTTCACTTTCTTTTAAGGGTGATAGAAAATCTTGTAAAATTGGATTTACCAGGTCTAAGAATTCCTCCCGAAGCTGTACAGAAGTTAGTAAAGATTCTGAGGGGTCACTGGTACCATTCAAAGTAGTTGCAGCATCTACATCAAAGAGGTTTAGTGATACGTCTGGGTTCTGGATTTCTCTGGACTCAGGGCTCTCTTTAATGAGTTTGTTTTCTTTTAGAAACTCAAAGTTGTCAACGAGTCTCTCGGTGTTTAGAAGTTTCATTACATCCACATTACCACCAAAGTCTTCAGAATGAACAGTTTCTTGTTCGATACTTAAAAAAGGAAGGCTTGTTCCTTTTTTATCCACTGTGCCCTTGGCATCATCATGAAACGATCGAATCTCTGGGAGTTCCATTAAACCACTTCTGAAAGAATGAGGTTCTTCCAATTTGGAATCTTTCTCGCTGAAAATGTCCGCATGGTAAGGACTTTCATGTTCACTTGAGGACCATATATGGCTGTCCTGAAGAAACGAATCTTTCGAGTCTATGCTCTGATGAAAGAAATCCGCATCTGTACTGGACTCATCCAACTTAATGTCCTGTAAGACTATGTAGCGCTCCTTGTTTGATGCAGTGGCTCCTTCAGCACTCTGACTGTCCATGGCTCCAAGATCGCTTTCATCTTGCTCCTCTAACTGAATGTAGTACTCATTCCCAGAGTTGCCCTCTCGTGCGTCAAACACTGGCAGGGTACCTGGGACCCTTTCAGCTTCTGCTTCACCTCCGGTCTCAGGGAAGTGAGCCTGGATATCTTGATGTGGCACGGGAAAGAACATGCTGTGGTAATTGAGAGTAGTTTCCATGGTAGAACGATTGTGGCTGTCGTAGTGGTCGTGTCTTGCCGCTTCCCACACATATTCAAAACTGAGGCCATGACTTGTCTCAGTCACGGTCAGCACCTCGTCTGGTTCTCGCCCATCATCAAACTGCTCTAAGATAGGGAAGGATGAATGACTGACAGTAGTCTGCCGGGCAGTAGGATTAGGCTTAAGGGAGCTCCAGCGCTGCTCAAAGTCATCTTCGATTTCTTTTTGGCCCTGCATCCGGAGGTAGGTGAGCAGCCGGTGAATTTCTTCAGCTGTGGCTCTTTTGTCTGCAGGAAGCCAACAAAACTGGAGGACTTCATACCTGCAAAGATAATGCTAATTTAGCCTCAATTTAAAAACAACAGTAGAAAAGCCCATATATTTGCTAACATAACTGTGATGGGCTTACCATCTTTCTGAGTAAGGTAGCTCGAGCTGAGGCTTAAGGAGTTTGATTTGTTGATCTCGGATGACATGGTGAAGAACCTCTTTATCTGATAGATGTGTATAGGGACGTGTTCCTCTGTCAAATAGCTCCCATAGGGTCACGCCCAAGGCCCTGAAAACACAAATCTCTTTTCACCACAGAAATTTTGCACTGCTACATAATTGTAATTATGAAAAATAAAAAAAATAAATTAAACTATTTTGTAGCAGTTTCACAACATTTAATTTTGAGAAACTGCTACAAAATAGTTTAATTTATTTTCCTGAAGTTCACTGCAACCTTAAAAATTCATGCCCGCCACAGCCAATTTGTTTTCCCTAAGATTTGAAATTTTAAAAGTAGTAGATTTATGCTACAGTGAATTCGGAAAACTATCCACCTTCAAGATACAATGGATTCCTCCCAAATATGGCAAATAAACTACATAAAATGTTATATCGATATCATTACAAAAACATCACGTGACCATTTTATATTATAGAAATATTTAAGCGCTGCCTAAATGCAGAGAAAATATTTGCTTTTATTTTCTGTGCAGAAACAGCAATAATACAACCTATTGTCCTTTCAGTAGCATTTGAAAACTTTTCTCCATCAGAAGAGAAAGCATTTACTCCCCAAACTATGGCCCACCTCCACATTTGGCCCGGCCCCCTGATCAATACCAGAGATGCATTACGATTTTTTTTTTTTAGTCTGGCCATGCGATCAAGACTAATACACACCCAGAACATAACATTCTACTCCACCCTTCTGCCATCTGTGCCCCATCTGAACACCCCCCTGAAACAAAAATGCTAGACTCTCCTGTCAAATAGAACGGAATAATGGTGAAAAGGTTATGGAACAGAACATTTGATTTAGAATGCAGAGGGTTGTTTGTATCATCTGTCAAGAGGCAGTAGCGGTATTCAAAGAATACAATCTGCACCGACACTCTGAATCCCGCCTGATCAGTATGATCGCCTGCAAGTCCAAATGCGAAGACAAACTCTCAAAGCTACAAAGTGGACCGTTAGTTCAGGAGAATACATTTGTACACCAGGCTCGGCTGAACCACTCGTCTGTTCGGGCAGCTTTCAGGTTGCTCAACTGATAGCCACCAATGTTTTTTTTTTTTAATTAAATTTATTTACTTTCTTCTGTGAAGGTCCCAAAAAGGGTTACTAATATCTGGTTATGCGTGGCTTACCGGAAAACAATAAAATGTTTTACGTTTAGGCAGCCCTGCGATCGTCACACTTTTTCTGTTACAAACTGACCTCGGCCCCCCATCAGAGAATGGAAACGTTACGTGGACCTTGCAAGAAAAAGTTTGGGGACCTCTGCTTTACAAGAAAGTTTTGAAATCGGTACCCATGCACATGTTGAGCTGCCCGTAAGCATAGGTGCAACAAAATCGAGGCTTTTTTGTTTGGTCCACCATCAACAATAACAAAAGTTTAAAAACCTAATTATGTATTTCTACATAGAAATAATATAGAGAAGCAGAAATATTGTGTTGATGTCACCTTTAAAGTTACAATATAGATCTTTATTGTCAACTGTTTCAAGAAAATATGAAAATCAATTTAGTAGTGTGCTGTTTATCAGGAATAAGATGTGCACAAAATACAAATAAAGTATATTTAAAAAAAGATATATATATATATATATATATATATATATATATATATATATACACACACACACACACAACAGTTGTACCTGGATCCGGGATTTTTTGTCTTGGAAGTCGAACTCGAAAAATGCGCGAGAAAAAAACGAGACCGAGAGTGAGGAAAAGTGCGCGACTTCTGGAAATTGGTCTCTTTTGACTCTACTCGACCAATGTGTGCATGTGGATGTGCTTACTCCTGTTCTACAAAGTACAGTATACTGTGTTTTTTTGTTTACTCGATTAGATTAGCTAATAAACATGTCTCCAAAGAAAGCTACTGAGAAAAGGTCAGTTGTGCAGAAAAGTATTGCGTTTAAGAAAGAGCTGATAGCTAAGCATGAATCAGGCGTGCGTGTTACTGATCTTGCTGAGGAACATTGCACGGCTAAATCAATGATATGTATGATCCTGAAGAACAAAAAGAGTGTTAAAGCCAGTGATGTGGCGAAAGGCTCGATGGTGATCAGCAAACAAAGACCGCAAGTGATGGAGGAGGTGGAAAAATTCCCACACCTATACATAAACAAGCAGCAGTTAGGAGACAGTGTTAGTGAGGATGTGATCTGCTGCAAAGCTCATGAAATCTATGATGATTTAGTGAAAAAAAAAAACCCAAGCTTGAATCCTGAAGGGTTCCACTTTAAAGCAAGTCGAGGCTGGTTCAAAAATAAATAAAAAACAAACAAAAAAAGACAAAATAAATTAATCTATTAGAAATTAATCTATTATAGAATTTAGTGTGTTTGTCCTGTTGTTTCACATTTAATGTGCTATTTGATATATAAACAACATTATGAAAGAACATTGTTTAAAAAAGGTAGTTTTCTAGCGTCTTGGAACGGATTAAAACTGTTTACATTATTTGTAATGGGAAAATCGGATTTGGAATTCGAACAGCCTTCTGGAACGGATTAAGTTTGAAAACCAAGGTATATTATATATATATATATATATATATATATATATATATATATATATATATATATATATATATATATATACATACACATACAGTGATACCTCAGCTCACGAACATAATTGGTTCCTAGAAAGTGTGTGTAAGGCACACACAAATAATCCGTTCCCAGGTCCCCATAAAACATAATTTTCTACTAAATAAGCCTTAAAACTACACAAACATATACCTTATTTTATGTATAATAAATGTCTATTGTATTGTAATTAAAGAAATAAACTGTACTGTATAATAAAGTCGTTTTATTTACGTTTGTGATGGTAGTTGATGGCTTGATGGAATGGAGTGGGAGGAGGAGGGAGGATTTGGAAGGAGTGTTTGGAAACGCCTACTGTTTGGAAACACGCATAGCCACACACGCACCCTTAATAGCTTCCTTGTTCTTAAGGATGGTGGTAGACTTAGCGTACTGGTACTGGGACGCTGAGTCACACAAACGCACACCTCGTTCGTGTTTTTCAATGATCTCCGCCTGTGGTGGGGGCTTTTTCGGTCCCATAATAGCAAAAGTACACTCAATATGGTCCAAAATGTCTAGCAAACACAAACCACTTCCACATTCAAAGAAAGGGGGTGACGAACTGTGACGCCGTGAGCGTGCGTCAGCTTCTCGTGGCCGCCACCGTGGCGCTGTTCGACCGCATGGTTTGGTTCGTCCGCTGAAAAGTAGTTCGTCAGCCGAGACTATATTTTCGCGAATTTAAAGTTTTTGAGGCGAAAAGTTTGTGAGCTTAAGCGTTCGTCAGCCGAGGTTTGACTGTATATATATATATATATATATATATATATATATATATATATATATATATACACACACACACACACAAACACACATATATATGCTCGGATCGGCACAATCTACCATGCATACTTAGTTAAGCAACGAGAGTTGTAAAAAGAATGAAAACCCGAATTCAGGAAAGAGAACTCTCCACTCTGTGATTCACATCAGTGCAGGCCGTGTTCTAAACGAGTTCAACGGCACCCTTGTGCACTTGAAAGATCGGAAGTCCGGATAACCCGCAAGTACACTACTTTTACAAGTACACTACTTTCGGTATTGAGCGCCTCACATATTGTACGCATTTGATTGGCTGTTTTAAGCTTCATGTAAAGTGACTCGGTATAAATAAGTGACTTATTTGAAATTAATGTTGATATTATTTGATATTATTTTACATTGTTATGTTCATAATAATTGATTTAGGTGTTTTATGAGATACGGTAATGGTATTTACGTATGTATAATACAGTATGAGCGTCACACGTCACTGCAACAACTTGCGTTCGGCCGTCCGGAACCAATTAAAAACATAAGTCAGGGAGCGTCTGTGTGTGTGTGTGTGTAATGACTCACAATCTACATGTACGCAAATACACAAAAGGTACATGATATGAATAGGGTAACGGGTTGACCTGCTTGAAGCATGAATATTGCACTGAAAGGTGGGTATCATGTTGCACTTTTGAGCTGAAAGGTTTTTCTGCAGCTTTTGCTATAGAAGATTATTTAACACATCCTAAACAATAAACAGAGAATTCAGGAGTCTGGTGTAATAAATAATTATTCACCTTCAGCTCAGTAGATGACTGAATAATCCCCAAGATGGATATTGTGGGCACGATTCAGTGTTTTAATATATACCATATATGGGAACATACAATTAAAAGAACATGTTATAGTTTATTTGGAAATTTTTAAGCATGACATTGGAAGGTGACAATCACACTGCCTGCTCTATTTCAGTGGTGATGTGATGCTTCATAACAGCATCTTTTGAAACTCATTTAAAGTCAGTGGGCATGAAAAACATGAGTTATCTAGCATTGGGTTTAACCAATTTGCACCACTCACATGAAATACATGATCATTTCTAATACAGTCAGCCCCTCACTTACGAAATCCCCGGATTACGAAGAACATTTTCCTAATTTTATGTCCCTGGGAAACGAAAATAACCCCCCTCTTACAAAAAGAAATTAAAATTCAAATGTGCCAATCAAAATTTCACACGATGCGTGAGTTGCTCTCTCATTGGCTGTCTCAATATCCCACCCCGCTGGCCTCCCATTGGCGAGGAGGGATGACGCAGAACCAGGAGACCTTAAAGCGGAAATACAGTGAGGACCTCTGATCTTTCAAAAGGTACTGTAATTCCGCTTTGAATAAAACATCCCGTCCATGAGTGTGTGTGGGTGTGTGTGAGATAGAGAGAGAGAGAGAGAGAGAGAGTGTGTGTGTGTGTGTGTGTGTGTGGGTGGGTGCACGTGTGTGAGCGAGAGAGAGAGAGGGAGCGAGAAGCTTAATTGTTTAGTTTAGTTTTTAAAGTTGTTTAATTCAGTAAATGTTTAATAAAATGTGGGCACATTTGAGCCCATCTGGAATTCCGATCCCTCAAGGAATCAAGTTAAAGTTGAGTTTGGACCTCCTTTGTCAAGCTGGGAACGTGTGGCCCACAACGTGAGAAAAAACATGTGGATTCTATACATTGTAATGCATCTGTGTGAGTGTGTGAGAGAGAGAGAGAGAGAGAAAGAAAGAGAGGGGTATGCGTGTGTGTATGTGTTTGTTAATAGAAAATGTTTGATAATGGTTTAATTAATAAATATGTTAATAAAATGGTTTAATAAATACTTTTATTTTAATTTTAACACATTTCATACAGTTCTGGGCCACCATCCGACACCTCAGGAGGGGGAAGCAGTTCTTCACAAACACTGTTTACAGTGGATTACTAGGGATGTTGTCGAAAGGTGGAGGGAATACTTTGAGGACCTCCTCAATCCCACCAACACGCCCTCCGTGGAAGAGGAAGACCCTGGGGGTTCGGGTGAGGGTCCGCCCATCACTGGAGTGGAGGTCACTGAGGTTGTCAAAAAGCTCCTCGGTGGTCGAGCTCCGGGGTTGGATGAGATCCGCCCGGAATATCTCAGGGCTCTGGATGTTGTAGGACTGTCTTGGTTGACACGTCTCTGCAACATCGCGTGGTCATCGGGGGCTGTACCTCTGGATTGGCAAACTGGGGTGGTAGTCCCAATTTTTAAGAAGGGGGACCGGAGGGTGTGTTCCAATTATCGGGGAATTACACTCCTCAGCCTACCTGGGAAAGTCTATGCAGGGGTACTAGAGAGGAGGATCCGACCGATAGTCGAATCTCGGATTCAGGAGGAACAATGTGGTTTTCGTCCTGGCCGCAGCACTCTTGACCAACTCTATACGCGCCACAGGATTCTGGAGGGGGCATCGGAGTTTGCCCAATCTGTCCACATGTGCTTTGTGGATTTGGAGAAGGCTTTCGACCGTGTCCCTCGAAAGATCTTGTGGGGCGTGCTCCGAGTACGGCATTCTGGATCCGTTGCTATGAGCTATTCGGTCGCTGTATCACCGGAGCCAGAGTTTGGTACGTATTGGTAACAACAGGTCGGATTCGTTTCCAGTGGAAGTTGGAGTCCGCCAAGGCTGTCCTTCATCACCGATTCTGTTCATAATTTTTATGGACAGAATTTCTAGGTGCTGTCGAGGCGATGAGGGGTTCTGGTTTGGTGGCCATCGGATATCATCTCTGCTTTCTGCGGATGATGTTGTCCTTTTGGCTTCATCAAGTCGGGCCCTCCAGCTCTCATTGGAGCGATTCACAGCTGAGTGCGAAGCAGCCGGGATGAAGATCAGTACCTCCAAGTCCGAGGCCATGGTTCTCAGTCGGACAATGGTGGAATGCACCCTCCGGGTCGGGAATGAGGTCCTGCCCCAAGTGGAGGAGTTTAAGTATCTTGGGGTCTTGTTTACGAGTGAGGGAAGGATGGAGCGAGAGATCGACAGACGGATCGCTGCAGCCTCTGCTGTTAAGCGATGCCTGTACCGGTCCGTCGTGGTGAAGAAGGAGCTGAGCCGCAAGGCAAAGCTCTCAATTTACCAGTCAATCTACGTTCCAACCCTCACCTATGGTCACGAGCTTTGGGTAATGACCGAAAGAACAAGATCACGGATACAAGCGGCTGAAATGAGCTTCCTTCGCCGGGTGGTGGGGTTCTCCCTTAGAGATAAGATGAGAAGCTCCGCCATCTGGGGAGAGCTCGGAGTAGATCCGCTGCTCCTCCGCATTGAGAGGGGCCAGTTGAGGTGGCTCATGCATCTGGTCAGAATGCCCCCCGGACGCCTCCCTGGTGTGGTGTTTCGGGCATGTCCAACCGGGAAGAGACCCCGGGGTCGACCTAGAACACGCTGGAGGGACTATGTCTCTCGGCTTGTCTGGGACCGCCTCGGTGTCCTCCCAGGAGAGTTGGAGGAAGTGGCTCGGGAGAGTGACGTCTGCACCTCTTTGCTTAGGTTTCTGCCCCCGCGACCCGACCCTGGACTAAGCGGAAGATGATGATGATGACATTTCATACAAAATTGGTGTACTTTAATCATTTTTAAAGGATTTATGCGGTTTATCCGGTCCAAAGACTGGAGCCTTGGAACGAATTAGGTGTTTAACATGTAAAATGTGACCCCTACTGACAAAATTCCCGCATTACGAAAAAGGCGCTGGAACGGATTAATTTCGTAGGTAGGGGGCCGACTGTATACTGATATAGCCACTGCCTAAATGTAAAGATCCTGATAGGTATTTCTATGAAGAGCTGTCTGAGGCTTGTGTTATAATGTCCCCTCAAAGTTCCATCTCAGAGACCATCGATTTCCCTACTGAAAATATTGTTTTTCACACTGTAAACTAATAATACCTACCAAACATTACCAGGCTTAGTTTGTTCTGATGTTATCACACCACCATGCAATTGGCCAACAAGTTCTGGTGCAAGCCATCGCAAAGCGACACACTGGTCTTCCTCTGTGGTGATATAATCCTCCTAACAACAAGAAAATAGTATAGAACACGCACCAAATAAACAAACCAAAAAACCACAGCCATTAAACACAGATGTAACTGCAGTAATTTCAGCATTAGATTAAAATTGTAGAAATATTGTCACTCCTTCACAATTTTATAATAGTGCGGGAGTGAGAGAGCGCCAGCAAGTGTGTGTGTGTGAGTGAGAGAGAGAGAGAGAGAGAGAGAGAGAGAGAGAGAGAGAATGAGTGTGTGTGTGTGTGAGAGAGAGTATGTATCATCATAATCATAAGTAATAATTAATTAAATAGGGTTTAAGTTAATCTGTGCTTGTCAGTATATTGTCTTGCATTCATATGTATTTTATCAAGGAATTACAAACTCACTTTAAATCTGGAGGGTCCAATGCCATAGTCTCCTATCTTGACAGTCAGGTCTGTTGTAAGATAGCAGTTCCTCAGGGCCAAATCACTGTATACATGACACGAAGAATCAAAACACAAATTCCACATTTTTCCACTCACGATTTAACAAGAGAAGAAAATGACACTATAAACAGTATATAGCAGCCATTAAGGGGACGGAGCACGGTGCACTACACTATGTCAAGGTGTAATCGCTTATCTTGGACGTGAATTAAATCAGAAGACACTAAATAATATTTAATCTTTCACAGAATTCTTACCTG
Organism: Plotosus lineatus; assembly: GCA_024760905.1. Lineage (NCBI taxonomy): Eukaryota > Metazoa > Chordata > Actinopteri > Siluriformes > Plotosidae > Plotosus > Plotosus lineatus. Next base: position 20,519,534 of record CM045738.1, read on the forward strand.
GGGCAATTTATGCTCTCTAATCTGTTTACAAATCTCAAGGGACACATTATTTTGCTTGTTCTTTCAGACGTGTCCTTGTGTGAACCATGCAGATAATGTCTATGATTCTTGGTGTGGTTTTTATATTACAAAAGCACAGTGTAACTGCTTTGGTTAAGAGAGCATACCACTTTTCTTTTTCTTTGGGTGAAAAATTGGGGATCGGGACAGGAACACATGTTGCAACAATTGTACAGTGAATCATCATCAGTAGTTGAACAAGAAAATCAAATCTATGCCTTTTGCTGTGCTAATGACTTGGGGAGAGCCAAATAATCATTACAAATAATCATTGTTACATCTGCATGGTGTCACGAGAAAGGTTTGGCAAAGAAGAAGATAGAGCATGGGGGTCCAGGTGCTCCCGCTGAAAGGACCGTTTCATAATATGTCCATATTATTGCAAGCCTAGCAAGTTTAAACGCCCCAGCTTCAGCATTCAGCAGGTAAATATCCAAAAACCTAATACAGGGATCCCTCACTTTCCGCGGTTAATTGCGGACAAGATCCTCCCCATGACAGCCGAATTCCACGAAGTAGGATCGACCCCTCCTGACTGACGTATACGTACATGTATATAATATCAATAAATAATAACAATTAAACATTCAAAAATAATGCACAATATCTAAATAAAATATACACACACATACAGACGTGCACAGATGTGCACCTCACATAAAAATGTAAGTACAGACGCTCCCTGACTTATGTTTTTAATTGGTTCCGGACGGCCGAACGTAAGTTGAAAGTGAATGTAAGTTGTTACAGTGACGTATGACGCTCATACTGTACTATACATCCATAAATAGCATTACCGTGTCTCATAAAACACCCGTAAATCAATTATTATAACATAACATTGTAAAATAATATCAAATATATCAAATAATATCAACATTCATTTCAAATAAGTCACTTATTTATACCGAGTTACTTTACATAAAGCTTAAAACAGTCATTCAACGCTTACAATATGTGAGGCGCTAACCCTAACCCTGTATACAGTCTTGCCTCTGTGACCTTAAGAAGTAGTTCAAGGTCACAAACTCATTGTCACAGAGTTATAACATGCGTAATATTTTGTGCATAGTTGCCCAGCCCCAATGGTACATGATTTGCATGTCTTATTAATTTTAATGGTTTAATAAGTAATTTTCTTTTACTTATAACACATATTTCATACAAAATTGGTATGCTTTTATAATTTTTAAAGGGTTTAGGGTAGGGGTCACCAACCTTTTTGAAACTGAGAGCTACTTCTTGGGTACCAATTAATGCGAAGGGCTACCAGGACGATACACACTTCTGAAATAACTAATTTGCTCAATTTACATATAATTTTGTTATTATTATTAATTAATGATATTAATCTATGTGAATATAATGATTTGATAAAAAAAAAAAAAAAAAAGCAACAAAAAAAAATAGATACAGTTCAATAAAGAGTGGCACTATGGAGCCATGGGCCTGTTCTAAAAATAGCAGTGAACAGGCCCACGGGCACCTCATGTTGATCTTGCGGGTGATCTGGTGCCCACGGGCACCATGTTGGTGACCCCTGGTTTAGGGGGTAGTATTGGGGGCCTTGGAACGAATCAAGCCTTTTACATGTAAAATGCAACTGTACTTAAATCACGTTACGAAACCACTTCTGTAACGAATTAATTTCGTAAGGTGAGGTATGACTATTTAAATTCAGCAGGTCACGATCTGTAAAATTTCGCTGATTTATTTCAACCAAATCAGGTGAATGCAGCAGGGTTATGAGCTGACAAATGATAACTCAGCAGAACTCTACGCTATTGTCCCATTGATGACTTTAAAAGTGACAGTGCTTCATCTAACCAGCAAATACTGAGAATACCACGTACAAGGAATAAACAAAAAGATGTGTTGTTTCTGCTCTCCCCCTAGTGACAAAATCACAGATGCTGGAGCTTTTCCAACTCGCTCACACAGCACCAGGATATTGTTCCCAGGGAGGAACAACTACATTCACAAAGGCAGTGTGACATATGGCGGCTGATTCTGTGTGAGCTCTTATGATCAGTTGGGTTCTGATTACAGCCCTGCCTCTGCCACCATCTCTAAATATGAGGAGTGCGACGGGGCTCTTTTACCCCTGACGCAAGTACATCGCTGACACTAGTGGTCTTTGCTTGAACTGTGCGCGGCCGCTGTCAGGATTACTGAAATGGGTACAAGATAAATGTACTGATATTTCAGACACTGTATCCCTGCTCTTGGCAAACATCGTTCATACAGACGACATTTATACTGTCAGGGAAAGAAATAGAGCATCGTCTTTGCCCATACATGGGAAACTTCAGCAGCGGTACATGAGGACTATTGCTCAGTTTACATACGATCCGGACAAAAAAAACAAAAACAAAAAACAAACAAACAAAAAAAAAACTGTACAGAAGTAGAAAACATTCATCACTTTAAAAACTGAAAGCATTTTTTTTTTCATTCCTAAACATATTAAACAATTTCTTAATTTCACAAAGCACTTGTAATCCATCTGCGGACACGCACGGTTTTAAACAGATGTTCTAACCGTTCGTAAAAATCCTCTGCTTGTTGGTTTTTCTCTTCCACCTAGGAAGAGTGTGAGATCTTTTCCACTACCTGGAATTCCTGCCAATAATAGACAAGGCTTCTGTTTCACAACACTAAAACTCTCCTTAAAGCAGCAGCCCCTGTGGGAGCGGCAAACAGTAAGTGTCTTGCAGTAAATCAATTTTGTAGCCCAAAATTGAAGAGCCGCATTTACCACCACAACAGTATGTAATCTCGAAGACTTAAGTAATCTCTGTGTGAAATGATCACTGATCTGGCTGTGGAGCTTCACCTACACCCCCCCAAAAATATGACGCGGATCTATTTACACTCAAATAGCAGAATCATCATATCTCTGTGCCGAACGACAGTTGACACTCAGCAATCCCTTGGAGCTGTGTAATTGAACTCCTTTTCATGTATCCTGGGCATGCAATAGACGGTGGCCCGAGCCGAACGTGGGACGACACCCAAGAAAGCCCCAGCCTCACTTCTACCACACAGCATGCCGGGTAAAAATTACAACTAAACAGTGCCTTGAATGGTGAACACCTCTTTATTGATGAAATCAAAGCCAAAAAACCCCAGTTGGGGTTGCTATGGAAACTAGGTACCGGCTGATTTTTGTTTTCTTGAACTTGTATAGCAACATAATGCTTTGCATAGCATTTAAGTGATTTGATTGTGTGAATGGACCGGAAATGGAAAAAACAACCTGTGCAGGAAGTTGTGCTTGTGCAGGTGAGTAAGTCCAGCAGCGATCTCGCAGGCCATCTTCTGCAGCTGCAGCAGCTCTCCGCTACTGTACAGCCATTCATGTTGAGAAACATAGCTCCTCAGATCCCCCTGCACAGGACAACCACAAATCAGACAGCATACACACAAACCAAATTCAGCTATTCCTCCAATGCAATAGACTTATGTCCGCTCTGTACAAGTACTGATACTGATATAAATAATCAACGTCAAACACAGTATGTGTTTTACTTTAACTTGGCCACTGAGCGGCAGCAATCCCTTTCTGTACGGCTACTTTTACTGCTGCACAGGGACTGGCCCAAATAAGGGAAAGGCAGTTTAATGGAGTATGCTATATGCTGCGTCACAGTAATTTAAAAATAAGAAGAGCAGTCGTCAGACTAGCTTGCATGCTTTGGGGCTACTCCTCTGGGTTGGGTATCTGGTCCCACAGGCAAAAGACCAGTTTAGGAGGCGAGAGCAACCCTTAGCTCAGACATTTTCTGGTGCCAGCCGGGAAATAAACCATGGTTAAAACATTGGATACATATTTAAACTATCAAAACTCTCAGATTTCCCAGTTTTAGGAATGTAAACATTTTACAAATATCACCACAAATCCAGTTTACTGCATATATATTAAATTTTAGTGAAAGATTTTGGAATATGTTCCCTTTAAAAATAGAAAAAGGATGATCCACTGAACGAGTAAAATAAAAATATTTATACTGTACTTATTTATCTATCTAGACCCATTTATGCAACATGTTTACACTGATTTCATGGGAAAAACATGCATAATCCCAGCAATAGAACGGAAGAGTAATTTTAAGACACAAATCTAAAACACCTGCTGAGAGTCTGGACATAAAGGCCAAAGTGTCAGCCACAGAACACAGAGGCAGCGACACCGCGCCCACTGCCTCACCCATATACAATCTGAGAATCTTTCAGCAAAAGTGTCAAGCCTGTGATCACACCATGATGGCTAGCTTTGTTTACATGCAGTTCAGGCTCAGCTGCTTTCCAGGACTAACTTGACAGCGTGCCAACGATCTTTATTCTTATAGAAATATAGTAGCTCCCATAGCCTCACCATGCAATGTGCCAACATGCCTATGAGCCGGGTCCTCTTATTAAATATTATGCCACATATCATAGTCTCCACTTGAAAAATAACATGCTTAAGTACCAGCAGAGCTACTTACAGTTAACTCTGAGGAAAACTGCTAACTGGGGTCAGTAGCTTACATAATTATATGGATGCTTAATTAAATCAATGCTTTATTGAGTGAAATCTTGTTTCACTGTCAACAACTTCTACCACATTCTTAAAAACAGAGACAGCAAGTGTGCAGCTAGAGATTAGACTTCAGCGCATAAATTATACCAAAGGTAAATAATTTACCGCTACGTCAGACTGCGAGGGAAGGCAAGGCCCTTAACCCTCAATACTCAGTTGTTTATATTAAAAAAATATATAACTGTAAGTCACTCTGGATAGGAGCATCTGGCAAATGCTGTAAAATGCAATTGTATTAAGGGAAATGCTAGACCAGGGTGGGAAGCGTACACGGTACAGACTCTGTCGTCAAAACCAGAAGAAAACATACCATTTAAAAAAATCAGTCCAGGACATATTCAGAATTCTGCTCATTACAAATTCAATATTTATGAATGTTTCATTCTGACAAACGAAAAACCAAAGCCTTTATACATGATACAAATCATTATTTTTCAGAATCCTGGGTACGTATTAATTTAAGAAATCCAATTTTCAGGAGTTGCACATACACCTACACTGACATACACACTGATGTACAGACAAACAACACACTACAGGCCCTGAAGACAGCCTTTATAGGAGAGACTGTCACTCAGTCAGGCAACAACTGGCATTCTGCAAGCCTGCTCTGGTTGCACCTCACAGCTATATTCTGTCTGAAATGCAATGAGTCAGGGTTACCAACGGTTACCAGCAAGACAAACAGCAAACAATTCACAGAGAACCCTCACAACAAATATGCCATCAGAAATAAATTATTATACACACTGATCAGCCATCACATTACAGCCAGTGAAAAGTTAATGGAATAATATTGATTACCTCCTTACACTGGCACCTGCCATAGGGTGGGCATATTAAGCAACTGAACAAGCAGATGTGATAGTTAATATGTTCAAAGTATTAAAAAAAAAAAAAATGGGAGCAGCTTTGAAAGGAGCCAAACTGTGATGGCTCAGAGCATCACCGAATTGGCAGGTCGTGTGGGGTGTTCCTGGTATGCAGTGGTTAGTAGCTACCAAAGTGGTCCAAGAAAAGACAACCAGTGAACTGATGGCAGATTCATGGGCACCCAAGACTCGGTGGTGTGTGAGTGTGTGTGTGCGCGTGCGTAGAGGAGCCTATTCATGCAACAAGAGGTAGCTAAATGTAGAAAAACTTTACCCGGTCTACCACATAAAGGTTGTCAGAACACATTAAACTGAAGCATGCTGTGTATGGGTCTGCAAAAGGCATGTGACCATCAAGATGGGACAAGGTGGTCTTATCTAAATGAATCATGCAGTCCTTTACATCAGGTGCATTTCCCATGGAAAGAGATGGCACTGATATGCACTATGTGAAGAAGGAAAGCTAAGTGGGAGCGGTCTGATGCTCTGGACAAAGTTCTGCTGGGAAACCTCAGGTTGTGGCATTTTTTTGGCATGGCACCACCTACCCAAACAATGGTGCTGACCTTGTGCACTCTCTCATAGCATTGGACATGTCTGTCTACCTCAATAAACTGGTGTTTGGGGAGCAGTGGCGGTTAAGAGATTAAGACTCTGGATTACTGATCAGAAGGTCAAGGGTTCAAGTCATAGTAACACTAAGCTGCCACTGGTGGGCCTTTGATCAAGGTCCTTAACCCTCAACTGCTCAGTTGAATGACAGAAAAATGTAAGTCACTCTGGATAAAGGCATGTATCAAATGCCATAAACTTAAATGTGTTCAACACGATGAGCTTATAAATGGTGAAAGCAAGCAGTTTTAGTCGTTTGCCACACAGCGTTACCATTTATAGCCGTTTTGTGGTTGCTGGTTCTAGTTATAACTCAACACAGCAGGGATTTCAATTGTTTTCATCCCTAGTTTTTTTTTTTTTTTTTTTTTTTTTAAGACACAGATGAAAAAAATAAGAGTCCATGGTAAAAAATACCAGGGTTTTCCTTCAAGGGAAAGATTATGAGTAAACCAAGTGAAACATTGTGTGGATGTTTGGGTGTTATATGATGTACAGGGCTTCAAAGTGAGAATATTTTACAGCTTTTATTAAATAGTATTACTCCCATAAGCATTACTTCCCACAAAAAGACATAGAAGGCATTTCAACAAACAATAAGACAGCCTAACAAAATCCTCACCTCCACCTGGTTTCTTGGAATAGAGCCGTTAACAGGAACGGCAGATCAGTATTCAAGGTCAGGGATGAACGGTTCCACTGACAGTACAAGCTACACATTATGCAACTCTGGGCCTCAGTGAGTTCATTCTGGTCTTGAGGGACAGAGAGCATGGCTGGATACCATTCACCTGCTCTGGCCCACAAGCACTTCAGCCCAAAGCTGCAGTCTCTCACCGCTGGGCAGGTGCTCCCAAGTGTACCCTACTAACCAAGCTTTGCAGCTCACATGGTCCTAACAAGGTCTTATTTGGCTTCATATAGCCCCAGAGGCACACTGCATCCAATCCAGGGGAATACCATGGCAATGACAATACTTTCATTTGGCAAAGACTTAAAGAGGACTAGAGATAAACAGGGTCTGTTCAGAGTGATGTATAAAGCATGTGGTTCCAAGTCAACTGCTATTATTGTGTACATATATAAATTGTAAATAAGAAAAAAGTCCTTTTCGAGCATATAGCAGGTGCCTCAGCCATCACTAATCAGGAGTGTACATTGTTTATTGGACTGTGCACAATTTTACATGTATACATATTACATCACATTAGAAAAATAGATTTTGTGCAGGGTTTTAAACCCTTTCTTTACATTATAACTTTTTAAATATGAAACCAAAACTTGACAGAATAATTTGCTTTTTCAAATCTAATGCATCCACTGAAACCCCAAGTATCTGCCAATGTCAATAGCCATCCTTTATTTTTCTGTAAAATAAACTCCACTGAGCCTAATTTGTAGTTTACCTGAGGTAGAAAAACAAAAAATAATTTGACCAACACAAAACCACAGCTTTTTATACAGTTAAACTTGTATTTGCATGGCAGATACTGTACTGTATACAATAAATATACAGTATAAATATAATAAAATCAAACCTACTGAAACACACATCTCTAGCTCTTTGAATGTAACACAGATACTTTCCAAGGATCCCTCACTTTCCGTGGTTAATGGGGACCGAAACCACACCCGCGCGTGACCACCAATTTCCGCAAAGTAGGATGGATTCTCCTGACTGACGTATACGTACATGTATGTGTATATAAATATATATTCAATGATATAAATGCTTATAATAACAATTTTCTTCCTTCCTTTCGGCTTTTTCCCTTTCTCAGGAGTCGCCACAGCTAATCACTTGATTCGCACATTTGGTTTGGCATAGGTTTTTACGTCGGATGCCCTTCCTGTCACAACCCTTTTAGCAAGGGACAGAAGCACGCTGACGGCTTTGCTGCCTACTCTTTACGAAGGTCAGCAATGGTTCTTTTACATGCCTCACACCATAGACAGTGAGAGACATGGCCCGCCTTTGATATCCCAGTTAGCTGCACCGGGGGACTTATAATAACAATTAAACATTCAAAAATAATGCATACGATATAAATAAAATATAAATACACACACATACAGACACACGTGCACGCACACAGATGCACGTGCATACACTTAGATGCACACCTCATAAAAATGTAAGTAGTTTTGATGGGGGAGATTGTTTTTTGTTTGTTTGGGGAGGGGGGGGGGGGGGTTTTGCATAATTGGCCGTGTTTTGTGGCATTTTCCTTAACTTCTCCCCTATTTTTCCTTTTTTTTTTTCAATGACTATTTTTGAAAAACCCGTGATGCACCGAAGCTGCAGAAACTGAAGCACGAAGTATGAGGGATCATTGTATATATGTATGTATGGATGGATATAGAGGGATCCCTCGCTACTTCGCGCTTCAATTCATGCGGCTTCAGTGCATCAGGTTTTGTTTTTTTGTTATTTTTTTTTAAGTATTCATGGAAAAATAAAATAAAATTAAAAAAGGAAATTAAGGAAGAAGGGAATAGGGGGAAAAGTTAAGGAGAATACCGCAAAACAAGGCCAATTACGCAACCCCCCCCAAGGAAACAAAAACAACCCAAAACCCCCATCAAAACTACTTACATTTTTATGTATGGTGTGCATCTAAGTGTGTACATGTGCATCTATATGTGTGTGTTTTTATATTTTATTTACATCTTATGCAATAGTTTTGAATGTTTAATTGTTATTATAAGCATTTATAGCATTAAATATGTATTTATTGATATTATATATATACATATGTGTCAGTCAGGGGGGGGGGGTCGATCCTACTTCGCTGAATTTGGCGGTCGCGGGGGGATCTCGGTCCCAATTTACCGCGGAAAGTGAGGGATCCATGTGTATATATACTCACACACACACACACACACACACACACACACACACACATGACTGAATGAAACCTCAAAGTACTCCACTGTATTTTTAACTAATAAAAGTTATAGCTAAATAAGATAGGTTATTTATTCATACTGTGTGTAATTATTTTTAGAATTACAATTCTAAGTTGTTTAATGTTGTACAGTAGATATTGTTCAAAAGGACCAGTTTTTATTATGCAAAACATACAGATTGTGATACCTATTATCTATTTCAAAAATTGTCTTAAATCTGGACCTGCCAATTAAGGATACATCCAGACTCAGTAGGTTGATCCTGTACTGCTGACTGCACGTATACGCGGTAGTGAGTCGCCATGTTTAAAATTCCCGCTAGGTGAAAATTCTTTCTGAATGTAACAGCATTGCTACACTGTGGCATCAGCCTGACAATCAGAAAATTGGTCACACCATTGAGGACTTAGCTGTACAGTCGGCCCCCAACTTACGAAATTAATTCGTTCCAGAGCCCTTTTCGTATAGCGGGGATTTCATAAGTAGGTGTCACATCTTACATGTTAAATGCCTAATTCGTTCCAAGTCTCCAGTCTTTGGACTGGATAAACCCCATAAACCCTTTAAAAATGATAAAAGTACACCAATTTTGTACGAAATATGTGTTAAAAGTAAAAGAAAATTATTTATTAAACCATTTTAACATTTTATTAACATATTAAACCACTTTATTAACATATTTATGAATGAAATCAGTATTAAACATTTTTTTATTAACACACACACACACACATCTCTCTCTCTCTCTCGCGCTGCGGGCCACGCCCACAAGACGTGGAATTCAAAGCCTATTCCCTGCTTGAGAAAATCAACTTTAATTTGATTCCTTGAGGGATCGGAATTCCAGATAAGCTCAAATGCACCCACATTTATTAAACATTTACTGAATTAAACAACTTAAAAAACTAAAGCGTTATTCTCTCTCTCTCTTGCTGCGGGCCACGCCCACAAGACATGAATTCAAAGCGCATTCCCTGCTTTATTAAACATTTACTGAATTAAACAACTTAAAAAACTAAAAACTAACGCATTATTCCTTCTCTCTCTCGCACGCGCGCTGTGAGCCACACCCACAAGACGTGAATTCAAAGTGCATTCCCTGCTTGACAAACTCAACTTTAATTTGATTCCTTGAGGGATCGGAATTCCAGATGAGCTCAAATGCACCCACATTTATTCAACATTTACTGAATTAAAACAACTTAAAAAACTAAAACTAAAAAC
>CM045738.1:20534796-20662296 GCA_024760905.1 Plotosus lineatus
TCATTGTTGAGCACAGAACTTAATAGATTTTGCTTCAGAAATGACTCATGCTAACCTTAAAGTTTATCTCTCGTTCTTTGCAGCAGGTCACACAGTTGAGCAGCACCACCACAGAGGCCACAAGGACAGACACGGACACAGCCAGCAATATATTCAGAGAGAAATATGGCTTGTCTGCAGAATCCCCTTCTGAAACAAAACACAACAGAACAGCATAAAGAACACTTGAGTGTTTTTTTTTTATTAATTTTTTTTATTTCATTGAACTACCCAACACTCGTTGCACACTTCATCAATCCAAACATATACATTCTGTAAAAACATTCTGTAAAACATTCTGTAAAACTGCTGCACGAAATCATAATCAAATCATAATCACAATACTTTATTTATCCCAGAAGAAATTGTGTATGCTATAGGACATAACACCAGATCACAGCCCAACATAAAAATACTTAAGTCCTTTCAGATAACATTTAAATTCATAGTAATGTGGATTCAAACACCTTACACTTCACACTAACACTCATCAACCCCACAGGTTGTGTGTGTAAGTATTGTAGTACACGGCCGAGAGAAAATTTTATTGACGTATCGGACGTTATAAAAATGGTTATAGGGATACTAACCAAACCGCAGGAAAAAGTCCACAACCACATCTTATGTAAACTATAATCAAAATACAGGAAATGCAAAGGACAGGAAGCTGGGTGGTTACACACAAGCAGCCAAATGTTTCCAGAATGGGTCAGGAAATCTGACAGACATGCGCGCACACACACACACTGATATATATATATATATATATATATATTTTACACGCAGGGATCCCTCACTTTCCGTGGTTAATTGGGACTAAGATTCCCCCAGCGACCGCTGAATTCCACGAATTAGGATCAGCACCCTCCGACTGACATATACGTACATGTATGTGTATATAATATCAATAAATACATATTCAACGCTACAAATGCTTATAACAATGATTAAACATTCAAAAATAATGCATAAGATGTAATTAAAATATAAATACACACACTCAGATGCGCACCTCGAATAAAAATGTAATTGGCCTTGTTTTGCAGCATTTTCCTTAACTGTTTCCCCTATTCTTCCTTCTTCTCGTTTTGGTTTTTTCCCTTTTTCAGGGGTCGCCACAGTGAATCATCTGATTCGCCTGTTTGATTTGGCATAGGTTTTTACGTCGGATGCTCTTTCTGATCCATCCCTTTAGCAAGGGGTAGAAACCCACTGACAGCTATGCAGCTACTCTTTACGAAAGTCCCCTTAATTTCCTTATTTTTTAATTCAATGAATATTTAAAAAAATAAATATATAAATAAACCGATGCACTGAAGCCACATGAATTGAAGCGTGAAGTAGCGAGGAGTTCCTGTATACGTGTGTGTGTGTGTGTGTGTGTATGTATATATACAAATACAGATGCTCCCCATCTTACGAACGAGTTCGGTTCCAGACGGCCGTTCATTAGATGAATTTGTTCGGAAGTTGTTACAGAGCAATGAAGTTATCTGTGTAGGATCTGGAGGTGCATGGTGGCCGTGCGGCCGCTTCAGGCTGTGCGTCGCTGCAAAGGTGCAAGACATGCTGACCTCTGAGAGCAGCGCTCGCACATTACCGGCTCACAGGTGGAAAGTTCATACTAGTGGGGGACATGAAACTAAACACTTAGAAAACTTTTAACCTCTCTCTCTCTCTCTCTCTCTCTCTCCATAATCATCACATGATCAATATCATTATGTCACATGTTTAAACTCCTGGTTCCTCTCAAGCACAGCACAGCGGATCTGTGAGCAAGGGCACCGTGGATCCCGTTTAGAACTCAGCCTGCACTGATGTGAATCGCCAGCAGAGCGGAGAGTTCTCTTTCTTTTCTGGACAGCCCGTATGAATCCGTGACATAGCCCGCAGCCCGCCCCGCAAAACTTGGATCATTCTCAACCCACCCCACCCCACATAAGTTTCAAATTAACCCACCCCGCAAACTAAAAAGACTGATTTCAAATTTCGCAGGGCTCTAATACATACACACACACACACACACATATACATATATATGAAAACAAATTTACAATATGGAATGCAACAAAGAATTTACAGGAATTAGATTACTGATATATTTTCATATAATTTTCTTTCCTGGGGAGAAAAAATACTGTTCTCTAGTTTTTTTTAGGCCACTGTAAAATACTGAAGGCCTGAGGATACTGACTCACCGCCCCAGAATGAAATCTATGAATAATTATATCAATACTGTTGATTTTTTTATCATGTAATATAAGGAGTAGATGCACAATAATTGGCAAATTTTGCTTTGCAGTTTGCTAAAAATCACAATAAAGATACTAATGTGTCAATGAGTACAGACACGCCCCGCTTTACGTTTATTTGTTTAAAGTATTTTTCGATTTTACGTTTAAAAAAAAAAAGTCAAATTTTGAGTTTAGCATGCTCTCTGTTGTACGAGACGTACCTACGAAGTACGCTGATCTAATACGCTACTTACGCATGATGCTGCGTCCATTGTTTACAAACGACAGACTGAACGTGCCCTCCTTCCCAGTTCACCGCGTGTTACCCTTGTGTTCAGACGTCGTCTCTGTGATCTTCGTGTTTACACTGTTTTGCGGACTTTTGTAACCCTAAGCAAATATGGTTGGTCAGAAGCGTAAGTCTACTAGTTATAGTGGTAATCAGAAAAAGTGGAAAGCCATCTCATTAGAAACAATGATGGCTATTATCAAGAAAATTGATGCTGGTGAAAAACACGTGAATGTTGCACGTTTCTTCCAAATAGCTCCATCGACCATCGGAACCATTTATAAGCAGAAAGATTGCATCACAGAGCATGTTAAAAGGTTATATTTGATACTGTATTTGCTATTTGATGAGTGAATTTGATTAAAATTTATCAAAGTGAAATTATTTTGCTTGAATATAATTTATTTGAAATTAATGTTGATATTTGATATTTTACAATGTTATGTTTATAATAATTGATATAGGGGTGTTTTATGAGACATGGTAATGGTGTTTATGGATGTATAGTACAGTATGAATGTCATATGTCACCAGAACATACAACTTGCACTTTTTTTTTTTCTTACTCAAGCCTCTTCTTCTTAAGCTTACGTTCAGCTGTTCGGAACCTAACTAAAACTTAAGCCGGGGAGCATCTGTACATGTTAAGTGAAACCAAATCAGGAGGCAAGACAGCTGCTCTGAAATTTTCATGAGAAATTAATCATTCAGAGAACGTGTGTTGGCCTGAATGCAAGTGAACAACACGAAGATTTTCATCAGAAAGCATTCTAAATGCAACAGGATAAAAATTCACTCAAGGAAAAATAAATAAATTATATGCAAGGAGAAATTTCTGCAGCACAACAAAGAACACTTTGAGAATTCTTAAAAAAAAAAAAAAAAAGTCTTTAAATGGTCACTTCTCGGAAACTTGGTGAATCTGCAAACTACTCTCCCCTTTGTCAAATGATCCCAAAACAATGCAATAAAGTTCTGTTCCGAGGTTATAATAATCACATGCCCGTGACTCAGAAACAAACTACAGTAGCCTCTGTTCATAAAATTGTTCCTGAATCCTAAAACAGAAGATGAAGACCACTATATTATATTTTAGTGAAGAGGTACACATCAGAATTCACAGCTACTCATGAAACATCGCTGGTCATCGGAATAGTCAGGTTTAGCAGCCATAGCTTCCACTTTTTCTTTTACCAGACTGTAAATCAGTTAACAGTCTTCTCAAGGTCATCTTGCATATCAAAGTGCAATGTTTCAGAGTCTTGGGAAGTAAAATATTAAAAAAAAAAAAAAAAAAAAAAAAAAAAAAAAACGAAGAAAATAAACTGTTCCAATCTGGCACCAGAAAAAAATTAATTCTTGAATAACCTGCAATCCATCCAGTAGTACGTAACAACACCTTTTCTAAAGGTCTCAAAGGAGGTGGCACCACGAAGTGAAATCTAATCTTAACCAACATCTTAGACCAATAGATGCAATTTTAGTGGAGCTCTGGAGCTGCATACTTATGCAAATGTCAAAGTCATGAGCTTGATTTTGCTGGTACTTCTGTACCCACACAGACAACGAAATAAATAAAGAAAATAGTGGGGAAAATACATTGTGCCCTTACGATTCATAGCTTAATCTATGTTTTTACATGTGCAGGTTCCTGTAAACTTACACATACAAACTATCATGTCGGTTTTGCGTGATGCGCCGGCTGTGAAAAACTCAAAGGCACAAGAATGGTTCCGGACTACAGCTCCCAGTGGTCCCCGTTGTGATGATGTAACCAGTGCTTATGGACACTGGGCTGGGAATCAAATATAAAATTATAATCAGCACAAAAACTAATAATAGAGAGGCCTCATCCCTGGAACCTGCTGCCATTGTAGCTTATTAATAAAGTGGCTGTTGAATGATCTGCATCCTGATCGCTTCACTTCTCTCTGATCTTTTAGCTTTACATCAGGTTTCCTTTCACTACCTGATGTCTACATTGATTTGTATCACCTGTCTTCTTAGAAGAATTATCCGTTTAACAAGTTCATGTTCTCTCAAGCTTATGATTTTGCCACTTAAGAGAACAAAAGTTTATTTACCTTTAAGTTTGCCTGCTTACCTGAGTTAGACTGTGCATTTTATTCTTCACAAATTTGAGTGGTGGTTCATGAGCCTTTAAGCTTTTAATTTGATTATGAATAATAAAACTTTAATTTCTACCTATCATCATGCATGTTACACTGTGATGGGCAGATATGAAGCAACCATTCATGTTCTGTGTCATATGTAATGTTTTATGCATTATGACATATTCCGTGCTTTATGACATGTTACGTCCCGACGGCACACCAATCAAGAGCTCTGTTATTAGTATTTATTCCCTCCCTTCACATTTTATATAAGCTATTGTGTGCTTTTTGTTTTGCTAATTTACTACTAGGATATCTTACCATATGCAGTTAGTGCATCCTTGCAGAGGGGGAACAGTTCTTTCAAGATTTATTCTTTATACACTCAGAAATCATGGAAAAACGTATATACTACATAGGAACAGTGTGGGGATTAAAAGGCATGATCCCGATCAGATAATGCTGAACTCAAAATAAAGGACACAGTTTGGCACTGTCACTTGGGGCAGGTGACATCATTGTAGCGCTTTTAAAATTAGAAAAATAAACCACAAAATGTTAGGATTAGTTTGCTTTTCTTTTGTTTTAGCATGGCATAGACTAAAAACCTCAATAAGTATAAAACTATGCGTGAGCGTGACATAAAATATGCTCTGCATGAAACAAATATATACAGTGGAGCCTAGGTACTCGAACTTAATCCATTCCAGATGGCTGTTCGGATTCCGATTTGTTCAGATTCCCAATCCGCTTTTCCCATTACAAATGATGTAAATGGTCTTAATCCGTTCCGTCATCTTTTGAACAGAAGTTAACAGTATCGTAACTCATACCATAGGTCTGCAAAATAAGTGAAAAAATTATTGAATACAGTACACTATGTTATGGTCCAAGTTTTGAGAGACTTTAACTTTTCTGTGGTTTTAATTTTAGTGTGTTATGGTCATTGCGTGTTGAAATGCACGTTGGAGAGGGGCGTGGCTCTCACATGCCGGTGGAGTGCTAAACGTACACACCTAATTCCATTTAATCATGGGCTATAAAGACTAGCAGAGCTCTATGGCTCTCAGCTCTGTGCTCCACAAGTTCCCGCTTTAGTTTGATTTCCGTGTTTCTAGTGCTCATGCTCTAATGCCTTCCCTGTGAACAATAAAGCGCAACCGTTTTCATAGATGGAACGGGAAAATCGTAGTCACTGTAATAGAGATACGGAGAAACACGTAAATCAAACTAAAGCAGGAACTGGTAGAGCACAGAGCTGAGAGCCAGAGAGGGACAGTCTTCTAGCACCGGGAATGGCGTTGCTAGTCTTTATAGCCCATGATTAAATGGAATTAGGTGCGCGTGTTTAGCACTCCACCGGCATGTGAGAACCTCGCCCCTCTCCAACACACATTTCAAAATGCAACTCTTTTGTGAGAGAGCCCATAACACAAAATTAAAACCACAGAAAAGTTAAAGCATAAGAACAATAAAGATAAAAATGTTAACCTTTGTGATGGTGAGCAGTTGGCATATGTAAATGTTGGAGAGGAAGAGAAAACCAGATCCCCTTTCATAACAGCTTCAGGTAAATCAGTCAAAGGTGTTTTTTTCTCTTGCTACCACTTTGCATGAATGACTCTTCTTCAGGATGTTTCTTTCTTTTCTTGAATAACATTTCTCACATGGCTTGTTTCTGCCTCCTTTTCAAAACCTTCGGAAGTGGCTCATGACCTCATAGTTAAAGGTGTTCACAGCGCTGCCAGCACTTTAGCTTAGCTTACACACATATACATACATAGATCTTCGGCAGCTTTGTTTAGGTGGTTATGCTTATGAGCCGATCTGTGGGTTTTCTGTTTGGTACTCTAAATTGTATTTGTAGCTGGAGGTGGTATATGGCATTAGTGATTAGATAGCTTTAGTGCTAGCTTTAGCTTTAGTGCTTGTGATACGTACATAGAACTGTATCAACAACTTCTGGACTTCCCCAGAACATACAGAGTATCAACAACTTCCAGAAGTCTTGCACTTTTCCTCCCTCTAGGTCTCGTTTTTTCTTGTGTGTTTCTCGAGTTCGACTTCTGATTTTTGTTCGGTTTCCCGGACGGAAGAACTCGGATTTTTTGTTTGGATTCCGATTTGTTCGGATTCTAGAGTGTTCAGATTCCGAGGCGCCACTGTACTGTATATTCAGTTTTTCCAGACACAAATAACAATCCAGACACAAATAAAAATTATGTATTTTGAAATGAGTCATTTGTGAGAAAACCTAAGTACACTAATGGGACAAAAATATATGGACACTCAATTTCCTCTGGTGTGCTTGTTAAGCACCACACTCCAGATTTAGTCTGTACGTTTGTTTGTTAAAATAACCGTCACTGCTGGGATTTGTTCATTCATCCAGAACATCATTAGATCCAGTACTGTTTTTGACTGAGGAAGCCTGGGGCATAGGTGCGTGTCAGTTGATCACAAAGGTGGTGTTCACTCTGGTTGAGGTTCAGGGCTCCATCCTCTGACCTAGAGTTTCTTCCATGCCACCATGACAAGCCATTCCTTCAGGGGCATTTCCTTGTGCACAGGGAGTCATACTGGAACGATTTCTTCAAACAGGTTCTTCGGTCCATTGAACAACAGGCTAATTGTAATGCTTCAGCAAGCAAAGATGGCCAACAAAATTGTGCATCTCTAACTTTGTAACAACAGATTTGAGAGAAAAGCATGTGGGAGTGATTGCTCAAGTGTCCACACAATTTTTACCATATATTTTTCACATGCACCACAAAAATATTGTCAACAACTTTACCAAAAGTTTTATTCGATACCCTCATTTAAAAAAGTTTTTTTTTTAGATTAAGTGATGTGCCAATAAAGAGTACATTGTTATTTTTTTTACATGTGTATTGACAGGCTTTAAAAAAACTACAAGAACTACTGTGATGCTATAAACACTATAAATCATGCACTCATTTAATACCAAGTACTACAAGTAATGCTAAGAACAAGTCTTACATTTAGTTTTATTTGTAAATATTTGCTCAATACCGACCCTCTCAATAACCCTCCGTAATTATACTCTCATGCTGACTCTTAAAGCTGCCACAAAATATTATTAGAGCTTTCTGGATCTGTGCCAGGTGCACATTCATCCTGGTCATGATGTGACATTTCTCACAAATCATCCTCTCATAAACTAATGTACGTGTATTTCATTAACAAATAATCATTTTAATATTACCAACACCCACAGCATTTGGTCTGTGTATCACCCATGACTAGGTGTTGAGAATCACCAATGATGTCACAAGTCACACAAAAATAAAATTGGGTTGTTGGAGGAATATATAAAAACCCACAATATTTATTGCTTTGTATACAAAGTTGACAAATCACCAACTAGCATAAGCCGCTACTAATATAAGCCTTTACTGCAGCTGCATTCCACTAGAAACCAGAGTCTGCACTCAGATCTAATGACTAGCTGTCGAGGTTATATTTAAGAAAGGCCAGAGGCAACAACACTGCCCTATGATGTCAAAGATTAACATCGGTGACCCATGAATGTTCACACAGACCTGTGCTGCTTCAGACTCAACCAGTTAAACATCAATGACTCCCATCTGAGACACAACTATTGCTCAGCGAGTGCGTCACAGCAGCATAATGTGATGAGTGGTGTTGGCTGTTGTACTTTTTCAATTATAATCATCAGTCGTATTATGCAGATCACCTGCTTTTTTTTCCCTGAATAAGAAATGGCCTGTCAGTAGTGGCTGACAAAGTGTTTCCATCAACATGCCATTTTTTTACCCCATAAGCACATTCTCTGTTACAAAGTGTTTATAAATAAGACAGGAAAATAATCAATTAATCAATCGGTGGTGTGGAGCAAGAGTTGAGTGAAGTGGACGATCAGGACTAAACCAAAGTTGATTATTTTCCAATAACCGCACAGCGACCGTCCATACACATATGGTAAGTATTAGCGATAGTGGCTGTAGTGTACATACACAGAAACTTAATGAAATGTGCTGTCTTTCAAAACATTGAATAAACTCAATATTGTATATGCATCACAATGTATACTTGTTAGTTTGTTGATCGATATTCTATGTTAATGCTGTTCAGGTCACTTGAAACGACAGAAAAACCGTAATGAGACATACTGTCTGGGAAGGATCAATCACTGCATGTTTTAATATTTGGCTGTTTACTTACAGCTGAGCGCAAATCATAGAAACTGATTGAAAAAAGGGTCAACCAAAATACAGGGGACACTATGCAGGTTTAGTTTTAAGCCGCCGCATGTTTTTCCTCTAAATTCTGGTACAGCCCAATATCAGCGAGGGATTTTCTGTCAAAGAAATTATCTAGAATAACAAAAGGTAGATGTGAAAATAAATAATTAACAGGATAAAAATGTGTCCCTAGCCGGGATTCAAAGTCTGGTCGGCTAGCCGAGAATCTGATGCACTGCTTCCATAGAGGGCGTATATATTTGAAAGCGTGAAATAATACGTACGTACGCATTTGCCAACGCTGTTCATATGTAAATCAGTTACATCCACACACACACCCTCCCAGCCCATGGATACATACTTTATGGACGGTCCGCTTCTTTTCCTTTCGGCTGTTCCCTTCAGGGGTCGCCACAGCAAATGATCTGCCCCCATCTCACCCTATCCTCTGCATCTTCTACTCTTACTCCAACTACCTTCATGTCTGCCTTCACCACATCCATAAATCTTTTTGGTCTTCCTCTGGGCCTTCTGACTGGTAGTTCCAACCTCAGCATCCTACTACCAATATACTCACTATCCCTCCTCTGTACATGTCCAAACCATCTCAATCTAGCCTCTCTGACTTTGTCTCCAAAACATCTAACATGTGCTGTCCCTCTGATGTACTCATTCCTGATCCTGGACGGTCCCAAATTGCAAAAGGTTCTAGAGGACACATCCTAATTTGTAGCCATTTAAAGCTACATTCAATGCTGTGGCATGTCCATAAGCTCAGGTAGTTCCTGTTACCAGCAGCACCTCATTCCTTCACTAACCTGTACGTTTCCTTTTCCTTGAAGTTAAGACAAAAACACCTAAACGAGCCCTATTTATATCACCAAGAAATCTGAAAATCCTCCATCCCAGACTTCAATGATGGAAAACTTACCAACTATTACAAAATGCTGAAACCCAAGACTCCCTCCAAACATGTTACTCTACGTATAATTTTACTATACAAACACAATTTTCTTTGATAACTGAATTTCTTTACTCTCTGCCTTCTGTTTGATTACTTGGCACATTCGCCATCACAAATCAACTTCCTGTACCTAATGCAGAAACAACACCCTACATGGGATTAGATTTATAATTAACGCCACATTCAAAGCTGCTGTTACAGAAAATTAAACAACACTTTCTGACCAATTAGAGCTGTAAATTCAACAGATCAGTGTTATGAAGGCAAATCAAAAGGTATTCAAGGATTAAAAAAACACACACTCATAGAGTAAATCATTCACAGTAGATAAGGCTGGAATGTGTTACGTTACTCATTACTGTATCTGTACCTGTGGGTCACAAGTATGAGGTTATAGCTTAGCCAAACATTTGGAACCTTTAATATGTAATTTTGATGAAACACACGATGAAAAATGTGGACTCCATGTCCTCAAATTGTACACCAGTCAACAGAAACCTAATCAAGCAGAAATAGATCATATATTAAAAAAGAAACAAAAACAATCAAGTCTGTATAACATATCAGTACAAAGTACTGTGGAACACAGCAGAAGGAATCAAATACAAGTTTGTGTGAGAAGAGTTTGTGTGTGTCAAGAGTGCTTCACACTCCTGGCTGTATATAAACAAGAAAATATTTGAAAATATAAGATCAGACTACATACTATTAAACAAACAAGCTTCATTCTGTAGCACATTCGCTAACAAATCAGGGATGCGAACTAAATCAGCGACAGCTCAGTGTCTCATACTGCTTGTGTAGCCCGGCTAGCTAATGGTCAACGTTGTAATAGTCACCTGTGGTGTCAGCTGGTTATTTTGTGATATTTGTTAATCAAAACAGAGACTCTCTCTCTCACCTGATTGTACATGCGGAAGTGGCGCACCTTCCCCCAGCCGCCCGAACTCCAGAAGCGCTGCTCCGAGTAACAACATCCACACACGGAGCCTGGTCATGGTCCCAGCTCGACTAGCTAACTAGCCACTTCTTAGCTACTAGGACACACTGTTGTCAAAGTAAATAATACGAAAGAGTCATCTGTGTGTAAAACTACCTACTACTACAGTCCTGTCTACATTCGGCTGGTGGTAGTAGAACCAAAACATCTAGCATTAGCGTTAGCATCAGCTCGAGCGCTAGCAGCGTGACCATTAACAGTGCGGCTAAACAGTGAATGCTCAGCTAGCTAACGCTAGTTACCGGTAGACAGCGGTTTCTCAGTTGCTGTCGTTCTTCATTGTTTAAAACACCACATTGGCTCATTATGTCACTCGAGGTAGCATATTTTCCTACGCTGTGAATTTTCACAGAATTTAAAAGCTTAATGGATGAGAATCAAAGCCGTTAAGGTTAGTTGATAAGGTCCAGCATCTTCTCCGCTTTCCACGCCATGTTTCGCCTAGGTTACGTCACATGTAACCGTGCGTTTCAGCCAATCAGAGAACGAGACTGAAACAAACAAACAAAAAAAACGCACAGCTTCAAACAGGTTTGCCTCGAAATTCTCAGCAATGTGAGGGCAAAGGTCTGCACAGGTACTTAAACTTGCTCCTGGAGGAGGATTATTACCTCTTTAAAACATTATTGTTTGCCGAATCAGGCACACCCTGAACTGCCTGCCAAACCATGAAGCCTATCTCAGCCAACACTGGGTGAAGGCAGGATACAACCTAAACAGCTTGTCAGACCATTGCAGAGCCCACCCACACCCAACCATTCAAACTCAGATTCACACCTAAATAGCCATATTTTTGTATATTATATACCCAGTATATCCATATTATTAACCATTACTGACTTTTGTAAGGAGTAGCTGCATAGGTGTCAGCATGTTCCTGTCCCTTGCGCAAAGGGTTGTGTCAGGAAGGGCATAAAAACCTATGTCAAATCAAACATGCGAATCAGATGATTCGCTGTGGCGACCCCTGAAAAAAAAGGAAAATAAGATATCCGAAATGATAGTCGAATAAGATAAGATAGCCGAAAGGAAAATAAGATATCCGTATTATTATTATTATTATTATTATTATTATTATATTTTTAAATCTTTTCCATAATTTGTTTTGATGGTTGATTAACACCAGGGTATTTTTAAATCTTTTCAAATCACTTTCTGGGCAGTGGTGGTCTAGTGCTTAGGGCGCAGGTTGGGGGTTCGAGTCCCCACAAGGTTGTCACTGTCCCCCCAATGCAGCTAACTGGGTTATCAAAGGCAGGCCATGTTTTTCACTGTCTATGGTAAGAGGCATGTAAAAGAAAAGAGTAGGCTGCAAAGCCGTCTGCGTGTTTCTAGGACCTGGAGAGGGATGAGCTCCGCCAGGCCAAATCAGCCCAAGTCTCGCCTTGAAGGCACCCCAACAACATCCTCGGATGTTAAGGGATAAGTGAAGTGAATCACTTTCCGCAGTTAATGGGGTAGAGGAACCCCCCCGAACGCCGATTTCCACGAAGTAGGATTGACACCCCCCTTGACTGATATACATGTACATGTATATGTGTATATGATATCAATAAATACATATTCAACACTATAAATGCTTATAATAACAATTAAACATTCAAAAATAATGCATAAAATGTAAATAAAATATAAATATACACACATACAGATGCACACCTCACATAAAAAATATAAGTAGTTTTGTTGGTAGGGTTGGCTTATTTTTTTTGGGGGGGGGGGTTGGTTTTTTTTTTTGCATAACTGGCCTTGTTTTGTGGCATTCTCCTTAACTTTTCCCTTATTTTTGCTTAATTTTCCTTCATTATTTTTTGATGAATATTTTTCAAAAACCCGCGACGCACTGAAGCCGAAGCATGAAACTGAAGCATGAAGTATGGAGGGATCTCTGTATCTTCTTCTTTTTTGATTAATTTAATTAATTAAGCTCTTTCCTCTTATATCACAGCATTTTACCAAATATCACATTCTTATATTTATTAAGGGTGGCACAGTAGTGAAGTGGTTAGCTTCACATCTGTCTCATAGCAAGAAAGTCTCGAGTTTGAGTCCTGGTCTCAGCAAGGGCATGTCTGTGTTGAATTTGTGTGTTCTCAGTTTGTCAGGTACCGAGATGCATATTAATAGATGTGTGAACAGTTGTGTGTCTGTTGGTCCTGCAATACACTATGGTAAGTGGTAAGCTGTTCAGGGTGTGCACTGCCTTCACCCAGAGCTGGCTACAATAGGCTCCAGGATCGTTGTTTTCCTAATAGTATTAAGTGGTTTGACAGATGCATTTATTCATAAAATTAATCTGTTTGTCTATCCATCCATTGCCAAATCACTCAATCTCAGTAGGAAAGCCTCACAGCAGGAAGGTCCTGGAATGTAGAAAGAAACTTGAGTACAAGAAGAAAACCCATTCAAGTATGGAGGAAACATGCAAACTCCATATGTGTCCTCAACGGGCCCGGGACTCAAACTCAGGACCTTCTTGCATGCTAACCACTAGGCCACCATGTCACTCACCTCTTTTATCAGTTGGTACTTGCACTTAATGTTTTCCAAGGACATAAAAGTAGGTTAGTTCCCATTAGCATTTGCAACATGGCAGCCATAAACAGTCATCTCTTCTCTAGTACTCATCAGCGCTCCTCCAGTCTAAGAGTTTTTAGTATCAGAAATCACGCATTTATAGCTTTACCTTTGATTGTGGGGACGGTGGTGTGGTGGTTAGGGTGCTGTGCTCATGATCGGGAGGTTGTGTATTCAAATCCCAGTGAGACCCTCACTGTGCTAAGACCCCTGGGCAAGGTCTTAACCACAAGTGTGCCTCTGTTCACCCAGCAGTATAAATGGGTACCAGTAAAAATACAGGTATACTGGGAAGGTAACGTGCGATGGACTAGTGTCCCATCCAGGAGGAGTTGAACGCCTAGTTGCTTTACGCTACAGAAACCGGGGATAAGCAATGGTCTGATGAGCCAATATGGCTTGAGTGTAAAAAGCCCAACGGACTTTACCTTTGATTGCTAAATAGTACAGACCCTCTTTTTAAAGGGTATGGTAACAATGTAGAGTAATGCAGTGATTATAACTCTCACTTCACAGCAGAAAAGTTCTGGGTTCAAACCGCATGAATGACTGGGGCTCTTCTGTGTGAAGTTTATATGTTTGTCCATCTTGTGTGGATTTCCTCAGGGAGAACCAGTTTTCTCCCACAGTCCAATGTCAGGTAGATTAGGTCAACTGACTATGTTAAGTGTAAATGGTTGTTTGTTTCTGAGCTAGTCCTGTGATGGATTAGTAACCTGTCAAGGATGAGCCTTCTCATTTAGGTTCTTTTAAATTCAGAGTCAGGTCATTTGGCTCAGATGATCATTAAGAGCCTTCTCTTTTGACACCCAAAGATTGGTTCTCAATGAATTCAGGAATGAATTAACTCAGTAAGCCTCAGTTGGGTGCACTAAAGTCTAAAATCTTTAGGAAGACGGAAAACCTTATTTTCTACATCCTTGTAGAGCACAACAATTAAACAAACTCCAGCTGTCAGACTCGTGCTTCCCATCCACCCCAGGAAGTGGTGCATCCAACCTGTGATCCACGTCTCACCATTCAAGCCCTTTACCCTAATACCCGTTTCCTCTAATACCCAGCTCATCTGCACACTAGAACCCCTTAACGTTGACAGGCACTCTGCCTGTGGCCTATGTGATCAAGAACATCTTAAGATCTGGTAGGAGGATACGCAGGCTGAAGTGTCTCATAAACCAGGAAGGTACAGCCCAGAGGAGCATTGTTTGGTCTCTCGTATACATTATCTCATGCTTTCACTAGTCACCTCAATCAGTCCAGTGCTCACCCCAAGGGGTGTCCCAAGAAGAGATTAGCTGTGTTGTTGAGCTTCTTGGAAGAAGATGTGTCATGTCCACCCACCTGTCTCACCTTTTTTCCGTTCCAGACTCCACTCCCCAGAATTCCCAGTGGCCATCAAATATGGTTGCCAAGGATCACATCTCCCAGTAAAGCAATTAAATTCCCCATGGTCTGATTAGCCAAGCTTTTGTTTGTTGATGATGTCCTGGATATGATACCAAGCCTGATAACACTTTATGACCTTGTCTTGCCTTTGGTTCCTGTTTGCCATTTATGTCAACTTTGCATGTCTGACTTTTATTCGGCTTCACATTTTGGGTTACCAGTTGGATTCTTTAATGCACTATCTTATCTGCGTTATTTTATCTGGTGAGTGTCTGTTCTTGATACTGTATAAGTCTTCTCCATGTTATGTGATGTCTTATTTACACACACATTTTTCAATGCTTTTCAATTTTTTTTTTATTTTATGGGATTTTCAAAAATGCCACAATTGTAGTGTAAACATTCATGGATTCTGAATGACTTTTGAAAAAAATCATCTCATATCCAGCTTCACATCTGAGGCCCATTGATAGGCATGAGTTAATGTCAAACCTATAATAGAGCTTTATGCTGTCAGGACTAAACACCACTTCACATAAACCACTTTAGTCCTCTTGGATAACCTCAACCTTAGTCTTAAGTTTAATAGTTAGGCCTATTTTGTTGTATCATCACAATTTCAGTTGTAGATACGGTGGTACCTCACTTTACGGAATTAATCCGTTCCAGAGCCTTTTTCGTAACCTGCATTTTTCATAAATTGAATCATATTTTACATGTAAAACACGTGATTCATTCCAAGGTTCCCAATACTACCCCTTAAACCCTTTAAAAATTATAAAAGCATACCTTTTAAGACCTCCTTCTGCTTCTACATCAGTTTCTCTGATGGTAGACGGGTTTGGCCATATTCCTTTGCGATATCACTCGAGCCCGTTTCTTCTTCTCACTCACACCGGAAATCACACGTGTGTGTGTGTGTGTGTGTGTGTGTGTGTGTGTGTGCATGTGTTGACCATGTCTTCTTAGCAGAGTTATAATCTTACAAATGTTTATGGAAGGTTAAGCCTGTGTCAAGAAATTAAGCATGAAACAACAGTAACTCTGTCCTTTACATGAAAAGCATCATGGTAGATGCAGCTCCATAATAGCCAATGGGAGGGAGCTGCGTCATCCCTTTTAGCCAATGGGAGGCCAGCGGGGCGGGATGTTGGGAGATAGCCAATAAAAGGGAGCCTCGTCATCCCTCCAAGCCAATGGGAGGCCAGCGGGTCGGGATGTTGGAAGATAATCAATGCGAGGTAGCTGCGTCATCCCTCCTAGCCAATGGGAGGCCAGCGGGGTGGGATGTTTGAAAATCATTGATGGGAGAGCAGCTCATGCATTGTCTGAATGTTTGAATGGCGCGTTTTAACGTTTGAATGGCGCGTTTTAATTTTCACGATGGCGCTTTCATAACATGAACTTGTTTCGTATCCAGTGACAAAAATTTTAGGAAAACACATTTCGTAACCTGCATTTTTCGTTTGGTGAAACTTTTGTAAAGTGAGGTACCACTGTATTTTTATCACACAATAATATTAACTAATTTGTCCAACTGTTTAATTCTGTTAGGATTATAGGCAATCTGGAGCCTATCTCAGCTGAATCTGGACAAGGGTGGGGGTACACCCTGAGCAGCTTGCCAGATCACCACATGGATAACAAACACAACCATTCACACTCACACCTAGGGGCAATTTGAAACAGCCAATTAGCCCAATGTGCATGTCCTAGACTGTGGGAGAAAACCGGAGTACCTAGAAGAAACGCATGCAAGCACCAGAAAACTCCATAGAGAAAGATTTGAACCTAAGATCTTCTTGCAGATCTTCTTAAATACATATTTATGTACTTTAATTTTATTTACTTCATACAGTTATAGTCCATATATTCAGAGGAAACTTCCACATGTGACACCATGTGACTTTTTTCCTGGATATACTTTTTGACATTTTACAAGTGGTTATGTAATTTAAAGGATTTAGGGTTTATGTGTTTTTTGCCTTATAGCCTAACAACTCTTTTATAATTCATATGGCTGCACAAACCATATATTGTACAGTAATTCAACTCTATATAAATCATATAAATTGGTTATCTTTATACAAATAATCACATTATATTAAACATAATAATAAAACAGCTGGCCAATTACAACAGTGCTTGTAAGAAATATTGTGCTAACAAGAAGGGAGGTGTTTTTTTTTTTTTTTTTTTTTTTTTAACATGAAGGTCTCCTTGGGGGGGAAAACACACTTCCTCATGCTCCTTGACTCTTAGATTTACAGTGTTGTGAAGGGCAACAAGGCAGACAGCTGCTCTGAAAAGACGCACAAAGCCAGCATCTGAAGGTTAGTGTTTACCTTTTCTTAAAACCTAGTATTGATTAAAATGTGCTGAATATTAATAGTAGATCATTTCAATCTTTAGATTTTCTGCCAGACTGCAAAGTTTACATTGATGCTATAGTGTGGGTATTGCAGAAATTAATGTATGCATGCATAAATAAATAAATAGAAAGATTTTAGTATTGTGAAAGTATATATCTGCAGTCATTTGATGCACTGGTCACTTACTATACAGTACACATGTTATAATACACCTGGATGTCTATTTATCCCTAAACCTGCAATCTCACCCTTCTTCAGGAGGAAACAAGAATGGCATTTGCAGGAATACTGAAAGAAGAGGACATTGCTGCAGCACTCCAGAAATGCCAAGGTCTTGTTAAAGATATACTATCTATACAAACATTCACAAACCTCACCAAGACTAATACAGCTACTGCTACATCCGTAAACCTAAACTACATTCACATATGTATTCAGACGCCAGGACTCCCACGGGTCTTCATGCAAGGAAGGGAGCTGGTTAAATCCAAGCAACCGAACAACGCGGGGGCTGAGGTGCCATTACTTCCCAGTTACCTGTGATTGCACTAAGTGGCCAAGAACACTCTAATCCAGACCTCAAATCCCATCTGTTCTTCATTATTCTTCTGACAATTATGTCTGCTCCAGAACAACAGAAATGATCCACAATATTCAGAGGAAAGAGTCACAATGATGATGTCTAGCTTCAATTCAGCCAAGCTTGGAGTTTTCAATTTATTTTTGTTTTTAATCGGGGTTACGGTACATAAGTAAATCTCATATCTACAGATAAAATGAGGCTTGGTGGGCTAAACGAACTCAGCATATTTAAAGAGCATTAATGCTTGCATTGCTACTCTCTCTCTCTCTCTCTCTCTCTCTCTCTCTCTCTCTCTCTATCTTCACAGATCCAGGCACCTTCTCTCACAAGGAATTCTTTGAACATGTGGGGCTGCTTGGGAAATCAGATGTAGATGGTCAGAAAGTGTTTGAAATCCTTGACCAAGACAACAGTGGATTTATTGAGGAGGAGGAGCTCAAGTAAGATACAACACCAATCGGTACATTTATCCATACAGTAAATGTTGTGGTATATGCAAAATTATTCACACATTTTCTGAACTGCTTAATCCTAATTAGGGTCACAGGGAGGCTAGGGCTTATCTCAGCCATCTCTGGGCGAGAGAGTGGGGTACACCCTGGAACGCTCACCTGGCCATCACAGACATGCAAAATTAGCAAATGTAAAATGGTACTTAATTTCCGATTGAAACCACATTAACGTGCTCCCAATGCTGACATAATTAATTTGCCAATGATCTAATATACCGTATGTTTCTTTTTTAAATAATTAATTAACATAGGGTGGCACAGAGGAGTAGTGATTAGCATGTTCGCCAAACAGCAAGAAGCTAATGGGTTTGAATCCCAGATTAGCCAAAGGCATTTCTGAGGAGAATTTCTGGATGGGGATTTCCTCGTGTTTACTTGGCTTTCTCCCAGGGTTTCCTCCCACAGTTCAAAAACATGCACATTTGGTAAATGAGACGGACCATATTACCCCAGTGCGAGTGTGAGTGGTTGTTTGTGTGGTGACCCTGTGATGGTCCGAATAGTTGATCACAGTGTACTCTGCATTCGCCTAGACTCAAATGGGACAGGTTCCAAATTCCCAGTGGCCCTAGTAGGTATATAAGCAGTTAAAAAAAAAATGAATTAATGACTCATGACGTTTTTGTACTCTGTGATAATGATGTACCATTAAGATCACAGTTTTTTTTTATTCTGCAGATTCTTTCTCCAGAATTTCATGGAAGGAGCCAGAGAGCTGACACAAGCTGAGACCAAAGCTTTTCTGGCTGCGGGGGACTGTGATGCTGATGGCAAAATTGGGATGCAAGGTAAGACATCATTAGATGAAAAGTGACAAAGATTTAATCTGTAATTCCTTGAATCTTTTCATCCAGAGAATTAAAACAGTTCTACTAACAGAAGTGATTAGCAGGGCAGAAATGACAGGTCTCGTATAATGGCTGTTCCTCCTATTCGTCCTATTAATGGGTCTTAGTATTATTAAAAAAAATATATATATATACATATGTACATATATATATATATATATATATATATATATATATATATATATATATATATATATATATATATATATATACACACACACATATATACTAGTATATATATATATACATATATATATATATATATATATATATATATATATATATATATATATATAGAGAGAGAGAGAGAGAGAGAGAGAGAGAGAGAGGATTTTCTGAGTAAATCCTTCCGTAGGAGAGTGCTCAATACTTTTTGGTAGAGCAAATAATAATAAAAATAAAAGGACAGGACAAAGACTTTCTATTGAAACTCCATTTATCACTACAGATCTGTTTCTGTTTCGAGAGGTGGTGAAACCATCCTCTCTCTTCAGGTGATTATAGAAAAAAAAAAAAAAATATATATATATATATATATATATATATATATATATAAAATCACTAAGGTCTCACAGTTTAGATTTATTTAATAATATTTGCAAAAGACATCTAAATACTGTACTATATTGATGCAAATTTTATAAGACCTTAGGCACATGCAAAAGAATGTTGTAGAACAAAGATGTCTTATATTTACATGTAAATTACAAATTACAATAAATTCAAGATGTCTGCATAAAAATGATAAAACACAGTAAACATGTTTTTTTCCCCTCATTTTCTCCCTTATTTACTCATATCTAAATCCCACTCCTCTGGTATTGCCTTCCTATCACACGACCACCAACAACCAGGGAGAGGCGAAAGCATTCATATATATTTGGTGGCGGTCTAACACACTTGGAGGGAAAGCGCTATCTGCCCCCTCATACAGATGAGCTCACAGGGGCCTTTGATTGGCTGGCAATCGCTGAGAGTGACAGAGAAGTGAGCGCTCATCGCGACAGCTCGGCCGATTAACGCACATGGACTCTCGGTCGCGGATGGCTGTGGCATTAATCTGGATCTGAAAACAGCAGTAAATGAAACTAATTCAGTATTAGGTGTGATGATGACTTTTTGCTTTAAAAATATAAAAGCATCAGGTAGAGTTTGTGCAGTTTTACAAGTGCAGTATCTACTGGGTGTCTTACAGAACCAGCCACAGCTCTCCTGGAAATGTTGACTGTCACACTTGATTTCTTATTTGCATGTAAATCGCAGTAGTCTTCATTATATTTTTGTCTGAAAAGTGGTCACATATATGTAATATGCTACTTTATATATACAGGGATCCCTCGCTACTTCGCGCTTCAATTCATGCGGCTTCAGTGCATCGTGTTTTTTTTTTAATATTCATCGAATTAAAAAAATAAGGAAATTAAGGAAGAATAGGTGGAAAAGTTAAGGAAAATGCCCAAAAACAGGGCAATTATGCAAAAAACCCAAACAAACAATAACAAAAAACAACCCAAAACCTCTCATCAAAACTACTTATATTTTTATGTGAGGTGTGCATCTGTATGTGTGTGTATTTGTACAGTATTTTATTTACATCTTATGCATTATTTATGAATGTTTAATTGTTCTTATATGCATTTATAGTGTTGAATATGTATTTTTTTATATTATATACGCATATACATGTACGTGTATGTCAGTCAGGGTGGTCGCTCCTACTTCGTGGAATTCGGCAGTCGGGTGTGTGTGTGTGTGGGGGGGGTCCTTGGTCCCAATTAACCGCAGAAAGTGAGGGATCCCTGTATACACCGTATATATATATATATATATATATATATATATTGTATGTGTGTGGGTAAAATCTTCATACAGGTAAATTGTATTTAAAACGGAGGTGATAAATATAATTTTCTGAACTGCTTAATCCTAATTAGGGTTATGGGAAGGCTGGCGCCCTTCTCAGCTGACTGTGGGTGGGCGATGGGTACTCTCCAGGCCATCACAGGGCCAACACACGACCATTCACACTCACACTCATACCTGGGGGTGACTTGTAATAGCCAATTAACCTACTGTGCATGTTTCTGGACTGTGGGAGGAAACCAGCGTACCCAGAGGAAACCCACGGAAGCATGGGAAGAACATGCAAACTCCATACAGGAACGCCCAGGCTGGGAATCAAACCCAGGCCTTCTTGCTGTGAAGTGGATGTGCTAACAACTGCTCCACTGTGACGCCCACTGTCCATTTATTCCCACTGTACATTAATGTCATTTTTATGGTGCTGTCTGGCTCCTCCTGCTTTATACTTTTCCCCCCTCATATTAAACCCCAGCAACATGATTCATATTCTGAATATTTTCCTTTTTCACCTTCAGAATTCTGTACGCTGCTGAACTGAACCACTGATCTATCTTCTGAGAGATGCTGAGCTTGAAGAATAGCTTGAAGAATTTATTTCTTACTTATTTTTACATATATTATTGGAATAAGGATTTTGTTGTAATCAAACTGATCGGTGAATTTAAAAAATTGTCTTTAAATAATTACTGGTCCTAATGAAATGTGAAAATAAAGTTTAAATACATCAAAGTTTGTGTGTTCCCTTGTCACATCAACAAACATCTTTTTTTTTCTTGTGTTTCTATTAATGAGAATAATTTTTTATCAAGAATCTTATTCTTTTCCTTTCATTTCTGAAAAATTAAACAATTTAATTTCAAGTACTGTATGAGTAAATCTGATGGACTCTGATGTGTATTAGTTCAATTAGTTCAATTGAAGTTTTTTGTACTTTTACTGTACATGTTTCCTAATTGAATCAGATTATATTATTTTCTTAGTTTTTTTTTTTTTGTTGTTAATTTCGGATTGTTAAGAATTTTTTTAAAGCAATTTTAGCGTTTAAAAGTAAAAAGTGAAATAGAAATACAGTTATTATTATTAGTAGTACCAGTGGTGGGCTGTCAGGGCCAGCAAAGCCTTGTGTTGGTATTAAGAGGTGGATTAAGAGACATGACTGGCCTTTGATAACCCAGTTAGCTGCACTGGGAGGACAGTGACAACCTTGTGGAGAGTGGGACTCGAACCCCCAACCTTTGGATCAGTGATCCAGCACCCTATACCACTAGACCACCACTGCCCCACTGCCAGTGCAGCTAACTGGGTTATCAAAGGCGGGCCATGTCTCTCACTGTTTATGGTGAGAAGCATGTAAAAGAACCATTGCTGACTTTCGTAAAGAGTAGCTGCAAAGTCGTCAGCGTGTTTCTGTCCCTTGCAAAAAGGGTTGTGACAGGAAGGGCATCTGACGTAAAAACCTCTGCCAAATCAAACGTGCGAATCAGATGATTCGCTGTGGCGACTCCCGAGTAAAAGGGAAAAAAGCCAAAAGGAAGACAAATATACTGTATATATATATATATATATATATATATATATATATATATATATATATATATATATATATATATATGATGTCTATTTACATTTGTTATATGACAGTAATTGTTTATGTTGGCATTTGACTGTCTTGATGAAGTCCTGGGTTCGATGCCCAGCCCAGCTCAGACATTTCAGTGTGGAGTTTGCATATTTGCCCCATGTTTGTGTGGGTTTCCTCCGGGTACTCCGGATTCCTCATACAGTCCAAAAACAAGCACAGTAGGCTGATTGACTGCTCCAAATCAACCCTAGGTCTGAGTATAAATGGATGTGAATCTTGCACCTGTGATGGGCTGCCAAACTGTCCAGGATTTATCCCACATTCACCCAGATTCGGCTGAGATTGGCACCAGCTTCCCACACAACCCTAATTATGCTTAGAAAATGAATGACTGGAGGATAACAAGCCTTTTGGCAGAGGGGACTGTGCATAAATCTCGGCCCACCCAAACTTCGTTATAGAATTTCATTTGATGACTTCCTCATTATAAAGTCAATATAGAGCACATTTAATTTACAACTATTATTTTTTTCAGCACAAAATCAGACTTTTATAAAAAAAAAAAAAAAAAAAAATTCTTGTCAGTCAAGTTTTGATCTGAAAAGGGACAACTTTTCAGATTAAAAACTCGGTGCTTGGGGTGACAAAGAGATTTTCTGAAAAATAAAAAGCAAATATAACAGTTAAATCGAAGAACTGTTGAAGGACGATGGCTGGATTTGCAGGATACTCAGTAAAATCTCCAGCTCATTTCCTTATAAAACTACACAGAATTCTACATCACAAATTTCTTCATCACAGATATTGATTTTTGGTTTTTTGTTTTTTTTTGGCTGTATGGCACTGATGTACAGGTGGTTCGAGACTTTTGCACAGAACTGTGGGTTGGAATGTAAGTAATGAAAATTAAATCTGAATATTTAAACCTGGCTCTGCACAAGGACCACACTAACTATTGTACTAACAATTAAATATTCTTTGATATTTGGCATATTCAGCTACATAACTAATTTTATTTTCTTACCATAGGATTCTTTCTAACTTGATTAGCTGCAGTCCTTATGACAATCTACCCAAATGACACAAACTCTTCACGTTTAAACTGTGTTTTTAAGGTTTAACGACTCTGGTTGAATTGTTAAAAAAGGAGAAAAAAGAAAGAAAGAAAAGGAAAGAAAATCAGACAATAAAACACTGATGATAAGTATATTTGTGGTATGAAATTATGAACCCTGACAAGTATGTGTAGGCTGATGGAAGGATCCTACACATGGTAAACAGCATTGCTTAAGGGGTTTAAAAATAGTCTGACTTTGACTACTAGACACATTTTTTCAAAACTATTTACAAGGTCTTTAGACAGTATCCATTACTGAAGCCCTGTAAATGGTGAGGGTTGAGAGTATATAAGGTAGCCTGGAAGAGAGTGAAGGGACACACCTCGACTTCCTCTGCTTTTTCACTCGCCTTAGAGAAGCACAAGGTGAGTGAGATGAAAGTTCTGCCACTTTTCCTTATGGACAAGAAAATAAAAGAAGCATTCAAAGAGTCTCCAGGATACAGAGGGTTTAGGATTTTGTGGTGGTTTACGGAAAAAAATGGCAATGGACAGCTTTTTTGGGGGAAACACATTCTAGTGATTGAGGAATTTCAACATTAGTGCTGGCCTGTCATTAACAAATGGACTTTTCTTGCACGTGAAATGAAAGCATCTGTGATGGGTTGACTAAGGAGAACACCACCAAGGAAAACCTGCAAGGCCCATGCGCATGCTGTTTTGTAATCAGTATCATTCTGTGACCTTAGTATGATAAGTTTTTATCTATTCGTAATCGAGACTTATAAAAACTAAGGGCTTGATTTACTAAGGTCCCTTCACAAGTGAATGTGACTGTCACTTGACCTCTTGCACAGACTTAGCTGCATGCATTAGATTTACCTGACATTTCAAATCCAGTACTGAATGACAGTATGCCATCTTAACCAGGGCCGCTATGAAGCTCGAGCGCTTTTTGTAAAACACAATTAAAGTATCCTTGAAAAACTCCCATATGATTTCATTACAAACTGTGCAATTTCTCCACAATTTGATTATTAATTGTGCATGTAAGGACAGAGGTTGTGCACTCAGTTGGATGTGTAGTGAAAGTAAGCACTATACAACTATAAGTTGTACTATATAACACACAAACCAAAGCAATTACTGTACATTATATCAGGTCTTTCATTTATGTTGAGCTCATGCAAAATATCTGAAGATATTCCTGTCTGTTTTTTTTTTTTTTTTTAATGCAGCTTGATCAAATTGGAAAAATGGCCTTTGGTGGAGTGTTGGCTGATGCTGATGTGAACGCAGCTATTGCTGCTTGCGAGGGTAGGAGTCAATTTTATTGCAGTTTGAACTTAGTATTTAACTGACTATATTTGAAAAAAAAAAAAAAAAGATTTAAACATAAAAAACCTAATAGGATGGATAAATGAAAACCAAATAATTGTGAAAGAATGCAGATTTTCAGGCATGCATGGATAGTATAGTTTCTTGACAGACCAGATCGTGTTTGCATGTGCAGAAATATTCTTATTGCCTCATCCTACAGGTCCCGACAGCTTCAACTACAAGGCATTCTTTGCCAAGGTTGGTCTGGCCTCCAAGTCTGCCGATGAGGTCAAGAAGGCTTTCACCATCATTGACCAGGACAACAGTGGCTTTATTGAGGAGGATGAGCTGAAGTAAGACCTCATGCTTTATTTCTGGTACCCTGGATATTCTTTATAATTTATGGATAGTACTGAGATGTTTCTAAGATTCATGAATGAAACGACTAAGCATCCTTTACTTTTTTTTTTTTTTTTTTGAAGGCTGTTCCTGCAGAACTTCAAGAGTGGTGCCAGGGCACTGACTGACAAAGAAACCAAAGATTTCCTTGCGGCTGGTGACAGTGATGGCGACGGCAAGATCGGAGCTGAGGGTAATTTGACATACATTGACACACCAGGCGCATGGTGCAAAAAATTGCCATAATGTACTACTTGGTAATGGTTTATGTGAATCTGAAATGGGCAGACACCGGCTAGCTTGGGCGTAAGCTTTGCATATTATAGTCAGCAATATTCTCGAATCATTGAAAATAAAATATGCATTTCGTCTGAAGGCATTTTGCAGATTTTACTAACGAGTTTATTTCTGTTTTATCTCAGAGTTCGCTGCTCTTGTTAAGGCATAAATTCCATCTGACCAAGACCCTTCACTGATCACGGAACCAGAACTCGTGCTACTGCTCATCTGACCTAAGATCATATTTTTTATATCGTATTTATGAACTGATTTCTACTTGAAATTGTCCTTAAAGTATATTGTTAACATTACCTGGACATGTTGGCTTGTGCAAATGTCTGATACACTTCTGGGGAAGAGTGAAAAACAAGGAATAAATGTAACTGGTGTAACTTATTTAAAATCAGTGGGTTTTTTTTCCCCTCCCTGCTTGTTCAAATGCAAAAGACAAATCGATATAATTTGGAAAAAAGGGACACTTGGTATTCTGGCCAATTTATTAGTCTTTCAGGGTAGTGGTGTGCCAAAAAAAAAAGAGAGAGAAAAAAAAAAACAGGTACTTAAGCTACAGAGGGAAGTCCCAGATTTAAAAAAAGAAAGAAAGAAAGAAAAAAACGAAAGAAAAAAGAAATGAAAAAAGGTACTTTAAGCACAGAAGGAAGGCCCAGATTTAAAAAAAAAAAATAGATTGTTTTTCACATGCACGCAGCAGTGCTATTCATTTTCCTGCAGGCAAGGCCTCCCTGGCTTGCCAAATTGGTCAGGTGGAATAGTACTGCCCTCTGCTGTGTTTTTCGATCCCTGAAAGAATCCAAATGATAAAATTAACTTTAAGGAAGAATTTCAGAAAAAATTCTGTTTTTCTATGACAGAAGTAAATAGGGAAACAACCCTGGGTTAATTATGAGCCTGAGAAAGTCAGAACATTTGATTTCATGTTCGAGTTGGATGGATGAATAGTATCATATTCAGACAAAGTAATACAGCTACTGTAATCACATCGATTAGCTAATTCATTATTTGAAGGAATAATTAGGTATTTTAGAACAAGGATAGCAGTATTTTCACTAAATAATAGTTCATTTTGATCATCAAATATACGACTAACAAAATTTAATCTTAGTCTTAAGCCTATTGAATGTCAGTGTCAGGTGTAAACATAAAAGCTGCATTGCATTCCTTAACACACCATCTTGAAGATAGAGAGCTTGTAGTAAACACTGGTGTGTTTCGTTTGGGCAAAATGAGCTGAGCCCTGAGCAAGCTGTTCTCCATACATGCACTTCACACCCGTTGCAGTTTCATGCAGCTCAGCAGCGTATATTATTAGCATTGCGGGCCATTACAGACCTGTTTTTTCAAACTCACCATTTAAGCGTCTTCCTTGATCAAGATAAATATAGTGCCGTCCGTCTGCTGGATGTGGTTCAAGTGCACCCTCCTTCTTTCATTGGGTGTCCGTTACATTAGGCCTCATATTTGGACAGTGTGAAAGTATATAAGGTTGAGAGCAACAAGCCGAAGTTCACTGCAGTTTGCTCCAGTCTTTGAGAATCTACAGCTCACCACCAAAAAGACAAAAGAGGTGAGTTTGCATGCAGCGATGGACAACAACCAGAGAGAAAAAAAACAAAAAACAAACAAAAAAAAACCCCAACCCTAACATGGGACCGGCAATGCATTTGCAATAATAGGCCATTATAAAAGCCTATTTGATCATCTTTTTTCTAAATGCACGGCTTCTAAATCCTTTTCCACTGGACTTATCATGGACATGAAAGAGAATTTCTCGACCTCAACCGTGGTTTGGACCACATCGTCCCATATCCTTTTGGACATAGCCGACTGGATAGGATCAAACATATAAATGATGGCCAATTGACCTGGATGTGACTTACTTTAGCTTTGCACCTGTTGCGCTGTCCTGTCTTGGGTCGACTTGACTGCATCAGAGAGCTTGTTACAGAAAATAATCTAATTGATAGTGAGTGCATTAAAGCGGGAAAAAAAGAAACTGGATGGTCCAGGGAATGACTATCCATGACAAAATTGCTATGCATTACTTAAAGAGGGTTGCTTCGGAGAATATGATCATGGCCAGACTCACAGCTCTTCTATCCTGCGTATGCTAATTTATGGTTTTTTGTGATGTCATTGTGATGCTAATGTTATTGTTTTCCCCCATTATTTAGCTAAAGATGGCATTCGCCAACGTCCTTAGCGATGCTAATATCACTGCAGCCCTGGATGCATGCAAAGGTACAGGCCAATATCTATGTAGTCAAAATTCATATTAGGCAAAAATATATATATATAAATATTTAATATATTTATTTTATTATTGTTGCTATGTATATTTAAGATGGTTGTTGTCCTTTACAAAGTAGTTTGTTTAATTGTTTCGC
The DNA here is from genome assembly GCA_024760905.1 of Plotosus lineatus. Classification (NCBI taxonomy): domain Eukaryota; kingdom Metazoa; phylum Chordata; class Actinopteri; order Siluriformes; family Plotosidae; genus Plotosus; species Plotosus lineatus. The sequence goes on from CM045738.1 coordinate 20,562,846, forward strand.
ACAGCCGATGGATCCTTCAACCACAAGGCCTTCTTCGCCAAGGTTGGTCTGACTGGCAAGTCTGCTGATGAGGTCAAGAAGGTTTTCGCCATCATTGATCAGGACAAGAGTGGCTTCATTGAGGAGGAGGAACTGAAGTAAAAAAAAAAAAAAAAGTCTATTATTTGGTGGTGCATAAGTAGAAGGCTGTATTAATTTTATTTAAAAAAAAATTCCACTAAGACAAACATAATAATGCTTCCTGTACAGACTGTTCCTGCAGAACTTCAAAGCAGATGCAAGGGTACTCAACGATGCCGAGACCAAAGCGTTCCTCAAGGCTGGAGACACCGACGGTGATGGCAAGATTGGAGATGCAGGTAAATGTCGTTTATTATTATTATTATTATTACAGACATGGTGGACATTTTTTTAATTGAAAGCCTCTTAAACCAATTTTTTTTCTCCTTTCTTGCAGAGTTCGCTGACCTGGTTAAAGCATAAAACGCTTCCGACCAACACTCTGTACGTCTCGCTCTGAAGGATCAACTTTTCCCAACACCTCCCATTTTCATCTGACTTTAAATAATTTTTGTACCGACGCTTATGAGAAGTTTTCTCCCATGCAGCACACTGTCCAAAATGATGATTGTGAATGTAGTGCGGCTGTGTATCCTGTCTTCAATATGAATTTTGCTTACTGTAAAATCTGATGCACTTTTACGGAAACGGACGATAAGAAAAGAATAAATATTCTTTTGTTGTATTGGCTTTATGTCCATTCTTCTAAATTATATCTTCTCTTATAACATGTCATACAGTGTACAACATGAAACACAAAACATGGCATTTAGCCTGGAATGTTGAGGCCACATTGATCCTTGTATGTAGATTACTTGCTGAGCAGAATAATTGCAGTAGAACATCATCATCATCATCATCATCATCATCAGTTTCGTATCTGCATAAGCCTATACTGCAACTGATCAGACTATAGGACTACTGTATTGTGTCGTTCATTAAGATAAGATCTGTGGCATTATATTCCTTCATTCATTTACTGAATCACTTAATCCTAATTAGGGTCGCTGGGAGGTTGGTGCCCATCCCAGCTGACTCTGGATGAGGGTAGTGTACTCCTTGGACAGCTTGCCAGGCCATCACAGGGCAGAAACACACTGACGGCTATGTAACTACTCTTAGCGAAAGTCAGCAATGCTTCTTTTACATGAACCTCTCACCGCAGACAGTGAGAGACATGGCCGGCCTTTGATAACCCAGTTAGCTGTGCTGGGGGACAGCAATGACATCTTGCTGATTGACTTGAACCCTCAACCTTTGGATCAGTAAGCTGTGGTGTTACATTTTTAAAAATAATTAATTTGCTTATACACATCATATAAGATAATTAGCACCATCAGTGCACCGGTCGGGTGGCATAGTGGTCAGTGTGTCTCCCTTAGAGCAAGACGTTCCTGGATTTGATTCCTGTTGTTGGGCGTTTCTGTGTGGAGTTGGCATGTTTTCCCGGTGCTTGTGTAGGTTTCCTCCAGGCACTCCAGATTCCTTCCACAGAACAAAGACATGCTAGGTAGGTTAATGAGGTGTTCCAATTTGCCCATAGGAGACAAAGTCAGAGAGGCTAGATTGAGATGGTTTGGACATGTACAGAGGAGGGATAGTGAGTATATTGGTCGTAGGATGCTGAGGTTGGAACTACCAGGCAAAAGGCCCAGAGGAAGACCAAAGAGAAGATTTATGGATGCGGTGAAGGCGGACATGAAGGTCGTTGGAGTAAGAGTAGAAGATGCAGAGGATAGGGAGAGATGGAGGCAGATCATTTGCTGTGGCGACCCCTGAAGGGAACAGCCGAAAGGAAAAGAAGAAGAAGATGAGAGTGTGAGTACGAATAATTGTGTGTGTTTATTTTTATTATTTTTTTTATTTGCATTTTTTTCCTTTTTTCTTTTTTTTTTTCACCCTGAAATGGTCTGTACCATGCTTTCGCCCAGCGTTGGCTGAGAAAGGCACCAGCCTCCCTGCAACTCTAGTAGGGGTATGCGGTTAGGCAGATGATGCGACGGCCTGGTGAGCTGTCCAGGATGTACCCTGTCCTTGCCCATATTTGGCTGAGATGGGCACTAGCCTCAGCGCGACCCTAATTAGGATTAAGCGGTACAGAAAATAGATGGATGGGTATCCAATGATGGATACAGAGAAACATTAAGATTGTTATCTTCTTGGAGATAATAATCACCCGTACCATCATCGCTGATATATTTTGCATACAGGTACAGTTGGTTTTATTGATCGAGGCAGTAATTTAACATTTTGTTTCACGCAGATTTTGACTACCTTTACGTTTTTTTATGGGAGGCTGTTTCCCATCTCAGTTAACTCTGGGTGAGGGCTAGGGTACACCCTGAACAGCTTGCCAGACCACTGCAGGGTCAACTCACATGCAACCAATAACACTCACTTTCACACCTGGGGCGATTTGGAACAGTCGGTTATCGAACTGTGCACGCTTTTTAACTGTAAAATGAAACCCATACAAGCACACAGAGACAGGGAATGTACAAACCTCACACAGAAATGCCTCAAGTCTGGGAATCGAATCCAGGACCTTCTTGCTGTGAAGCGGTGATGCTAACCATTACATCACAATACCGCTTTATAATTTAATAAAACCGTAGTCTTGCAAAAAAAAAAAAATTCCTCTAATCTCTTTCTTGTTACAAATATTTTACATACAGTTTGAGAGTTAATATATTTTATATAAAAATTGTTAGTTAGGGTGATACAAACACCACCTTTCATTTCAGGTCACAACTTCCACCATAGATTAATATCACCTGACTGGTCTACAGCCAGGGCAGTGGTGGCCTGGTGGCAAGGTGCAGGATTGCTGATCCCAAGGTTGAGGGTTCAAGCCCTGCTGTCAATCTGTTGTCACTGCTGTCACCCAGGGCATCTAACTAGGTTACCAAAGGCCGGCCATATCTCTCACTGTCTGTGGTGAAAGGTTCCTGTCAGTGCAAGAACCACTGCGGACTTCCATAAAGAGGAGCTGCATAGCTGTCAGTGTTTCTGTCCTGCGATGGCCTGGTGAGATGTCCAGGGTGTACTCTTCCCTTGCCCAGAGTCAGCTGAGATGGGCAGCAGCCTCCCTGTGACCTTAATTAGGATTAAGCGGTCCAGAAAATGGATGAATAGTCTGTAGCCTGGCAGCAAAACATTCATCAAGCTAATGCAGTTCTGAGGGATCGGACCAGATGTACCTTTCACTCCCTATGTGCATCAATGGGCTTTGAGTACCCATGATATGTGGTTCACACGTTGTCTGTCCAGGGCAGTGGTGGTCTAGTGGTATAGGGCGCTGGATCGCTGATCCAAAGGCTGGAGGTTCGAGTCCCACTCTCCACAAGGTTGTCACTGTCCTCCCCAGTGCAGCTAACTGGGTTATCAAAGGCCGGCCATGTCTCTCACTGTCTATGGTGTGAGGCATGTAAAAGAACCATTGCTGACTTTCGTAAAGAGTAGGCTGCAAAGCCGTCGGCGTGTTTCCGCCCTGCGATGGCCTGGCGAGCTGTCCAGGGTGTACTCTGCCCTCGCCCAAAGTTGGCTGGGATGGGCGCCAGCCTCCCCGCGACCCTAATTAGGATTAAGCGGTTACAGAAAATGAACTGAACTGAACGTTGTCTGTCCTTGCACCACCTTTAAAGGGTACTTCCTCCAACACAAAAAACCTCCTGTGAAGCCAACTTTTTTTGTGTGTGTGTGTGTGTGATAAATCAACCCAGTCGGTCACAATGTCAAATATCACCCAGATCTTTATACTGTACTTGCTTATTTTTTCTGCTCTCATCATATTACATGTGAGATTTTTCTGTTTATAGTTGTATAGCTGTTTATTATAATATTACATACATTACTTACAAACCTCGAAGTTCACACTGGGTTTCCGTTGCTATGTATAATTTTACCCGAGAGAGTAACTTCCGACAGAACCTTTTCTCTGGGACAATAAACATACAGGTGAAATTCCACTCATTCATTTTCTGAACTGATTAATCCTAATTAGGGTTGCGGAGGAGGTTGGCGCCCATCTCACCGGAATCTGAGAAAGGGCAGAGTACACCCTGGACAGCTCCCAGGTGAAATTTAGAGTAGCCAATTGGCCAAAAGACCATCTCTCTCTCCCTCTCTCTCTCTCTCTCTCTCTCTCTCTCTCTCTCTCTCTGCAATGTAGGAGGAAACCGGAGCACCTGAAGAACACAAACACTAGGAGAACATGCTAACTCCACAAAGAAACACCCTCACCAGCCACAGCACTCAAACCTGTGACCTTCTGGTTGTAACGCAAGACTGTTCTCCATTATGTGGTTGCACCCCCAGTGCAAGCATCCATGCATGAATATTAATATCCAGCTGTTCTTGAGGTTTAATTAATAGCATGACTTTAACATTAACTTCAATGCTGCAGTATATTTACAGTATAAAACACTGTACATACTTGAGTGGTCCATTAGATGTCAGTATGGCCTCACAGATTATACTCTTCCTGGTCAGGTACACCATGGATGGAATACCATTTGGATGCCCAACTTGCATCTGCAGAACACTTAGCCTGCAGAGTTGAACTCCAATCCTAATGGATCTAAAATGGTAAGAACTCATCATGCAATCATTTCACTTTGTGTAAGAAGAACTACATGTTTTAGAGTAAAGGAAAACCAACAACATGGAAAATAGAACTAAGATACACTGAGCTACAAGGGGTATCTAATATATGCATGACATCATGGCTGGAGTGTGATAAGAAGCCCTATTGGATCTAGTGTCCTCATCTAGTTCATGGCACACACGTAAGTGCACCAGATTCTTGAGTTTCTCTTTCCGGCAACCTCAGAACAGGTTACTCTAAGCTACGCAATACCAGATAAATTTCAAGTTACAGTGATGTCAGCTTCTCAGGACAAAATCTAGGTGACAGTAAATTTCCAGGTTTATTGTGATATTATGAAGAAGCTTAGGTATTAGCTAAATATTTCTTGCAGTGCATTAATGAACTTCAGGAAGAAATTGGGGCGGCATGGTGGCACAGTGACTAGCACATCCGGCTCACAACAAGAACATCCTGGATTCGAATTCTGGGAGAGTGCATATCTTTGTAGAGTTTGCATGTCATGCCATGGGTTTCTTCTGGGAACTCCAGTTTGCTCCCACAATTCAATGACATGCACATGAGGTGAATGAATTTTTCAATATTCTCCTGTATGAGAGTGTATGAGTATGAATAGTTGTTTGTGTGTTGACCCTGCAATGGTCTGGTGAGCTGTTCAGGGTGCACCATGAATTTTTCACCAGTGTTGGCTGAGATAGGCTCCAGCCTAATTGCAACCCATTAAAGATTACGTGTCCAAGAAATGAGTGTGCGATGGAGAAGAAAAAGAAATCATGTACATATTCAGAGTATTATCAGTTATACTGATTAATAACTCCACCCTTCATGAAAGTAAACGAGTAAGCAAGCAAACAAATAGATTGGAAAAAAAGACTGTGGATTTACTTGTCAATAATTGGAAGATGTGGAAAATTATAAGTGCATTTATTTCTATTCAACCCTATAATTATGTTGAAAATGCTATCATTGTGGGACAGTGGTGGCCTGGTAGGAGGGTGCTGGCTTATCAGTGAAGGACTGGGATTCAAATCCTGCTATCACCGGGTTGTCACTGCTGTACCCCCAGGGTAGCTAATTGAGTTATCAAAGGCTGGTCATGCCTGTCACTGTCTATGGTGTGAGGCTGTAAACGATCCATTGCTGACTTTCATAAAGAATAGGCTGCGTAGCTGTCAGTGTGTTTGTGCTGTGTGATGAAAACAGAAAACGTTTGCAACTCCAAGGACAGAGTACAGGGAGAGAGTATTTTGATTAGAAGCATAAAAAAAAAAATATGTTGGACATTCTGGACAACAACAAAAAGTCCTGGTCCAGAGCAGCCTCAACTTACAGAGTACAGAATGTAAATGTTCTGCTAATGGGTTGGTGCCTTTAGAGGGCTTGGGGCGTCCATGCCTCAACATGCTTTGGGGCAAGCATTGATTAATGGTTAGAGAAGCGGCTTTAGGACCGAAAAGGTCGCTGGTTTGTTTCCCAAACCAGCAGGAAAATTGTGTGGTGGTGGGGGAGTGAGCAGTACCTTCCCTTCCTCCACATAAATGGCTGAAGTGCCATTGAACAAGGCACCTAACCCCCAAATGCTCTCCGGCCACCACAATGTGTGTGGTAGCCCACAGCTCCCTGTGTGTGTGTGTGTGTGTGTGTGTGTGTGTGTGTGTGTGTGTGTGTGTGTGTGTGTGTTCACTTTGGATGGGTTAAATGCAAAGGGAATAATTTCTGGGATTGATACAGTATAGCAAGAAAAATAAATAAATAAATAAAATGTCTGAGATGGTTTATCACAAGAGGCGCCCATACAGTATTAGGTATTAGGTTTAATATGGATGATCAGTGAAGACATAAGGAAAAACTTGATTGAGGATTTAAGGAATTGTGTGCTCGCACACACACACACACACACACACACACACACACACACACACACACACACACACACACACACACACATACACACACACATACACACACACACACACACACACACACACACCCACACAGTGATCAGTAGTGATCATAGCATTAACACCACCTGACTGGTCCATGATTAGGCAGACTCCAAATGCTGTAACACAACCTGTCTTCCTTTCGGCTTTTTCCCTTTTACTCGGGAGTCGCCACAGCGAACCATCTGATTCGCACGTTTGATTTGGCAGAGGTTTTTTACGTCGGATGCCCTTCCTGTCACAACCCTTTTTAGCAAGGGACAGAAACACGCTGACGACTTTGCAGCCTACTCTTTACGAAAGTCAGCAATGGTTCTTTTACATGAACCTCTCACCATAGGCAGTGAGAGACATGGCCCGCCTTTGATAACCCAGTTAGCTGCACTGGGGGAAATGCTGTAACACAACCTGGCAGCCAAATATGCATCAAGCTACGATACACTGTATTTTCTGTTACCTTTCTATTAGAGCCAACAATAACATTTTGAGCAGTTTGTGCTACAGTGGTCTTTCTGTTGGATCCGACCTAAAAATACTAGCAAAAAAAAATTTAAGTAGTAAACTAGTTCTACTACATTTCAAACCGTACCAAAAGTGCAAAACGTGTTTAAGGTGCGATGCAACTATGAAGATTTATGCGTGGGGAAAGGCACTGTTGAGTTAACTAATAGCTAATAGTTAATTAATAATCCTAGAGCCCTTGCTTTAACACCCAAACAGGTAGCTATCCTTAATTCCAGGTTGCTCTGAGCTAATGACGTGGAACAAGAGACCGTATTCAATATTAAGCAGATGGGTTTATTATGGTTGCTCATTTTTCCTGCTTCCAACACATTAACTTCAAGGAGTGACTGTTCACTTTTTCCATAATATCCCAGTCCCTGGCAGGTACAAAAGCAATGAGAGAATCAATCTATAAATGTGCCAGGTCATTATTTCTAAGTTAAAGCAAATTGCTCTTAACAGCACACTAGAATATATTACAGATATATGGAGTCACTTAAGCAAAAAAAAAAAAAAAAAAAAGTAAAAAAAGAAACAAAAACTAAAAAAGAAAGAAGAATGGAAGGAGGCAAGAAAGAGAATGATTTGACCTTCAATCTCTGATTCAGCACTGGACTGATCAACAATTTTGGGCCTACCATCATCTCGAATATGTGATGAGATGGATGAATAGGCTTGGCCCTATTTTTGATTAACAAATGCAGTGTGTGTGTGTGTGTGTGTGTGTGTGTGTGTGTGTGTGTTTCCGTAATGTTTGCATGTGTGTATGCATTTGTGTGTAAGAGAGAGAGAGAGAGAACACACGCAAGAGTAATGATTATTATTATGATGACGATACCTCGATAATTGTTTACACTACCATCAAAATGTAAAAATCTGGAACAATTAGACCTGGGAATGAAGAAAAACAACATACCTTCAACTGATATTAATCAGGTCATAGATTCTCTAAATTATTTTGTTAAGGTGACTTTTCTTTAACATAATACCAATAATAATATATATTCAGGTAATATTAATAATAATAATAATAATAATTATTATTATTATTATTATTATTATTATTTCATGTAGAAGTATGAATAGAAAAGGGAGAGGTGGAAAGGGAGGGCACAGAGAGGGAAGACCTACAGACCTTAGGGCAGCGCTTATTTAATTTTCTATTCTACAAGGTCAAGATGGACTCTGAACTGGCCTATCAGCATTCAGCACCTGGGCGAATATAAATAGTAATAGATAATTAGTTACCCGAGAAATTTGAGCTGGGCCTGCCTCCAAGAATTCGATCCACTGACAGGTAACTTAAGAGTGGCCCATTGTCTCTCAGATGGGCACTATATAAATCCCTCCTGCTCATAGGGTGCTCACCACACAGCCTTACCTCCACCTTCAGCATCCACTAAACTGCAACCTAAACGGGTAAGTGAGAAAACACACACACACACACACACACACACACACACACACACACACACACACACACACACACACGCGCGCACACACTGCTGTCATCAGTTACATTCAAAAGAACAGGGGTATGTATAGGCCATTGTTTATTTATTCTAATTGCATTTAAGTTTGAAAAAGTTAGTGACAGACACATTTCAATTTCTACGTCAAGTTTTGTGGGGTGCATAACAATCCTTTTTTTTAAATCTTATTTACGGATTATATGTTACTAACACTTCTGTTGTTTAAGACTGACTTCTGTTCTGATTGCTTGCTTTGTGGCTGATGATGCAGATTATGATTTACTGCCTTTTGAAAATGTGTTAATTATTCACATGGTTTATTCTTCAGGACTATGTCGCTCACGTCCATCCTTTCCGCTGCGGACATCGACACCGCTATCAAGGACTGTCAAGGTATCGATTTTCCGCAAGCCGTATCATCTAGCTGGCTCTTTCATCTCGATAAGCCCAAGCGATGGGTGTGAGCCACATAAAAATGGGTGTCCCTGCTGACCTCAAACAATATAATCTTATCATAGCTGAGCTGCAGACTGAGAATCCTTGGGACATAATTCTTAGCTTTCTGTTGTTGTTGTTGTTGTTTTTTTAATATTTAAATTATTGCTGTGGATTAAGTTGAGTGTGCAATGTGTAAAACTGTCGACTAGCCTTTGCAATTCTTTTAGATTTTGTGTAATATATATTTACTATTTTTGCTTACCAACACAATCGCTCTTTTAAGCTGGTTTGGTTTCCTGCACTTGTATGTTTCATCCTTTCTTTTCTTCCTTTTTCTCTTCAAAAGCTCCAGAGTCCTTCAATCACAAGACGTTCTTCAAGCTGTGTGGTCTCTCCCAAAAAAACCCCCAGGAAATAAGGACTGTTTTTGGTATTATTGACAACGATGGCAGTGGCTTCATCGAGGTGGACGAACTCAAGTATGAGCAAAGTTATACATTTTCAGACATGAATAGATCATATACCCCACATACTCTACTTGGATGTTGTAGTGACTCTTTTTTAATTGGCTATCACATCTGATTTCTCATGGAAAAATATAAAAAATAACACTTTGTTTATGAAATTAATTGTACAGTATATAACAATTGCTATAATTAGCATTTTGATTATTGTCGTAATTCCAATAATTAGCCTTTTTTTTTTTTACTTTATCAGGGAATCTACTTGCCATTAAGTTCTATTTTAACATAAAGCAATTGTGAATTTTTTTTCATATCTTCTGACTTTTTGACAGTGAAATCGAATATTGTTAGGACTAAGCAATGGCATCTCATTTCTTTGGTGTTTCCCAATCAAAGATAATCTGTAGTTTCTGAACAAAGTATTTTACTAAAGAACAGCCCAAACGTTAGTGATAAATAAAGGAATAGCCAACATAAAATGCTTAGTCAGGATATGAGCCACCAAAACAGAATCAGTGCACAGTCTCTGGGACTGTGATGAAAACTTGGGAAGATAATTATCCCTAAAATATTCCCTTAATCGGTGTTTTAATGTTGGTCATGATGGTGAGCACTGTCTAACTTATTGCTTCAAAAATCCGATTAATTATGGTTATTAATCTGGTGACTAGAGCACATGATTTTCATACTCATCAAAGCATTAGTGTGTCGACCTGCTGCGCATGTCAGCCAGCCTGAAAAGGACCACTCCCTTCATGATAGAAGGATTTCAACATAGGATACAAATGGTAGGCTTGAACTGCTCTGTATTGACCTGCAGCACTAGTTTCCTCTATACGCAGACAAATCAACCAAAAGCCAATCAATTCATTTGTCATGATATAAATTGTTATGGTATACAGCAGGGGTGTCAAACTCGAGCCACATAGGGCCATGTGGCTGCAGGCTTTTGTTTCAACCAAGCAGCAGCACACCTGACTTGGCTCATTCAAACAACTGATAAGAGTCTTCAGGCATTTGATTGGTCAGTCTGGCTCATTCAAACAACTGATAAGAGTCTTCAGGCAGTTGATTGGTGAATCTGTGTGCTCTGTCCAGAGACTGACCAATCAAACGCCTGAAGACTCTTATCAGTTGTTTGAATGAGCCAAGTCAGGTGTGCTGATGCTTGGTTGAAACAAAAACCTGCAGCCACATGGCCCTATGTGGCACGAGTTTGACACCCCTGTTATACAGTATTACATTTATTGCGCAGATGGTATTAAGTCTGGGATGGGATGGGTTTGGATTTCTTCTTCTTCTTTTCCTTTCGGCTTTTCCCTTCAGGGGTCGCCACAGCGAATCATCTGCCTCCATCTCACCCTATCCTTTGCATCTTCTTCTCTTACACCAACGACCTTCATGTCCTCCTTTACCACATCCATGAATCGTCTCTTTGGTCTTCCTCTAGGCTTTTTGCCTGGTAGTTCCAGCCTCAGCATCCTATTACCAATATACTCACTATCCCTCCTCTGTACATGTCCAAACCATCTCAATCTAGCCTCTCTGACTTTGTCTCCAAAACGTCTTACATGTGCTGTCCCTCTGACGTGCTCATTCCTAATCCTATCCATCCTCGTTACTCCCAAAGAGAACCTCAACATTTTCATCTCTGCTACCTCCAACTCTGCCTCCTGTCTTTTCCCCAGGGCCACTGTTTCTAACCCATACAGCATCGTTGGCCTCAACACCGTCTTGTACACTTTTCCTTTCATTTTTGCCGATACCCTCCTATCACACATCACACCGGACACTTTTCTCCAACCATTCCAACCTGCCTGCACACGCTTCTTCACCTCTTTTCCACACTCTCCATTGCTCTGGATTGTTGAGCCTAAGTACTTAAAATCCTCCACCTTTCTTATCTCTGCTCCCTGTAATCTCACCGTTCCTCTTTGGTCCTTGGCATTCATGCACATGTATTCTGTCTTACTGAGGCTAATCTTCATTCCCCTCCTTTCCAGGGCATACCTCCACCTCTCTAGATTTTCCTGCACTTGTTCTCTGCTCTCACTACAGATTACAATGTCATCTGCAAACATCATAGTCCATGGGGAATCTTGTCTAACCTCGTCTGTCAGCCTGTCCATCACCATAGCGAACAAGAAGGGGCTGAGAGCTGACCCTTGATGCAGTCCCACCTCCACCTTGAACTCTTCTGTCACACCGACAGCACACCTCACCACTGTCTTACATCTCTCATACATGTCCTGCACCACTCTAACATACTTCTCTGCCACTCCAGACTTCCTCATGCAATACCACAGTTCTTCTCTCGGCACCCTGTCATATGCTTTCTCCAGATCCACAAAGGCACAATGCAGCTCCGTCTGACCTTCTCTGTACTTCTCCATTAACATCCTCAAGGCAAACACTGCATCTGTGGTGCTCTTTCTGGGCATGAAACCAAACTGTTGTTCACAAATGCTGACTTCTGCCCTTAGTCTAGCTTCCACTATTCTTTCCCATAACTTCATCGTATGGCTCATCAACTTTATCCCTCTGTAGTTGCCACAACTCTGCACGTCTCCCTTGTTCTTAAAAATGGGCACCAGCACACTTCTCCTCCATTCCTCTGGCATCCTCTCACTCTCTAAGACCTTGTTAAATGTTCTTGTCAGAAAATCTACTGCTACCTCTCCTAGACACTTCCATACCTCCACCGGTATGTCATCAGGACCAACTGCCTTTCCATTCTTCATCCTCTTCAATGCCCTCCTCACTTCACACTTACTAATCTTTGCTACTTCCTGCTCCTCAATGGCAACCTCTTCTACTCTTTTTTCTCTCTCATTTTCCTCATTCATCAGCTCTTCAAAGTACTCTTTCCATCTTCCCAGCACACTTCTGTCATCAGTCAATACATTTCCCTCTCTGTCCTTTATCAATCTAACTTGCTGCACATCCTTCCCATCTCTATTTCTCTCCTGTGCCAACCTGTATAAATCATTTTCTCCTCCTTACTTTCCAACCGAGCATACAAGTCATCAAACGCGCTCTGTTTGGCCTTTGACACTGCTACCTTTGCCTTACGCTGTGTCTCCCTGTACTCCTGTTTACTCTCTTCGGTTTTGTCAATGTCCCACTTCTTCTTAGCTAATCTCTTCCTTTGTACACACTCCTGCACTTCCTCATTCCACCACCAAGTCTCCTTATCTACTTTTCTTCCAGATGACACACCAAGTATTCTCCTACCTGTCTCCCTGATCACATTCGCTGTAGTTGTCCAGTCATCTGGAAGCACTTCCTGACCACCCAAAGCCTGTTTCAACTCCTCCTTGAAGACAACCCGACACTCTTCCTTTTTCAGCTTCCACCACTTTGTCTTCTGCTCTGCCTTTGCCTTCTTCACCTTCCTCACCATCAGCATCATCCTGCACACCACCATCCTATGCTGTTTGGCAACACTCTCACCCGCTACTACTTTGCAGTCACTGACTTCCTTTAAATTACATCGCCTGCACAAGATGTAGTCTACCTGTGTGCTCCTACCTCCGCTTTTATAAGTCACCCTATGCTCCTCTCTCTTCTGGAAGAAAGTATTCACCACAGCCATTTCCATAATTTTTGCAAAATCTACCAACATCTGTCCTTCATGCTCCTGTCCTGGATACCAAACCTACCCATCACTTCCTCGTCCCCTCTGTTTCCTGCACCAACATGTCCATTGAAGTCTGCCCCAATGACCACTCTTTCACCTCTGGGGGTACTCTGCATCTGCATCTAACTCCCTCCAGAATCTCTCCTTCTCTTCTCGCTCACATCCTGTCTGTGGGGCATAAGCACTAACAACATTGAGCATTACACCTTCAATTTCTAACTTGAGACTCATCACTCTGTCTGACACTCTTTTCACTTCTAGAACATTCCTGGCAAACTCCTCCTTCAAGATGACTCCTACTCCATTTCTCTTCCCATCCACACCGTGATAAAACAGCTTAAACCCTGCTCCTATGCTTCTAGCCTTGCGACCTTTCCACCTGGTCTCCTGAACACACAGTATGTCCACCTTCCTCCTCTGCATCATGTCAGCTAGCTCTCTACCTTTTCCTGTCATAGTTCCAATATTCAAAGTCCCTACTTTCAGTCCTAGACTCATGCCTTTCCTCTTCTCTCTCTGGCAACGGACACGCCTCCCGCCTCTCCTTCTTCGGCGTCTTCGACCAACAGTAGTCCAATTTCCATCAGCACCCTGTTGGTTGACGGCACTGATGGCGGTCGTTGTTAACCCGGGCCTCGACCGATCCAGTATGTCATCCTTTCTTGTGATTCGCATAGTTTATTTGGCATTTGTTTTACGCCGGATGCCCTTCCTGACGCAACCCTCTGCATTTATCCGGGCTTGGGACCGGCGTGAGGGAGAGACACTGGTTTGTGCCCCCCCCTCACGGCTGCATTTGCCCCCCCCTCACGGCTGCATTTGTATTCTCTTTATAGATTCTTCCTGCAGAGGTTTTCACCTGGAGCTCGCGTGCTGACTGAAAAAGAGACTAAAACTTTGATGTCAGCTGCGGATGATGATGGCGATGGCATGATTGGAGCTGAGGGTGAATATAACTGATGACTACTATACATCTCTTTAAAAAAATTGTTATAGAAGTGCCATTGTGCAATATAGATCCACAAATGATCATAAAGGATTTCCACAGGTGGACAATGCTGTAGGTTCCTTTTTAAGAAAACTAAATATTTTTCACATTGTCAAAACAATATGTCCAAATGTAATAGATTACGCTTTACTTTAATTACAGTTTAAAGTCATCTCGAATTATGTTGGTTTTTTTTTTTTTAATGGTTGAATGACAAAGAATGTTCACCTGCTGCATTTGCTGGATTATGAAGTCACTTGTTTTGTATAAATGACAATACTTTGTTTTTCTCTTTGACAGAATTCCAAACCATGGTGCTCTCCTGAATGGTCAACCAACCACCCTCTTGTGTCATAGTTCAACAATGTTCTTCCTTGCTATTTTTGCTTTTTCTTTTAATATCTGGAAGCCCTTAATTATCTACAAAGAAAACAGAACCCAGTTTATATTAGACTTGTAAATACCTGTAAAGAGATGGAATCTGTATCCTCTCCCCCAATGTACTACTGACACAACATATAAGTAATTTTGAGTAAATAAATAAATGAGTAAATGTTATGAACATTGTCTTTTAGTGGTTGTTGACCGTCATGGAATAATGTACTGTACTTCACAGATATCAGTCGTGCAGTAAAATTACTGGTGGGAGGGATAACATTTTATATTAATAAGTAGTAATACTACAATTAAGTACTTTTACTCTGATAGATAAAGCATCATTATCTAGAATCAGCTAATAAGGGTTACATAACTATGATAATTATATTTAAGAAATAATTTGTCATGGAACCCGAGGTGAATAATTGCTTGAAGTGTTTGCAACATGGGGATTATAACAGATCTCAGGCTTGAGAGACTGAAGACGACGAGACAGGCAATCAGCTCACTCTGAGTTTTTTCTTATTTTTTTATTTACTTTGCCTGCAGAGGAGGGTTCGATCATGTCCTTGCTGACACAACAGCATCACACTAGCAAAAGGCAGAGGCAGGTGAGCTTTATGAACAGAGTATAGCCACTTTTTAATGACATCTTTTTAAACTTAGTCAAATTTTTAGCATATACTACACAGAAGTGTGCTCCATACTGGTGTATTTTTAAATTAATTGAAAGCTGTAGTATAGATTATACTAAAACGCAAGTAAATCAATATAAAATGATATACTGGTCCTTCTGAAAAAATTAGCATATTGTGATAAAGTTCATTATTTTCTGTAATGTACTGATAAAAATTAAACTTTCACATATTTTAGATTCGTTGCACACCAACTGAAATATTTCAGGTCTTTTATTGTTTTAATACTGATGATTTTGGCATACAGCTCATGAAAACCCAAAATTCCTATCTCAAAAAATTAGCATATCATGTTCAGGTACTCTAAACGAACTATTAACCTAATCATCTGAATCAACCAATTAACTCTAAACACCTGCAAAAGATTCCTGAGGCTTTTAAAAACTCCCAGCCTGGTTCATTACTCAAAACCGCAATCATGGGTAAGACTGCCGACCTGACTGCTGTCCAGAAAGCCATCATTGACACCCTCAAGCAAGAGGGTAAGACACAGAAAGAAATCTCTGAGTGAATAGGCTGTTCCCAGAGTGCTCTATCAAGGCACCTCAGTGGGACGTCTGTGGGAAGGAAAATTGTGGCAGAAAATGCTGCACAACCAGAAGAGGTGACCGGACCCTGAGGAAGATTGTGGAGAAGGGCCGATTCCAGACCTTGGGGGACCTGTGGAAGCAGTGGACTGAGTCTCTGTGCTACAGGTGCCGCATTCCCCAGGTCAAGCCACTTTTGAACCAGAAACAGCGGCAGAAGCGCCTGACCTGGGCTACAGAGAAACAGCACTGGACTGTTGCTCAGTGGTCCAAAGTACTTTTTTCGGATGAACGTAAATTTTGCATGTCCTTCGGAAATCAAGGTGCCAGAGTCTGGAGGAAGACTGGGGAGAAGGAAATGCCAAAATGCCTGAAGTCCAGTGTCAAGTCCCCATAGCCAGTGATGGTCTGGGGTGCCATGTCAGCTGCTGGTGTTGGTCCACTGTGTTTTATCAAGGGCGGGGTCAATGCAGCTAGCTATCAGGGGATTTTGGAGCACTTCATGCTTCCATCTGCTGAAAAGCTTTATGGAGATGAAGATTTCATTTTTCAGCACGACCCGGCACCTGCTCACAGTGCCAAAACCACTGCTAAATGGTTTACTGACCATGGAATTACTGTGCTCAATTGGCCTGCCAACTCTCCTGACCTGAACCCCATAGAGAATCTGTGGGATATTGTGAAGAGAAAGTTGAGAGACACCAGACCCAACACTGTGGATGAGCTTAAGGCCGCTATCGAAGCATCCTGGGCCTCCATAACACCTCAGCAGTGCCACAGGCTGATTGCCTCCATGCCACGCCGCATTGAAGCAGTCATTTCTGCAAAAGGATTCCCAACCAAGTATTGAGTGCATAACTGAACATAATTATTTCAAGGTTGACTTTTTTGTATTAAAAACACTTTTTTTATTGGTCGGCTGAAATATGCAAATTTTTTGAGATATGGATTTTTGGTTTTTCTTTACTTTTTTGCCAAAATCATCAATATTAAAAAATAAAAGACTTGAACTACTTCAGTTGTGTGTACTGAATCTAAAATATATGAAAGTCTAATGTTTATCAGTATATTACAGAAAATAATGAACTTTATCACAATATGCTAATTTTTTTTTAGCAGGACCAGTAATTATGGTTAATTTTTCCATTTGTAAGTGTGACAATGATGACTCCACTTGCTACAAATGACTGTAATAAATTGTGAGTGTTGGTCCAAGGTTAAATTCAAGCATTATTCACTCAGTATAATAAGCAATTATTGAACGACGATGTAGATAAAGTATGATGTGGAGATTTATTCAGATTCATCAGTATAATAATAATACTTGGTCATGAGCCCACATCTACCGCACAGCAAGAAGGTCCTGGGCTTGATTCCCAGCTCAGGCGTTTTTGTGTGGAGTTTTGATGTTCTCCTTGTGCTTGCGTGGGTTTCCATCAGGTACTCAGGTTTCCTCCCACTGTCAAAAAATATGCACAGTAGGTTAATTGGCTGTTCCAAATAGCCTCTCAGTGTGAGTGTGAATATAAATTGTTTTCTTCTCTTACACCAACTACCTTCATGTCCTCCTTCACCACATCCATAAATGTTCTCTTTGGTCTTCCTCTAGGCCTTCTGCCTGGTAGTTCCAACCTCAGCATCCTACTACCAATATATTCACTATCCCTTCTCTGTACATGTCCAAACCATCTCAATCCAGCCTCTCTGACTTTGTCTCCAAAACATCTTACATGTGCTGTCCCTCTGATGTACTCACTCTTGATCCTATCCATCCTCATTACTCCCAAAGAAAACCTCAACATTTTTATCTCTGCTACCTCCAGCTCTGCCTCCTGTCTTTTCCTCAGTGCAACAGTTTCTAAACCACACAACATCCCTGGCCTCAACACCGTCTTGTACACTTTTCCTTTCATTCTTGCACACACTTTTGAAATCGCGCATATGTCGTTCTTGCTAGTAAAATGATAATTGCAATAGCACAGTAGTGAGATGATTTCGGTATCACGCAGAAGACTAGACATCACTGCGAGAACATTCTGTTTAACACTAAGTCTCTAATGCAGTACTTCTCAAATAGTGGGGAACGCCCCCCCCCCCCCCTCCTCACCCTTGGGGAACATTCTTTTCTGGAATTGTGTAAAAGAATTAAGTGTAACTGCACCGCCACTCTACTAGTGGGCAGTAGCGCTCTCATTGTCGCGCTATGGTGTGGTGGTTTTTTGCACGAACAAACAATATGAAGCGCAGTAAACAATACCTCAAGAAACAACACGTAAAAATTTCTAACAATATTTATATAGTTGAACTATATTTCTTTCTTTTTTGTTTTTAATGTTAATAAAGATCCAATGTTAAGTAGATGTGTACTAATAACAATTATAAAGCCAAATAATACTATTTATAGTCGCTCGCGGGGTGGTGGTGGGGTGTGAAATATTTTTTGTTCCTAGGGGGGGGCGCCACAGAAAATAACAGAAGCACTGCTCTAATGAAATCTACATGTTCGTCGGAACATCGTATCACACAACTTCATCACACTCGGAGGGGCGGGAGTTCAACCCTTACACCCCCCTAAAAATATTTTAACAGATTTGGAATAATACAAAAAAAATGGCCTCTGGAGGACAGAAAAAGTGGATTTCTGCCAAAAAAGCAGAAAAGATCATGCCTGAGTTGAGGTGGCTCGGGCATCTGGTTAAAATGCCTCCCAAACGCCTCCCTAGTGTGGTGTTTGGGGCATGTCCGACCAGGAAGAAACCCCAGGGTCAACCCAGAACATACTGGAGGGATTATGTCTCATGGCTGTTCTGGGCACGCCTCGGGGTGTCCCCAGAAGGGCTGGAGGAAGTGACTGGGGAGATCGACGTCCGGACCTCACTGTTTAGGCTGCTGACCCCACGACCCGACCACAGATCACGTGGAGGAAGATGATGACGATCATGATGATAATAAGTATATCATTCATTCATTTTCTGAACCGCTTAAGCCTAATTAGTGGGGCCGGTGGCATAGTGGTTAGGGTGCTGCGCTCATGATCAGAAGGTTGTGTGTTCAAATCCCAGTTAGACCCCCACTGTACTAAGACCCCGAGGCAAGGTCTTAGTCACAAGTGTGCCTCTGTTCCCCCAGCAGTATGAATGGGTATCAGTAAAAATATACTGGGAAGGTAACCTGCGCTGGACTAGCGTCCCATCCAGGAGGAGTTGAACTCCTAGTTGCTTCACACTATGGAAACTGGGCATAAGCACCCGTCCGATGAGTCACTATGGCTCGGGTGTAAAAATCCCAAAGGAATTTTACCTTTTTAATCCTAATTAGGGTCATGGGGAGGCTGTTGCCCATCTCATCAGACTCTGGGTGAGGGTGGGGTATACCCTGGACAGCTCACCAAGCCATCGTAGGGCCAACACTCAAGCAACCATTTCACACTCACACCAAGGGGTGAATTGAAACTACCAATTAGCAGGGCATGTTTTTGGACTGTGGGAGGAAACCAGAGTACCCTGAGGAAAACCATGCAAGCACGGGTAGAACATGCAAACTCCGCACCAAAACACCCGAGCTGGGAATCAAATCCAGACATTGTTGCTCTAAGGCGGATGTGCTAACCACTACGCCACCGTGGAACCATTTGCTTTTAAAAGTCATCTAATTAGTAAAATGAGTCCATCCACATGTAATCTAATTTCAGTGTGTATACAGATGTCTTCAGTGAAGGCCTCACAGGTTTGTTAAAGAACATTAGTGAACAAACAGCATCATGAAGCCTAGGGAACACACCAGACAGGTCAGAGATAAAGTTATGGAGAAATTTAAAGCGGGGTTGAGTCAAAAAAATCCTGATGGGAATTCAACCCACACGCTCTCGAGAACGAGATCAGCACCATAACCACTACCCCCTCCCCCAATATATACAGATGACTACAGTAGTTTGCAAAGGTATTCATACTTTTCCACATTTTGTTACATTACAGCCACAAATATGAATGTACTTTATTGGGATTTTATGAGATAGACTAACACAAAGTGGTGCATTAATGTGAATACAATTACGTACGGTTGTACATTATTTTTCACTTTTCATGCATTATGGGAGGCCTTGGGGCAGTGGTGGGCTAGTGGTATAGGGTGCTGGATCGCTGATCCAAAGGTTGGGGGTTCGAGTCCCACTCTCCACAGGGTTGTCACTGCCCCCCCCCCCCAGTGCAGCTAACTGGGTTATCAAAGGCGGGCCATGTCTCTCACTGTCTATGGTGAGAGGCATGTAAAAGAACCATTGCTGACTTTCGTAAAGAGTAGCTGCAAAGCCGTCAGCGTGTTTCTGTCCCTTGCTAAAAGGGTTGTGACAGGAAGGGCATCCGATGTTAAAAACCTCTGCCAAATCAAATGTGCGACTCAGATGATTCGCTGTGGCGACTCCCGAGTAAAAGGGAAAAAGCCGAAAGGAAGACAGACATGGGATACCTTGTGAACAGGATGCAGTGTATAATAGTCCTGACTCTATATTTGGACACCACTACCTTAGAGCAAATTCGCTATACAATGCACTATCCAGTAAGAAGTGATTTCAGACACAATGCACGTATCGCTCCTGTGTATTACTATCAGTGCAGACCAATCCGTTATTTTTTCATGATTGCTTTTCGTGCTTTGACTCTTACCTGCTTTCTTATATGCTCTGTTTTATTGCTGATATTCCTTCTGTCCGACCGATTGAACTCTTGCCTGATTTTGACTGTTTTTGGGCCGTCTGCTTGTGTTTCTATTTAAAGCTTTGTTTTGTTTGCAATTTGCATCTGTCTCCTTCCACCCCATGAAGTGGTGAGACATTTAGGCACTTACTGGATTTTGAATTGCTTCTGATCTAAATGCACTTTTTCCAAGGAAAAACAGAAAAAAATTATTCATGTTTAAAAAAATAAAGAGTGAAAATTTTTAGTTTATTTAAAATATTATATACATTACTTAGCATTTGGTTCCAAACAACATATATATTGAGTTGGAACAAAATCTGAGGGGGTGGAGCAACACCTATCTAAACTGGATCTAAAACACACACACACACACACACACACACACACACACACAGTGGATTTAAAAATGAATTACCTGCCTTTAAAATGTTCACATTTTTGCAGGGTGAAATGAAGACGCATCGAGTACATCATAACTCAAATAGGACTTATACCGGTTTAACTGTTCTTGTCCCAATATAAAAATAAATCATAAAATTTGATTTATTGGTCTAAGTATGTCCAAATCTGCTCTGATATTGCCATGTTCAGCTTGTTAACATTGACCTTTTAAAACAGACCAGAATAATTGACATTGACTCACTGTAAAATTGGTCCGGCGTTGAACTGAAAATTAGACAGATTTACAGCTGTGTATTTTTTTGCATGGACTGTTTTTTCTACTTTTTAATGTGCATTATTATGTCTGCTTTGCTTTTTTGATGCATTGTTATTGTTTTTTTTTTTTTTTGGATGTGTTTTTTTATTATGATTATTTGCTATTATTTGCTATCGCTGTTCTAACTAACCAGGGTTTCCCATATATTTACTGGGTATGTATCTTTACTTAAACATTTATTTGAATAAATGGAATTAAAAGCATAACATTAAATCTTTATTTGTTACATCTTTATCACATCATGAGTAGATATTTCTTGTGCATTTTTATTCTCATTTCAGTGAATGGATAAAGGACAACTTAAGTTTTAAAGGAGCACAGTATGTGTAGAGCGCAGCGTTTAACTCCAGTCTGGTTAAATGTTCAGTTCATCATCAGTTCATTTTCTGTAACCACTTAATCCTAATTAGGGTCGCGGGATGGCTGGCACCCATCCCAGCTGACTCTGGGCAAGGGCAGAGTACACCCTGGACAGGTTGCCAGGCCATCGCAGGGTGGAAACACGCTGATGGCTATGTAGCTACTCTTGTCGCCCTGTGGCTCGAGTGTAAAAAGCCCCAATACAATAATTTGACGTCTCTAATGCAATGTAAATGTACCAACTATCAAAGATTCCCAACTCAAGACACAAGGTACTTGGTATCAGAGAAACTGTTCGCTCTGTTTATTAACCTTTGTAAGCTTTCATCTGATTTCTTTTCTCTGCCCAAATTAGAGACTCATCGTCACCCTACACTGAGCCACACTTTGCATACATGCACATGCAGCTATAAGGCTCCCAGGTCCACCTGGGTCCTCTCTGCCTGAAGAGGGCGCTGTAAAAGAAATTATGAGTAGACTGCATAGCTGTCACTGTGTTTTCTGCCCTGCGATGGCCTTGCGAGCTGTCCAGGGTGTACTTTGCCCTCGCCCAGTTGACTGCGATGGGTGCCCAAATTAGGATTAAGCGGTTCAGATATGAATGAATGATAACTGAAAAATTCCACACAGAACTGAACCGTCGCTCCAGACTTGGGGCCACCTTAACGCCTCGATTATCCCCATATCAAGCAATGAGAAACAACATTGCAACATTGTGGCGTGTAAAACCCATCAGAATGCTATGGGTTGTTTGCAGTATGTGTTCACTGTTAAATTAATTGCTTTTACACAAATTTTAAAAGCTGGATACCGGAATGTAGTTAATTCTGACAAAGAATATTACAGTCAGCTTGGGAAGCTATTGTAAGTCAGTTAACGTCATTGTCTGATTGAACCTCTCCATCTATTAAATGATTCTAACAGAAATGGCCAATAGTTTGGATTTGTGTACATAATTTATCATCCTTCAGTAATTTGTTTTCTGAACCGCTTAATCCTAATTAGGGTCACAGGGAAGCTGGCATGTGTTTCTGCATGTGTTTGGACCGAGGGAGGAAACCGGAGTACCTGAAGGAAACCCATGCAAGCACGAAGAGAACGTGCAGACTCCACACAGATATACCCAGTTTGGGAATTGAACCCAGGACCATCTTGCTGTGAGGTGGATGTGCTAACCACTACACCACAGTGCCACCTTACATAATTCAACTACTTTAAATAAATAGACACAGTGGTACCTGACCTTACGATAGACCCAACAAATGAAAAATCCAAGTTACGAAATGCATTTACCTAAAATTTACATCTCTGGATACGAAAAAAATTCACGTTATGAAACGCGCCATCTCAAAAATTCAAACAATAAGCAAGTTGCTCTCACATTGGCCCAACACCCCGCCCTGCTGGTCTCCCATTGGCTAGGAGGGAGCTGCATCTCCATTATACCCATGATGCTTTCGTGTGCCTTCGACCCATTGTTTGTCACAGAGTTCTAACACGCGTAAAGGACAGAGTTACTGTTGTTTCGTGAGTTTTTCGAGTGTGCTCATTGCAACTTAATTTTTCGTCACTCATCATGGGCCCCAAGAAAGTGATTCCCGGTGCGAGTGAAAAGAAGAAGCGGGCTTGTGGCATGCGGTTGAGTGATATCACAAAGAAATATGGCCAAACCCGTCTACAATTGATACGATATTGAAGCAGAAGGAGGCCTTAAAAGGTATACTTTTATCATTTTTAAAGGGTTTAGGGGGGTAGTATTGGGGGCCTTGGAACAAATCAGGCCCTTTACATGTAAATTGCTACTCAACTTGCGAAAAAGTTAGGGTACGAAGCCACTTCTGGAACGGATTAATTTCGTAAGGTGAGGTACCAGTGTCTATGACAATGAACTTTGTGGTGAAGTAAGAAAAGCTTCGGCGGGAGAGGGGTAATGAACATACAGTGCTAAAGCTGTAAATACTGCCACCTAAGTGCATCAATGCTCCACTTAATCCGTCTAGGGTTGAGCGATCACAGTGCACTGTGGGCGAATTAGGGGCATATAGTGAACAGCTTGCCAGTTTATTGCAGGGCCAACTCATACACACTCACACCTAGGGGCAATTCAGAACAGCCAAATTAGCCTAAAGTAAATTATCTATTGTACACTGACCTGTGAGGGCGAGCATTTAAACTCCACTCAGAAATGCTCTTGCCAAGCCCAGGACTTGAACCCAGGACCTTTTTGCTGTGTGGTCAATGTGCTAACCACTACGCCACCATGCCACACCTTATTAAACATAGATTTGAATAATTTATGCACAGTCGTTCAGCTGTTGAAAGCAAATCTCAAACAAATCTTTGTAAAACTTCATATCATCAAGTTTCTATTTTATCTGAACACCAGCCTGCAGAATCAACACAAGCAACAATGTCTAAGACAACCATTTCCGTTTGAACGTGCTCTTCAAAGGGAAATTAAATTACATCATAGTGTGGTCAAGCACTGGTTCTGAAGCAGGAAAGGAGTCTGGGAGTATCAACTCGTAATGAGTAAGTGTCGACACATCTGTGCAGTTAATGAAGGCCTACGTGGTATATGCTTTGTGTGGCAGAACTTTACTCGAGAGTTTTTTAGCGAAGCTCCTGAGCGGAGCACCGTAGTCATGGGATATTGTCCTGTGTCTGTCCATTGTTCATGGCAGACATTCAATTAAATTCAGCTTTATTTGTATAGCACTTTTACAATTGACATTGTCGCAAAGCAGCTTGCTCATAAGTCCTTCACTAGTTCAACTCAGGTCTCCTTCTTTGGTCACAAGCCCAAGTCTCACGTCTCTTACAGCCAGAATAAATTCATTTATTCATTTTCTGAACCTTCTTCTTTTCCTTTCGGCTGTTCCCTTCAGGGGTCGCCACAGTGACCTGCCTCCATCTCACCCTATCCTCTGCATCTTCTCTTACATCAACTGCCTTCATGTCCTCCTTCACCACATCCATGAATCATCTCTTTGGTCTTCCTCTGGGCCTTCTGCCTGGTAGTTCCAACCTCAGCATCCTACTACCAATATACTCACTATGCCTCCTCTGTACATGTCCAAACCATCTCAATCTAGCCTCTCTAACTTTGTCTCCAAAACACGTTACATGTGTCGTCCCTCTGATGTACTCATTCCTGATCCTATCCATCCTCGTTACTCCCAATGAACCTCTTCATCCTAATTAAGGTCACAGGGAGGCTAACGCCCATCTCAGCCAACTCTGGGTGAGGGCAGAGTACACCCTGGACAGCTCTAAATTGTATAATGCCATCCAGACAACACTGCATAGCCATTAGCGTGTTTCTGCCCTGCGATGGCCTGGTGAGTTGTCCAGGGTGTACTCAGAGTCAGCTGAGATGGGAACAAACCTCCCTGTGACCCTAATTAGGATCAAGTGGTTCAGAAAATGAATGAATGAATAGCATGGCATAGGTATATACTAAAGCAGTGGTTTCCAACCTTTTTTGTACCAGGGACCAGTTTTATGTATGAAAAAATGTTTCCGCGGACCGGTTAGAGTCTACTCCATAGTCTTGTTTTGGTGGGTGTCACCACAGAAAACACAGCCTCACAAAGATATGTGGGCGGAAACAGAAGAAGCGCTTTCAGTGCTTCTGTGGCAATGTCAAAAACAGTAGTTTTTCAAAATAAGATCCGGAATCTCTAATAAAAAACTATAATTTTTACCATGTAAGATTTTGTTGGGGACCGGTATCAAACGATCCAGGGACCAGTACCAGTCCATGGACCGGGGGTTGGCAGGGTCCGAAATGTTCAGCATTTTTTGTATAACAATTGCTGGAAGTTTGCATTGTAATTTTCTGATAACTTACTTTCATGGCTTTCGGAATAATAATAAAATAATATAATAAAAACTTCCTCTCCAGATTCTGGTGTTATATATAAAATGATTCCAACATGTTAAACATATTGAATGTTTCATATTATTTCTCAAAAGCTTGATCCATGTCAATGCGCCAGAAGTTAGTTAACATGGCTGCCTGGGCAACTAGTGACAGTAACCCCATCTGCGCTAACAGTAATTAAACTCGAAGCTGTTGGATAATTAAGTTTATTTTCTCCTCTTATTTATTTTATACACTGCTTTGTGCAGTTTTATATGTTTGTGCTGTGTTTGATTGTAACACTCAGCGCAATATTTACATGGAATACCTTCAGATAGTATGGGTTGGGGTGGCACGATGGCGTAGTGATTAGCATGTCAGCTGCACAGCAAGAAGGGCCTGGGTTCGATTCCCAGCCTGGGCGTTACTGTGTGGGGTCTGCATGTTCTCCTTGTGCTTGGGTGGGTTTCCTCTGGGTACTCCACTTTCATCCCACAGTCGAAAAACATGCACAGTAGGTTAATTGGCTGTTCCAATTTGCCTGTAGGTGTGTGCGAGTGTGAATAGTTGTGTGAGTGCTGGCCCTGCGATGGCCTGGCCAGCTGTCCAGGGTGTACCCCGCCCTTGCCCAGAGTCAGCTGAGATGGGCACCAGCCCCCACCCCCCCCCCTCAAGGGAGCTGCGTCATCCCTCCTAGCCAATGGGATGCCAGCGGGGTGGGGTGTTGGGAAATAGCCAATGGGAGGAAGCTGCGTCATCCCTCCTAGCCAATGGGAGGCCAGCAGGGTAGGATGTTGGAAGATAGTCAATGGGAGAGCAGCTCGTACATTGTTTGAATGGTTGAATGGCGCCTTTTAATGTTTGAATGGCGTGTTTGAATGGCGCATTTGGCACGCTTCGTAAGGAGAACTTGTTTCGTATACAGAGACAAAAAATTTTGGAAAATGTTTTTCGTAACCTGGATTTTTCGTTTGGTGGGACTATCGTAAGGTGAGGTACTATTGAAGTAAGAAAGTCCCCCAGTGCCGCTAACCAGGTTAACAACGGCCGGCTGTGTCTTACACTGTCTGTGGTGGGAGGTTCATGCAAAAGAAGCATTGCTGGCTTTCACCAAGAGAAGCTGCATAGCTGTCAGTGTGTTTCTGCCCTGTGATGGCCTGGCAAGCTGTCCAGGATGTACTTTGCCCTTGCCCAGAGTTGACTTAGATGGGCACCAGCCTCCCCGTGACCCTAATTACGATTAAGCGATTCAGAAAATTAATGCATGAATGATACAACTGGGAAAACCGTGGTGTTGAAGGTTTATCCAGATGAAATAAATATATCTGACAGGTACACTATAAGGGTCACACCCGGACAGTCATGAACCCTTTTTTTTTTGTAATGCCATCAGGTAATAACAGTGATTACAATCTGTACTATTATTTGCTGCACAGTCATTATACGAGTGTTTTGGTGACTCAAAGAAACTTGGTGAAGTGTGCCACAGTGCATACGTTTTCCTGTTTAATGGCGGTGAAGTTGAAGAACTGTTATGATGAATAAAAGGGAATAAATTCTATATTTTCAATGCTGTAAGTAAATACCACGACATTAATATTATTTAGTTCATAATATTATTTCATTTTCTGAACCACTTTATCCTTTACTTGGCACACATCCCAGCTAACTCTTGGTAAAGATAGGCTACACCCTGAACTACTCAAACAATCACTGATACTCAGCCATTGTCATTAATATTCCCACCAATTGGTATGTTGAGAAACTCCAATTATCCTAATGTGCATGTTTTGAAGTGTACGAGGAAACTGGAGTACCTGAAGGAAACAAACATGGGGAGAGCATACAAGCTCCACACTGGAACAACCTTGCTGGGCATGGAGTCCGAACTCATAACCTTCTTGCTGTAAAGTGCTTTTGCCATTGTGTCTTCGGTTAAATCCAAAGTACATTACTGAAATTCACTCTCTCACTCGTTTTCCAAGCCGATTAATACTACTGGGGTTAACGGGGACGCTGGAGACTGTCACAGCTGACACTGGGAGAAGGTGAGCTCCACCCTGAACAGCTCACCAGCCCATCACAGGGCCAAAACACACAATCATTCGAACTCGCACTCACACCTAGAAACAGTTTGAACACCCCATTAGCGTAATGTGCATGTCTGTGGACTGTAGGTGCGTAATGACGTACCTGGAGAAATCCTTTGTAAGCACGAGTAGGACAGGAATACAGTACTTTACACAAAAAAC
Source organism: Plotosus lineatus (assembly GCA_024760905.1). Classification (NCBI taxonomy): domain Eukaryota; kingdom Metazoa; phylum Chordata; class Actinopteri; order Siluriformes; family Plotosidae; genus Plotosus; species Plotosus lineatus. The sequence continues at coordinate 20,590,450 of CM045738.1, forward strand.
ACCCTCACCAGGCATAGGGATTGAACTCAGGACCTTCTTGCTGTGAGTTGGCAGTGTAAAAACGCTACGTCATCATGCTGACCTCTTTAACTCAATGTATCTGATATAAAGTGCACTGTACAGCCAATAAAAACATCCGGTATGAAGAGTTTAGATTGAGAGGACATGGGGGTGATAAATAGCTGATGAACAAAAGCCAGGATTCCCTGGGAACTTACTATAGGGACTCTGAGATGTTTAACTCTGGCCTTACTACACCGAGTTTGTGATGTTCGAGGTCAGGGAACCCACCGACGTAACGGGAGTTGAAGAGAAAATGAGCCATGACCCCAAGTGATCAGGAGCCATGACTTGTGCACAGGAAAGAAACGAGAGATGACAGGTCTTGACTGACTCCTCTGACACTACAGGAAGCTCATGTATCAAGGACAGGCGTGCAGGAAAACTGTGAGAGCGCGATATTATTTCTGCTGTACAGAAACTCTTCCCTGTCCAGCAGATACATCAGCAGGAAAGCGTAACCGATATGAACTGGGAACACAATAAGAAAATGTGAAAAGAAAATCCGAGAAAAAAAAATATATATATATTGGTGATTGTTTTAGAGTGCAAAGTGAATTTTTCTTCATGCATTACACTTCATCACGTCGATCTACGAACAGGAGAACGCTCGTGTTAACCTTACAGAACTGTAGTAGTATAACAAAAATAAGCACTTTAACATTCATAGTTCAATTTGTTCGAGCCTTTGAACAGTCACTGGGTTCATCACTGACACATTAACTTGGAAACTGCACTATATTTTATTTTAGCATATCACACATAATAAAGTGGGAGAGATAACAACAACAACAACAACAACAAAAAAGGACGGCTCTATTGGGCTGCAGACAGTGTGTCAAAGACATAAATTGTTCCACGGCTCACTTACTGTACATTATAAATATTTATAACAACAGTAAACCTTACTGTACTCTCTAGTGGCTTCGGAAATTTAAGGATAGTGAATCGACTTTGATACTGTTGACTGTAAACAGCATCATATAGATAGTATCGGCAGTCACATGTCAAGCACTTACCATTGAACATTCATTCACAATACCTTAAGGAAGGGCAAACGCACAAGGGAGGGAGGGGGTTGAAACAGAGCCCCGATACGTCAGGCTTCTTTGTGGATTATAAACATGTAATTGAGACCAATCATTTAAGATGAGCTGCACGCCATCTTTAGTAACAGGCATAAAAGACAAGCCCAAATAACTTAGCCAGTGTTTGCCAACTTTCTTTTGTGCACAGGCGGCAATTATGAAGTCTGGTCATGGGCGCTGGAACAGTGTTTCTCTTGTGGCGATGAGCTGTGGATGCAAAAGCAATGACTATTACCTGTCTGCATGTCTGCGGCTCAATAATTAATGCTTCTCGCTTCACTGTCCATAAAAAAAACAAAAAAAACAAAAACAAAAAACCCCTCATGCAAACTTGGGAGGGTCAGGCTCACCTTTCTTAATAAAGTCAGGTCTGAAACTTTAATGGGCATCCCATCCGTCTGATCTACATGGACTCGGGCCACCTGTTGGATGTAAATGTAGGCTTCCTGTTGATGATGTGCCTGGGAGAACTGTTCCTGAAAAACCTCATGGTGTTAGTACTCTGATCTGATTCTACTTGAGGCCACCCAATCTACCGCAAGAGGATGGAGGTTATAAAACTTTTAACTGTGTCAAAGGAACAATGGTACACTGAGATGTGTGTGGCAGGGCCTTCATGTATTATGCACAGCTTAGTTAAGTATCTGCTATTGTTTAATTTCTGTGTAAGGTTACGTTCTGATGCTCGTGCATTAGGGATAAAACAAATCTCAGCCACAGGAAAAGGGGAATCGAGTGAGAAAGATGGTGCGATTGAGCGTACAAACAAAGATCAACTGCTTTTGAAACAGTGAGTCTGTTGGGCTTTTAGTCTCGGGTCTACTGCTTTCATCAGGCTGGAGCTGATCGTAATTTCTGTAGTGTGAAGTGATTAGAAGTTCAGCTGCTCTTGGACGGGATGCTAAGCGTGTACACTTGTGGTTAAGACCCTCGCCTGGGTGTGTCTATCAGGAAATCGAACCGACAGCCTCTTGATCATGAGCGCAGCATCCTAACTACTACACCACCATCATGTTTTATGAATTGTCTTGTTTTCTGCGGTGACATCCAAGTGAGACCTATTGTTTAAAATACTGTACTTTTATGTTGTTTTTGCAGGACAAAAAAAACAAAAACAAAAAAAAAAAAAACGTTTTCTTTATACAACCGCTTGTGGCTGATTAGGCTTGAGGTTCGTCTCAATAGTTGTGGTTCATCTACATCACACCAGGTCTGGAAATGGTTCAGGTGCTGATTGTGGAATAGTCATATTGCCAAGCTTGGTGAAAGAGCTGGCATGCTCTAGAGCTTGTAAACATCAAAACACACACACACACACACACACACACACACACTGCTCCCTGGTGTATTTCACCAGTGGTCTCTGTCAAGACTCCAAGATCTCATTGGTGAATTATTAAAACCTAACAACCTGTTGAAATACCAAACGCAGTAGAGCGGTTTAATTAAATTTCTCTTTCAATCCTCTCAGGATATTTAACCCTCTGTTCACAGTGAAAGGATCAAAGTGCAAATTATGATGTAATTCTCTTTTTTTAACATGGTGAAGTATGATGGAGGATCATTTGTGCTCCCTTCTGCTGCAAAGAACCTATTAGTAACTAAATGCCTATTAAATTGGCTACTATCAAAACACACACACACACACACACACACACACACACACACAGGACCCAAATGTTCACATCAGCATAGAAATATTAAATATTTCTGACCATGTGGAGACATTTGATATTTCAACACTCATCATACAGAGACGGGAAAGCCTCTCAGCCCAGCAAGAAAAATGCCAACACAGACTTCTGGCTGCAGAACAGAACAGAACAACCTCATCAAGCTGACAGGACACCCAATGTTGCTGTTACACTACTTATACCACAATGCACACACACACACACACACACACACACACACACACACACTGGTTTAGGATTTACTTACTGTAATCCTGACAATAACCATTACCTGCCAAACTTTAACTCTAACCCTGATATAACCCAAATCTCGCCATAAACATATCCCTAACCGACCCGAACTCTAACATAACCCTATATTAACCTTAATATAACCCTAACACAACCCGAGCATAACGTAAACCTATCATAACCCAAATCTACATTCACCTTAACATCACCCAACACAACCCTAACATAATACGAACCTACCCTAATGCTAATAGAACCCTAACATAACCATAACGTTAACCTTAACCTTAACAAAACCCCAACCTACCCTTACCCTAACCTACCATAACTTTAATACAACCCTAACCCTAACATAACCCTAACCTTGACATAACCCTAACATAACCCGAAACTACCCTAACCTTAATATAACCCTAACATAACCTTAACTTTGCATAACCCTAACCCCCCCAATTCTCACCTTAAAATTGAATTCCGTTTTGTCCCCATAAGAAAGCCAACTCACTGCAATGTGACCACACACACACACACACACACACACACAAAGATTGAAATCAAAAGTCCACAAAAGCATTGAAATATTGCATACTTTTGACCACGTGGAGACATTTGATCTCTTTCAAAATAATATAATATTTCAACACACTAATCAAACATAAAGGGGAAATGCTCACGTCTCAGCAGTAAAAATGCTATTACAGACTTCTGGCTGCAGAAAAAAAGATCAACCTCATCAAGCTGACAGGACACTCAATGTTGCTGCTTCACTAATTATACTACAAAACACACAGACTTGAAACTAATTTAAGTATATTTGTGATTATAATGAAGTAAGTGAGATATCTGAGCAGCTTCAGTTACCATGTTCACAGCTTACAGCGAATAGAAATGTATTGGCTTATCACGCCATAAAAGCCCGATGGAGTTGTTTGACATAACTGATGAAAAGTGGTTACCTTTGCTAATTTTATTCTCCAGTTAAAGTGCTAATCTAAGTAGAAGAAAGGTTTTCGATAGGTTATCACTGACAAAAGGCCTTCTGTTGTAGTTGCTCTGAAATACGGCCAATGTCTGCCCTCTAGTGGAGAATCACAGGAAACAATAGAAATTATTGTCCTGGGGTCTTATTACTAATATTTTCTGGTTTTTGTTCCAGGAATTTGATTTTTTTTTTCTTAACTGCATGGTGCTATTGTCCCTGTATATTATATATATATATATATATATTTATAGATTATTGTTCATTTTCTGTAACCGCTTCATCCTAATTAGGGTCACGGGGAGGCTGGTGCCCATCCCAGCCAACTCAGGGCGAGGGCAGAGTACACCCAGGACAGCTCGCCAGGCCATCGCAGGGCGGAAACACGCTGACGGCTTTTCAGCCTACTCTTGTCGAAAGCCAGCAATGGTTCTTTTACATGCCTCACACCATTTATTATTGTAGATAATAAAAAGACCATAGATTATTGTACTTACTGTAATTAAAATTGTTTGAAAATGGTATACAATGCCATATTTGAACCCAGGACCATCATGCTGTCAGGTGGACATGCTTAACACTACACCAACATGTCTCCCAGGAATTGCGTAACCTAAATGTATCCCAGGCAGGTATCAAAGTGCTAACTGGGAGAAAACGAATGGTGCAGGATGCAGTGGGACAGGCTGGGTGAAGGCTGTGTGACCCTAAAGCCAGACATAATGTTTTCAAACATGTCAACTCAGGCGCTCATACATGTGGAGTAGAAAGTCAGAGGCTTGCAGAGGCCAACAAAGGAAAGCAAAACCAATTACGCAGACTTGATGGAAGAGTGCTGCAGGTGAGGGTGGAGAGCACGGTGGGAGCCCATAGAGACGGATATGTTTAGCATTTCAAAGCACGTTACCCACAGAGCAGTCTAGCACTAAAAGATAATGTGTACTAAATCTGCAAGCAGACAGTTTTTATGGAGTAAACTGTGCTACATAGGACTAGATGTTTGCCACTTGGAATTTGCATGCAAACCCATGACTTGATAAACTGATCAACTGAGATTAACCCATTCTGCACAGAATTCTGTATTCACACTGTAATATATTTCAGATATTATATTTCCCACCGTACAACTTACAGGAAGTTAAGGCTGCACAGCGGGACAGTCGTAGCCTAATGGTAAGAGAAGCAGCCTCATTATTTCTCAACCAAAAGAAAATTTTTAAGTATGTCTACTGACATCTCAAAAATGTTTAAAAATGCTTTCTGCAACGTTTACCCCAAACGTCATTCCGCGACCACCCGGTGACATTTGTGCAACGTTCATCCCTGACGTTATCTGCGATGCTGTGGTGACGTCTCTGTGACGTTCATCTGGAACGTTACCTGCGAAGCTGCGGCAACCGTTTTCCGTTTTCATTTTGCCATTTCCTTCTCCCCAGTCTTTCTCCAGACTCTGGCACCTTGATTTCTGAATTATATGTAAAATTTGCTTTCATCCCAACAAAAAGTACTTTCTTCTGCCGCTGTTTCTGGTTCAAAAGTGGCTTGACCTGAGGAATATGGCACCTGTATCCCATTTCCTGCGCACACCTGTGCACGGTGGCTCTGGATGTTTCTACTCCAGACTCAGCCCACTGCTTCCACAGGTCCCCCAAATTCTGGAATCGGCCCTTCTCCACAATCTTCCTCAGGGTCCGGTCACCTCTTCTGGTTGTGCAGCGTTTTCTGCCACACTTTTTCCTTCCCACAGACGTCCAACTGAGGTGGCTTGATGCAGCACTCTGGGAACAGCCTATTCGCTCAGAGATTTCTTTCTGTGTCTTACCATCTTGCTTGACGGTGTCAATGATGGCCTTCTGGACAGCAGTCAGGTCGGCAGTCTTACCCATGATTGTGGTTTTGAGTAATGAACCAAGCTGGGAGTTTTTAAAAGCCTCAGGAATCTTTTGCAGGTGTTTAGAGTTAATTGGTTGATTCAGATGATTAGGTTAATAGCTCGTTTAGACTACCTTTTCATGATATGCTATTTTTTGAGATAGGAATTTTGGGTTTTCATGAGCTGTATGCTAAAAATCATCAGTATTAAAACAATAAAAGACCTGAAATATTTCAGTTGGTGTGCAATGAATCTAAAATATATGAAAGTTAAATTTTTATCAGTACATTACAGAAAATAATGAACTTTATCACAATATGCTAATTTTTTTAGAAGGACCTATATATATATATATATATATATATATATATATATATATATATATATATACACACACACACACACACACACACACACACACACACACACACACACATCCACACAGTATATATAAAACCGTTCAACTTTTCAGCCTAGACTTAAACACTGAGATTGTGTCTGAGTCCTGAAAATTAACTGGAAGTATGTTCCGTAATTGTGAGGCTTTATTAGGGGACACTTTATGCCCTGTTGTAGTCTTCATTATTCAGGGTGTCAACAAATAGTCTGCACCTTTGGATCTTTGAAGGTGTGGTGGATCATAAAAGGTGAGAAGATAATGCAGCACAATTCCTTTCGGAGCGTTCTAGAGCTCTAGTAGGAATTTACTCAATGCAAAGTTTAACTGGGAACCAGTGCAGTGCAGATAAGATAGGGGTGATGTGGTTATATTTTCTAGTAGCAAGGACTCTTGTTATTGGATTCTTATCAAATTGGGCACCTATAGAATCATCCGGTCTTTCCAATAATCTAATCTAGAGGTACTGAGAGAAAAAAAGAAAAGAACAAGTTTTCCGCATTATGCAGGAGATATTTCTTATCTTAGCAATGTTTATAAGATGAAAGAAGACTATCTGAGTAATATTATGTACATGAGATTCCAATGGAAGACTGGGGTCAATAATCACACTGAGGTCTTTTACAGCTGCCCATGATGCATCCTGAGTTACTTTGTAGACGGGAAACTTACTCCATGGTGGTACTTCTGTTTGGCCAGAGTTTAGCAAAAGGAAGTCAGTAAGAATCCGGGGTCTAACATCCTTTACTAAGACTTTATTAATATGGTATGTCTCATCTGACTTTGCTGAAATATACCATTATGTATCATGAGTGCAACAGTGGAAGGTAATGACCTTTACAAATAATATTACTCAAGTAGAGTATGAATAGAGAAAGAAGCAGCAGGCCTAAAACAGAACCTTGTGGAATACCAAACTTTACACTGGTGTATACAGAGAAGTCATCATTTATATCTACAATCTGACAATGCTCAGCTAAATATTGTATACTGAAAATTTCACTCTATGTATTCAGTTGCCTAATGACGTTCTGTGGGGTATAACTGTCTGTCTTCCTTTCGGCTTTTTCCCTTTTACTCGGGAGTCGCCACAGCGAATCATCTGATTCGCACGTTTGATTTTGGCAGAGGTTTTTACGTCGGATGCCCTTCCTGTCACAACCCTTTTAGCAAGGGACAGACACACGCTGACGACTTTGCAGCTACTCTTTACGAATGTCAGCAATGGTTCTTTTACATGAACCTCTCACCATAGACAGTGAGAGACATGGCCCGCCTTTGATAACCCAGTTAGCTGCACTGGAGGGGACAGTGACAACCTTGTGGCGAGTGGGACTCGAACCCCCAACTTTTGGATCAGCGATCCAGCGCCCTATACCACTAGACCACCACTGCCCCGTTCTGTGGGGTATAACTGTGATGCAATAATTCATAATTCTGAAAGATTATTGATGAAACCTTTGATGTGATTATAGATATTATATATATATATATATATATATATATATATATATATATATATATATATATATATATATATATATATATATATATATATATATATATATATATGTGTGTGTGTGTGTGTGTTTGTGTGTGTGTATATATATTGACGGTTCACATTTTCACATGAGATAATAATCTGAAATAGTTTCCGATGTAGAAGTGTGATATACAGTATTTCCAATATTTACTCCAAACATTAGTATCAGATTAAAGCATGACCATCATTATGAGTGGGTTATGTTATGTTCTGCTTTACCACTACTGCAACTGACATGGACACAAATGAGATTGAGATTTCCTTTCGGCGTTTTCCCTTGATCAGGGGTCACCACAGCGAATGAGTTGCACATTTGATTTGGCATAGGTTTTTATGTCGGATGCCCTTCCTGACACAACCCTTTTAGCAAGGGACAGAAACATGCTGACAGTTTTGCAGCTACTCTTTACAAAAGTTAGCAATGGTTCTTTTACATGAACCTCTCACCATAGACGGTGAGAGACATGGCCAGCCTTTGATAAGTAGCTGCACTGGGGGACAGTGACAACCCTGTGGAGAGTGGGACTCGAGCCCCCAACCTTAGGATCAGCGAGCCAGCAGCCTATACCCCCAGGCCACCACTGCCCTGACATGGACACGAATGCTGTTCTTAAATGATCTTCTGTTTAATGAAATTAATATTAAAGTCCCCAAACAAAAATGTTTAATTTAAATATACAACCATGTTTGAAATAAAGTCTGTAAATTCACATAAGAATTCATAGTATGGCTGAGGGGGTTTGTAAATAATAATTGACAGGATCAACCGATATTATTTAAGCAACGTGTCATATGCCAGTCGAGTTAACACGTGCTCTTCTGTCCCTCCTCTGATGATCACATGCTTAGGGTTGTCAATGCTTCCACTGGGTTTTACAGTCATGGAATGTCGGTAAGAAAAAGAATGAAGATGTTCGGGATGGTTTTGTTTCTAGAATGCACATCTCATTTGACAGCAATACAATTCTTAGTGCTATTTAACTGGTTCGCCGAACTGGAATTGAGTTTTCCATTAATGCAGAGATTTAACTTTGGATCGAAAGGCGTGACGTTTATCATCTGACAAATGAAACATGTTCTCCTTTCTCTGCATTTTAAAACAGAACACGTTTCCCCCAAATCACTTTATCCTTTATTATGGTTTTGTGGAAACTGAAGCCCATCCCAACTGACTCCACGCAAAGGCAGGGTGCATCCTGAACAGCTTGCTGGACCATCACAAGGCCAACATTGACACACAACCATTCACAGTAACACTCACAGGTAGGTAAGTAAGTCTGTTTGGTTTTTACACCTGAGCCTAATGGCTCATCAGGCCGGTGCTTATCCCCGGTTTCCATAGCGTGAAGCAACTAGGAGTTCAACTCCTCCTGGATGGGACACTAGTCCATTGCAGGTTACCTTCCCAGTATATTTTTTACTGGTACCCATTTATACTGCTGGGCGAACAGAGGCACACTTGTGGTTGAGACCTTGCCCAGGGGTCTTAGCACAGTGGAGGTCTCAGTGGGATTTGAACTCACAACCTCCCAATCATGAGCCCAGCACTCTAACCACGACACCACCGGCCCCACTACTAATACTCACACCTATGGGTAATTTGAGAAGATTTAACTAAGCCTAATATGCATGTTTTCGGAACATGGGAGGAAATTATATCAGCACCCAAGAAACCCATATAAGGCTGAGGAGGACATAAAACCCCAAACAAATACCTCACCGGGCAGAGGGAACGAACTCAGGCCCCTCTTGCTGTGTGGAAAACTACAACATCATGCCACCCCAGGAAAGAAATCATTAGACCCAATTACACAATATCAATTCATTTTATATAATGTTTGACACAATTCAATGTGACGAATTAAACTATTTAAACTCACACATGTGTTTTGCAGCACTAGCTTTGCTGTGGTTAGTTTTGTTAAAAGTGTGAATTTATGGCAGTTATGATGTAATCACACCCTGATTGTGTGGCAAAGCAGTAACATCAGAAATGTGGGAAAGCCAAAATTTTCCACTTGGACTTTGTACTCGACCAATTTACAAGCAGAGAACAGAACTGTCTTCTTCTTTTCCTTTCGGCTTTTCCCTTCAGGGGTCGCCACAGCGAATCATCTGCCTCCATCTCACCCTATCCTCTGCATCTTCTACTCTTAGTCCAACTACCTTGATGTCCTCCTTCACCATGTCCATAAATCTTCTTTGGTCTTCCTCTAGGCCTTCTGCTTGGTAGTTCCAACCTCAGCATCCTACTACCAATATACTCACTATCCCTCCTCTGTACATGTCCAAACCATCTCAAATGTGCAGTTGTTTATTATTTAGAGTTTTTTTCTGAATGGCTGGTCATAGTCATCCTGTACAATACCTGCGGTGTTCTGTGTTAATGATCAAAAAATAAACAACTTTGAGCATCGTGGAACACACAGAGATCAAACAATGAAACAAACAAGCACAGCAGAAATAAAGGCAAGGTGGAGGTCTTTGTGTGGCCCAGACAGAGCCCAGACTAAAACCCTATATCAAAAGGCTCGAAGATTGTAGTCCACCAACAGTCACCATTCAATTTGACTGAGCTTAAACAGATTTGTAAAGAAAAGTGGGCAAATATTGCATTGTCTGTTTGGGTTTTTTGCAGTTGATGTTGTTTTTAATGGTGATTGCAGACCTTTGCTGGTGCATTATTGCTACTCTTTGGTCCGGAGTTCCCTGCTTTGGTTTAGAAATTAATTTCCTCCCTAATCCATTGCACTGTCTAGATCGGGAGTGGCCAACCAGTCAGAGACCAAGAGCCACATTTTATAGTGTTACCACAGAGAGCCATATCATACACACTGGCACAAATGAACATCACCCAACCAACACACACACACACACACACACACACACACGCCTCTGGTCTGCCAGATTTATTTTAAATTCACACACTAACAGTCTCATAAAATTCTCATATCTTTGAAGGTCATAGTGTAACTGTGATTCAGTAACTGTGTTAATGTCCGATTATCAGTGTTGAACAGTGTGGCGGGACAGTTGGACGTCCGTTACCACGCGGTTTAGTTTGTCGTTTTCAGAAGACAAGATTTCAACAACATCACTGAGGGATTTTATAATGCACTCTCTCCTTCATTGTATGGCGTTTCGGGCCGTGTGATATTCCAAGCCAGTTGATACGATGCAAGCGTTACGGTCTCTTAGCACTTGGTAAATTTTTGGGAAAACTGTACCTGCTTTTCTGCCGGACTTTTCAAAATGAACAACTTGTGCTTGCAAAATTCAGTCTCTTTAGGAAATTCCTGGTCAAAGTTAGCATGCAGTGAGCTGAAGTGGCGCTGTTCTGTGTTCATCTTCATATTTTCTTTTTTACTGTGCATTTTTTCCTCTGCCATTAAGAGCTAACTTTACACAAATTGTTTACTTAAATTATCTCGCCCATACTGGGAATTTTCATCTCACACACAAGCGCATTTAACGAAAATACCATACTGAACTCAAGCGAAGAAAACACACACATTAAAAAAAACACAAACTTTGATATGAACATAAGAGCCGCATGAAACCAGGCAGAGAGCTGCGGATTGGGAGACGTGGCTTGGCCACTCTAGATGCTCAAAGTTAAAGAAAAATACCAAGACTCATGGTTGTAAACAAAGCAAAAAGTGGTTCTACAAAATTTCTCTGGAATATTGTGATATCTAAAAATTTGAATATTGACCAAGCTTCTGATTCCCAAAATTCCAGCTGACCTTTCCATTGCGTTCTCATCACAGCTTTGACCGAAGAAGGTTTTTAGAGTATTTGGGTCCAGTGGACTGCAGAATAACTTGTGGTGACTGTAACATACATCTAATCTGATCTCTCATCTTCTTCCATTTAATCTGGGGTCGGGTCGCGGGGGCAGCAGCCTAAGAAATGAGGTCCAGACGCCCCTCTCCCAGCCACTTCCTCCAGCTCTTCCGGAGAGACCCCGAGGAGGTCCCAGACAAGAAGAGAGACATAGTCCCTCCAGCATGTTCTAGGTCGACCATGGGGTCTCTTCCCTGTTGGATATGCCTGAAACACCAGACCAGGGAGACGTTCAGGAGGCATTCTAGCCAGATGTCTGAGCCACCTCATCTGGCCCTCTCAATGCGGAGGAACAGCGGTTCTATTCCAAGCTCTACCCGGATGGCTAAGCTTCTCACCTTGTCGCTAAGGGAGAGCCCTGCCACTCAGCAAAGGAAGCTCATTTCAACTGCTTGTATTCGAGATCCTGTTTTTTCGCTCACTACCCAAAGCTCGTGATTATAGATGAGGGTTGGAACGTAGATCGACTGATAAATTGAGAGCTTTGCCATGTGGCTAATCTCCCTCTTCACCACGACGGACTGGTACAGGCTGCGCTTTACAGCAGAGGCTGCAGCGATCCGCCTGTCGATCTCCTGTTCCATCCTCCCCTCACTTGTGAACAAGATCCCGAGATACTTGAACTCCTCCACTTGGGGCAGTTCCTGGGCTCAGGACCTATAGCATACAGTGCTGGTTATAAACCTGGACACACCCACTCTTTCTAACTGAAGTAGAACGTGTGTCCAGACTGTTGATTAGTGGTGTACTGTATATACAAACATATACTTCCTGTCGCGCTGTGAAATTAACTCCAAAATAAAAATATATCCATAATCATTTATTAAATTTATGATTTATTTATTAACAGCTTTATTAATCTCACAATGGAGAAATTCACTGTTACAGGCTCTTGAGGTACCATCAGTAGGGGGTGCAAAATTAGATACATATACAAACATACACACATACATATATATTATATAAGTAAATAAATAAACAGATACATAAATAGTATAAATTAATAAACAATAAAAGAAAAGAAGGGAACGGCTTTGTAGACTGGCCTATATTAAAGTGTAATGTATCTGAGGGCGGAGTAGATGGGTTGATATGGTTCACAGTCAGTGGGGTAGATGTGGTTGATTAAAGTGCACGGGGTTTTTATTGCATATAACCGGTATTTTCACAGACAGTTACAAAGTGGCGTTGTACAGTCTGACAGCGGTGGGAATGAACGACCTGCGGTAGCGCTCCTTCCTGCACTGAGGATGTCTCAGTCGTCCACTGAAGGAGCTACTCAGCTTCTCTATGGTCTGGTGCAGTGGGTGAGAGCTGTTGACCATGATGGACGTGAGCTTTGCTACCATCCTCCTCTCACTCACCTCCTCCACAGAGTCCAGTGGGCAGCCGAGGACAGAGCTGGCCCTCCTGACCAGCTTGTTCAGTCTCTTTCTGTCCCGCTCTGTGCTGCCCGGGGCCCAGCAGATGGCAGTGTAGAGGATTGCAGAGGCTACCACAGAGTCATAAAAAGTCCTGAGCAGAGGTCTGCATACTCCGAAGGACCTGAGTCTCCTCAGAAGGTGGAGGCGACTCTGGCCCTTCTTGTACAGGGCGTTGGTGTTGTGGGACCAGTCCAGTTTATTGTTAATGTGAACGCCCAGGTATTTGAAACTGTCCACTGTCTCAATGTCCTGTCCCTGGACATTCACTAGTGAGTGTGTGTGTGTGTGTGTGTGTGTGTGTGTGTGTGTGTGTGTGTGTGTGTGTGTGTGTGTGTGTTAGAGTGCTTCTCCTGAAGTTGACCACCATCTCCTTCGTCTTCCTGGTGTTCAAGCACAGGTGGTTGCACTCACACCAGTCCACGAAGTCAACGATGACCGACCGGTACTCCTGCTCGTTCCCCTCTGACACACGGCCCACGATGGCGGAGTCATCCGAGAACTTCTGGAGGTGGCAGCTGTCTGTGCTATAGATGAAGTCCGAGGTATCTTCTTTTCCTTTCGGCTTTTCCCTTCAGGGGTCGCCACAGCGAATCATCTGCCTCCATCTCACCCTATCCTTTGCATCTTCTTCTCTTACACCAACGACCTTCATGTCCTCCTGTGCTATAGATGAAGTCCGAGGTATAAATGTTGAAAAGGAAGGGTGGGAGGACGGTGCCCTGCGGTGCCCCCGTGCTGCAGACTGCCACCTTTGACTTACAGCTGCGCAGCCACACGTACTGTGGACGGTTAGTAAGGTAGTCGATAATCCAGGCAGCAAGATGCCCGTCCACTCCCACGTCCTCCAGCTTCCCCCGCAGAAGCGCTGGCCTGATGGTGTTGAAGGCGCTGGAGAAGTCAAAGAACATGACCCTCACAGCGCTGCCAGCGATCTGCAGGTGGGTGAGTGCCCGCTGCAGAAGGTAGATGACGGCGTCTTCTACCCCAATGTTGGGCCTGTAGGCAAACTGCAGCAGGTCTAGGGTGGGGCTCACCATAGAGCGGAGGTGTTCGAGGAGGAGCCTTTCCATGGTCTTCATAAGGTGGGAGGTCAGGGCGACAGGTCTGTAGTGGGCTGGTTCCTTCGCTTGAGCTGTTTTGGGAACAGGAACCACACAGGAGGTCTTCCACAGGACGGGAACCTTCTCCAGGCTGAGGCTCAGGTTGTACAGGTAGCATAGTCCCTCACAGAGCTGGTCTGCGCAGGTCCTCAGCAGCCTGGGACTGATGCCATCTGGTCCTTCAGATTTCCTCTGATTTAGTCGCCTCAGCTGTCTCCTCACCTGGTCTGATGTGAGGGACAGGGGGGGCTGGGGTGGGCTGCAGAGGGAGGGGGATGTGTCTGTCGGGCTGTAGCAGTCAAGTGAAGTTGGCCTGGGGAGGGGGGAGGTGTCTGCTGGTCTGGAGACGTGTGAAGGGGGAGGGGGGAGAATCAAACCTGTTGAAGTAACAGTTTAATTCATCTGCCCAGCGCTGGTCACCATCAGCTGTCCCTCTGACACTCTGCCCAAATCCAGACATGGTCTTTAGTCCTCTCCAGACGTCCCGCACGTTGTTCTGAGCCAGCTTCTCCTCCATCTTCTTCCCATAGTCCTTCTTGGCCCTCCTGATCCTCCACTGGAGCTCACGCTGGACCTTCTTCTGCTCCTCTCTATCCCCCGAGATGAAAGCCCTCTTTTTCTGGTTCAGGAGGACTTTAAGCTCAGGGGTGACCCATGGGTGGTTGTTGGAGAAGCACCGTACCCTCCGTGTTGGCACAGTGCTGTCCACGCAGAAGTTCATGTAGTCGGTGATGCAGTGTGTGAGGCCGTCGATGTCATCACCAAAGGAGTGACAGAGCATGCTCCAGTCTGTGGTCTGGAAACAGTCCCTAAGCCTCTCATTGGTCTCCTCGGTCCACACTTTCACAGACCTCTTCTGCGCAGGTTCCTTTCGCACCCTGGGTGTGTATTGGGGGAGCAGGTAGACCAGGTTGTGGTCTGAGCGTCCCAGTGGGGGGAGGGGGGTGGAGCTGTAAGCGTCCTTTACATTAGCATACAGCAAGTCCAGAGTTTTATTGTCTCTTGTGGCACACTTCACGTATTGCATAATGCCTGTTTCTTAAACTCATCCTGAAACAAAATGACTGCATCCTTCAAAATGTTTCAATGCCTTCACCTGTTCAGTAGTGTAAGTTACGGGCTTTATGTGAAGAACAATTCATTGCCAAAGTCACAGTGATTGTTGGTAGGTCATTCACATCGCTTGACCACTTCTTTGCAGCATCCTGATAGGGAGCAAAGTCATCCATAATCTTTATTTTCTCTTGACATCCCTACCTCAAGGAGGTGTTCAAGTATCTCGGGGTCTTGTTCACATATGAGGGAAGGATGGAAAAGGAGATCGACAAGCAGATTGGTGCAACATCTGCTGTAAAGCAGAGCTTGTACCAGTCCGTACTTGTGAAGCCGGAGGGCAACACTCTCAATTTAGCAGTTGATTTATATTCCTTCCCTCAACTATGGTCACGAGCTTTGGGTAGTGACCAAAAGAACAAGATCACGGATACAAGCAGATGAAATGAGCTTCCTTCGCAGTATGGCAGGGCTCTCCCTGAAATATAGGATTAGGAGTTCTGGCATCCGGGAGGAGCTTGGAGTAGAAATGCTGCTCCGGAGCCAGTTGAAGTGACTCAGAAATCTGATTAGAATGCCTCCTGAACACCTTATGTGACGTCATAAGAATACAATATATGCATGGGACATTGAGCCATGTATGGGCATGGCTTGGCACAGGGACAGAGGGAAAACCGCAGGTTTGGGTTGCAAAATTATCCCCATACAAAACATCACAGACGTTTAAAAATTACGCAAATTATTCTGAATGACCAGTCCATTGATTTATACAGTAAATACAAAATAAAACCCGACATGAATCTGTAAGGACTTTTAATTTCGGGGAAGTGACGTGACGTACACTGCGGCCTCTTTCCGTTCCAGCACTGGTGTAGGACAGGGTTAGGAAACCTGACTATAATCTTCATCGTTAGCATTAGTTATTTCTCGGATTTTGTTCGTGTTTATTTTTCTCAGGAGTAAGACATCATGTCCATGTACCAGGTAAAGCCCACAAGCCAGAGTGACATAAAGATTGATTTGCCAACTTGCATGTACAAGTTACCGAACATCCACGCGCAGCCCGGAAGAAGCTGCGCCGAATATGCACTACAGGTAAACCGGTTTATCACGGAGCTCTAATCGCGTTCGATAAAGTGTTCCATGTGTTTTTATATTAATATGGAAAGCATCCTCGCGGTGACGCTGTCAGAATTTTGAGACATTGTACATTCGAAATAATTGACCCGGCTGATGCAACTGACGCTTGTCGTGTGAGCTGGGACAATTTGTGTTCGAGGTGTTCATGTCTGCACAGCTTTCTGCGCAGTTCCATTCATGCACCCTGTATACCATAATCTGGAGAGGAAAATCTGGTTTTAAAATAAAAATAGAAAATAGAAAATAAAATAAAAATAATAAATAGACATAATTTAAAATAAAAGTCCTGTGTCAAAGTTAAGTATTCAAAAGAATGTAGTAAATCAGTCAAATTTTCACCTGAGTATTAATAAACAGCAAAAAAAAAAAAGGTAGTTTGGTGTCATTTCTATTTCATGATCCTGATTCTTTGTATTTCATTTTCATTCATGACACATTTGGTTGTCCTCAGCCATTATTGTTTTTTATAGTTTTGGTTTTAGTCTTTTTTTTAATTCACTCAGGCAGTTTAAAAGATTGGAATGCATGCCAAGAGCAGGTTGATCTGATGGCCCAGCCCTGTTTCATAACAAAGTGGCGTACAGTAGATCGGTAAAAAAAAAAAATTCAACATCTGGCAATCTTTCATCTTGTTTTTGTTTTTTCTGTGTATATGTTTGGAAAATCTCAGAATGGAGAAGTTGATCCTGCCATTAAAGCTCTGGAGGCCCGTCAGGATGAGATCATGCGCAAGCTATATGAGCTGAAGGCAGCAGTGGAAGGGCTGGCGAAGACCGTCACTACTCCAGATGCTGATGTGGATGTTACGACTCTGTCACAGACTCCTGCAGTGTCCTCTTTCACGGGGACGAATGATCTAGATGCTCTTCTTGGCAAGGTGGGCAAGTTCGTAATCTCCTTTTTTCACCAAACAAATTGGATGGTTTATTGATCACTGTGAATGAATTATGCAGCTTCGTCCGCCCTGTTTTTATTCTGCATCACAAACCTGATAGCCGAACAATATCAACCTGGACTAGATGCAATAAAATATTTAATAAAGTGCATACAAAGGCATCTGTTTTTCATATTTTAGGACTCCGGTGCTCTGAGAGATATTGTGATCAATGCCAACCCTGCCAGTCCACCATTATCACTGCTGGTACTCCACGGGCTTCTGTGCCAAAGCTACCGCGTGCTCTCCTCTGTACATGTGCACTCTTCTGTATCCAGTGTCCCTGCTCATCTGTTCTCATGCTTAGGGCCTCGTCATACTGAGAGCTGTACCCGCCAACACTTCCAGCTGGGTTTTACACTTATATGGAAAGATGGTAAGAGAAAGAATGAGAACAACATTAACATGTTGACCTTAGGTTTTTTTTTTGTTTGTTTTTTTGTTTTTTTTTGGGGGGGGGGGGTCCTTTTACAGCACTAGAATTCTTACAAGAAGGTCCTGGGTTCGATTACAGGGTTTTGGCACTTCTGTGTGGAGTTTGCATGTTCGCCCTGTACCTGGCTGGGTTTCCTCTAGGTACTCTGGTTTTCCTCCCACAGGCCAAAGGCATGAAACAGCCAATTATTCTAATGTGCATATTGGAGATTTGTGTCTGGTTCATCCTCATGCAAATTTTATTCTAATGCTCAGCATTAAGTTTAACATGTGAAGGGTGAAAAATGTCATTTCTCAGCCTTTTAAAAAAGATAAGGATTTTTTTTTTACAGACCCAGTTATACATGTGATTAAAAACAAATCATTGAACCGCACAGATGTGTTTCACAACACTAACTGTTCTGTGGTTATGTAGGTAAGTTAAAGGCATTATGACCGTTATGATGAAATCACAACTTGAACCCGACAGGAGTAACCGATTTTTCCACTTGGAATTTGCTCTGAAACTGTTGACCTTTTTACAGGATAGAAACAACTATACAATTCTGTTAGCGTTTATCAGTGTTTTTTTTTTTCCTCTGAATAGCTCTTTGATAAGAATATAAGTCAACGGTAGTGCTGTTATGGCCGGTGTGTCATAAAATCATAAAAATAAATAAATAAAAATTTCATAAATAAAAAAAATGTGGTCTGTAACATGGAAACATTTTTTACTGTTTTCCTTTTGATATAGAAATAAATCATTATATATTTTTTCTGTGCTGTCTTTGTGAAGGCACCTAAACACAGATCAGGACTCGGGCACAGGGTTCTTTATGCTTCCAAAACCTGAAATGTAGTGGAGCAAGTTGGGCCACCAACCCCAGAGTTTTGTGGACACGGTTGGGTGAAAAGCTCCAGTTTGTGTTTGCTGAAATGTTTGCATGGTGGCGTAGTAGTTGGCACGTCCACCTCACTGCCTGGGTTCGATTCCCAGCTCGGATGCTTCTATGTGAAGTTTGCAGGTTCTCCCTGTACTGTATGGGATTTCCTCCAGGTACTCCGGTTCCTTCACACAGTTCAAAAACATGCCTGGTAGGTTAATTGGCTGTTCCAAATCACCCCTTGGTGTGTGTGTGTGTGTGTGTGTGTGTGTTGGCCCTGTGTACCCTTCCCTTGCCCCGAGTTTGCTTCTATTTGCGGTGATTTGTGGCATTTCAGGTGGTGGTTTGCTTTGATACAGCATGGCATCCAGATGTAGTGATCCTGTTCGGGAGTCGTCACTCTCACCCTGCACGTGGTCTTTCGTCAACCGACCCTGTCACAAATATGGTGGTGCTCTGTATACATGTTCTAATGGGAAACAGTGATCATTACAGGCTGCGCCATTGCGCCCTTGGCGCATTAATTGTGCCTGTGTCCCCATTGAACTTCCATGTCCGTGCGTCAGCCGGGCGCATAGAAAAAAAGAAAATGTCCAAGAAAATCTAGTTGATTATATTGTTTAATTTTAAAAGTTAATATCGTTCAAAGAAATGCTAAATAAATCATGCCGGTGAGGACATTTGCACTTAGCGATGGTGATATGAAATATAGCACATGATTGGCCAGTGGCTCCCGCGCTGACAAATCACAACTGCCATTCCTTCGCAAACATGATGCAATTCGCTTCATTCGTTTTGGGTACACGAGTGTAAAATTCACTTTTACAGCGTTCGCTTTGCTCCAAATTAACACACATGTATGTAATGTGCATGCCCCGGTGCTCACCCACACTACCCTCGCTCGCGATCCGTGAAAACGAACCCAGCCCCTGATGTTTACTATAGAAACATAAAATGGCGTCCAAAGCGAAAAAACATTGCTCAAAACAGAGAAATTTATTAGCAATGTGGGGTGCTAGTAACCAAATGTCAAATGTATCGAATTCTGGTGATTTACTGATAATACTAGTTGCATTGCTACCGCTAGTGACAGTGGGGTGGCCGCTTGTAGTGCTAGCACTGCTACTGCTAGTCATATTGAGACTGCAAGCGCTAACGTTAGCACTGAAGCTTTGGAAGGGAAAGAAAGACAGGGATATTTTTTGTACCAAATAAGGTGAAAATACTGTCAACAGCCTGAAAGCATAGCAGAAACTTTGAATTATAATATTGGAAGTCTGTTACTGTCGGTTAAAAACAGTTTGTGTTTTATTTCGTCAACTTCCAAGTATTTTTAAATGTTTGGTTTTGTTTAATTCTGCTATGTGCCTGAGGTAAATTAAAATACAGACAGTGTTAAAAACAGTCTGTTCCACTTTTTAACTTGAAGTGTTGTTACCTTTAATCTGCTAAAATAAAAAATTTAAACTTCAAAGCAATAAACTTGCTTTACCACTAAATTTATAGAGTAGCACGTGACACATCATGTGACATATTATTGTACATTACATTGGAGTATTTACTAATTTAGGTGCAGTTTTCACCAGTGAGCTCAATTAGTTTCTTGGAATAATGTAATGTATAATAATTTGACCTGTTATTATGACCCCTAGTTTTTGCTAATGTCCCCAGGTTTTTTCTCTATGGACCAATTTGTCCCCATAATATTTTGATCTGTAATGAACACTGGTAAAACAGGTTGGGGACCAGTTATGATTGTGATTCAAAAACACAGATCAATGTCTATGCTGTGTTCAAGTGAAAGTTGTAAATATGGGGGACACGATTTTTTACCAGAATCACGGATTTATATGTTGAGAGCGTTTGCCGTCATGAACATCGCTGGTTTTCATGACTTTTGAAAATTGAGTTGATCGTGTCGAAAAGATCACACATTGTGATCAGAGGAAACATCTTCAATTAAATGTTTTTAACAATTCGAGAAATGGGAAATATGAATTTGTGAATTCCATATGAATGCGGCATATGTTCGGAAATGAGTGTAACCGGTGTGGCTCGAACACACAAGATTCGCTCAACATGGTCGCAGCAGTTCTACAGAAAGCCTTTTTTTTTTTTTTTTTTTTTTTTTTTTGGAGTGTACTGCATTAAAATTTATTCTTATCTTACATGACCTGCAGTTCATTTTTAATGCTTTCATGTAACTTCTTTTTTTACATACTGTATATTTTTATATGTATGTGTGCGTGTATGTGTCCTCTTTCCATGCAGTGCCGAAAGTGCAGATGAAGTTCAGCACGCAGAGTATGTGCCCCATCGAAGGTGAGGCCAACGTGGCACGCTTCCTCTTCCGACTGCTGGGCTCCGAGCCGAAGGACCCGATTATCGCCACGCTGTTGGACAGCTGGGTGGACACGGCCTTCTTCCAGCTGGCAGATGGGGGCAGTAAGGAGCGTGCGGCTGTGCTGCGTTCACTCAACAGCGTTCTGGGCTGCTCGATATGGCTGCTGGGCAACGAGCCCTCGTTGGCCGACATCGTATGCGCATGCTGCATCCTTCAAGATAGCCAGGCTTTGTCAATCCCGGCCAACGTGCAGCGGTGGCTCCAGGCATGCAGAAACCTGGAGCATTTCCACTGTGTCACCTCTTTGGTGCAGTGATCGCATCTTCCAAAATGGGTTAAGATTAAGACCAGCCGTTTATATAAGGCTTAAGCAAAAGGAAACTGTCATGGTGGTATTCACAGAATTTTAGATAAGCTTAAAGGGCCTCAGTGAGAGTATTTCACCTCAGATCTGCCCATTTATTATATATTACTCACCTCAGGGTAGGTGGGACTTCAATAAAAGCCTGTCCAATCATAGATGAATATTTACATTTTCTTATCATTATAATGTTACAGATGCCAGATCACGATTATAATTAGTGCTCTTACAACAACAACAAAGAGTCATTTAAAATGGTGGATTCTGGGTATTAATGCTGTCCCCTTCCACACTGTGCCTAATAGGATCATGGTGTATGTATGTGTGTGTGTGTGTGTGTGTGTGTGTGTGTGTGTGTGTGTGTATACACACATATCAATCCGGAATATTCCTTGTGTTGATGAGCAGGTCAGATGTGAAGCAGAGGACCTACTGGAATTAAATGAGATGTATGACAGATGCTTTGGAATGTCTTTTTCTTAAAGCCTATTAAAAAAAAAAATCAAATTGGATCATATTTTGTCCACAAGTCCTCTTTGCCCATGTGGCGCAGCTTTTATGAAGAATGCATGCAATTTGTGTGTTGAGCCAGTAGGTGATGCAGCAGTTCCAGTTCTGCTGCCAATTTAATTTCCCTAATAGCCAGAATTTCTCAGGTCCCAACAGCATCAGGGGACAGAGATCATTGTTAAAAGGTTGAGTGAGCATCACACTGAACATTCTTTATGGGCCCTAAAGGACCGTGAGCTTGACTTGTTACTGGTGGTTTTGGGCATACTGTAATACTGTATGTTTTGTTAGAGGGAGTCTAATTTGGTTAAATTTGATCAGATGTATTATAAAAATGATTTTGAGATTATTTTATGTATAAATTAAATTATATATAATTCGATAGCCAGAATACCCTGCATTAACTACTCACTACATTACAAAACTCGTCTGGTTATCTATAACTTATGTTTCGAGAGCCTTCTAGAATAATTGATGTAATTCATAAGAGCCAACTGTTGTGATGGGATGAAATAAACATACGAAACCTGCAAAATAAAAAGGATTTATGTTTATGGGTGGGACAGTAGTGTAGTGATTATTCCCACAGCAAGGTGGTTTTGGGTTCAAATAACAAGACGGCGGAGTGCAGAGGGAGGGTGTAGGAGGGAGTCTCATCACAGAGACATTTTTAAAAATTTCAATGTTGTAGATGCCATTTGGTGACCATTTGCATATGAAATATATATAGTGTGAGAGATTTCCTTTTGGCTTTTTCCCTTTATCAGGAGTCGCCACAGCGAGTGATTCACACATTTGATTTGGCATAGGTTCTTACATCGGATGCCCTTCCTGACACAACCCTTTAGCAAGGGACAGAAACACGCTTACGGCTTTGCAGCTACTCTTTACAAAACTCAGCAATGGTTCTTTTACATGAACCTCTCACCATAGACAGTGAGAGACATGGCCCGCCTTTGATAACCCAGTTAGCCGCACTGGGTGGATAGTGACAACCTTGTGGAGAGTGGGACTCGAACCCCCAATCTTAGCATCAGTGATCCAGCACCCTATACCACTAGACCACCACTGTCCTATGAAATATATAGTATAGATACTACATAAAATTTAGCCTACTGTATACATGTAGTTGTTGCCATGTATCTGAGAGCAACAGTTTTATATATTGAGGCCAAACTAAAAATCTACGATGAAAAGAAGCAGAAGATAATTTGAAATACTAACAGATTTTAATTACATTATACACAAATATTCCAGCTATAATATTATTGTAAAATAACAGAAATGTAGCTTTACAGCACCACATCATACATACATGGGCCACACCGAACTTGAACTGTTCAAGTCTGCACAAATACCTGCTGATGTTCTCATAAACTCGTAACATACACAATTTGATATTAGTAAAAATAACATTAAATAAAGTAGGACTATTATACCGAGCCAAGTATTGCTTAAATGTTTCTATAATTTAAATTATGTACATTTATATTTAATAAATGTAATATTCAATAAGCTATTGACATTCAGAAAATGCAAAACTACTAAGTCATTAAAATAAGAATTCTAAGCATCAGAAAAAAAATCTGATTCAAATTTAATGTTTTAAACTTTGGCATAACCAGTAACACTGAAGTAGAACTGCACATTGAGCAAAATAAGCTATTTAAACATATTAAATATACATAAACATGGGAAAGAATAGTGGAAGCAAGACTAAGGGCAGAGGTCAGCATTTGTGAACAACAGTTTGGTTTCATGCCAAGAAAGAGCACCACAGATGCAGTGTTTGCTTTGAGGATGTTAATAGAGAAGTACAGAGAAGGTCAGAAGGAGCTGCATTGTGCCTTTGTGGATCTGGAGAAAGCATATGACAGGGTGCCGAGAGAAGAACTGTGGTATTGTATGAGGAAGTCTGGAGTGACAGAGAAGTATGTTAGAGTGGTGCAGGACATGTATGATAGATGTAAGACAGTGGTGAGGTGTGCTGTCGGTGTGACAGAAGAGTTCAAGGTGGAGGTGGGACTGCATCAAGGGTCAGCTCTCAGCCCCTTCTTGTTTGCTATGGTGATGGACAGGCTAACAGATGAGGTTAGACAAGAATCTCCATGGACTATGATGTTTGCAGATGACATAGTGATCTGTAGTGAGAGCAGAGACCAAGTGGAGGAAAATCTAGAGAGGTGGAGGTATGCCCTGGAAAGGAGGGGATTGAAGGTTACGACTAGGACCCAAGAGGAACTTTGAGGTTACAGGGGGCAGAGATAAAGAAGGTGGAGGATTTTAAGTACTTAGGCTCAACAATCCAGAGCAATGGAGAGTGTGGAAAAGAGGTGAAGAAGCGCGTGCAGGCAGGTTGGAATGGATGGAGAAAGGTGTAGGGTGTGATGTGTGATAGGAGAGTATCGGCAAGAATGAAGGGAAAAGTGTACAAGACGGTGATGAGGCCAGCAATGTTGTATGGTTTAGAAACAGTGGCCCTGGGGAAAAGACAGGAGTCAGAGTTGGAGGTAGCAGAGATGAAAATGTTGAGGTTCTCTTTGGGAGTAACGAGGATGGATAAGATCAGAAATTAGTACATCAGAGGGACAGCACATGTTAGATGTTTTGGAGACAAAGTCAGAGAGGCTAGATTGAGATGGTTTGGACATGTACAGAGGAGGGATAGTGAGTATATTGGTCGTAGGATGCTGAGGTTGGAACTACCAGGCAAAAGGCCCAGAGGAAGACCAAAGAGAAGATTTATGGATGTGGTGAAGGCGGACATGAAGGTCGTTGGAGTAAGAGTAGAAGATGCAGAGGATAGGGAGAGATGGAGGCAGATCATTTGCTGTGGCGACCCCTGAAGGGAACAGCCGAAAGGAAAAGAAGAAGAAGATAAACATTAGAATGGTGTAAGTGCATCTAGCGCCTTCATTAGCATACAGTACTGTATTGTGAAGCCTTCATTATTAATGCATACATATTACAATTTTAAGGCGGGATTAAAAGTGGAGCATCATTCGCGCATGCGCAGAACTATCATGCACGACTGTTCCTCATCAAACCTACGAGCAGTACACTGATCTACTGATGTGTAGAATATTAACATTACACACACACACACACACACACACACACATATGTATGTATATATATATATATATATATATATATATATATATACACACACACACACACACACACACACACACACACACACACACATATTAATATACTAATACACAGTGATGCGCATAGGTCTGCTGGGCACCTGCCGCACGTATAACACTTAGTCAGGCTCAGGAAAGTCTGCCAAACTTTATAACTTTACAATAATAACATATCGTTTATCATATAAATCACATTAATATTATCTAATATTAATATTTTATATTAATATCACATTAATATTATGTAATTCACCGGAATCTGGGACCGATTTGGAGCATGTTAAGCCTGAGGCCGAGTCCGCAAGTTGAGACATCATTTTTTTCAGAATCGACAGATATTATTGCCGTGCTTAGCAAAAAAAAAAAAAAAAAAAAACCTGCCTAGTTAATGTGCCTTGTTTTGTTCATTTAAAAATAAATGTTTAAGCAAAAATCTAGATACAGTAGGTCAGTAGATTTCTTAGCAATTAGCAACGTGAATCATGATTTTATTTTTAGCGGGAATTTCCGTATCCGGTATAAAAACAAATTCTATTGGTTAAAGGCCTTCGTGACATCCGCATTGCCCAATCACGGGTCTTATTGTACCTGGCTCTCCACACACTGAATGATGGCCGATAGAGGACGGAAACACTATTGTGACAATATTACAAGCTGGAACAAGTGACAAAGCAATACTGTGTGTGTGTGTGTGTGTGTGTGTGTGTGTGTGTATATATATATATATAAAACTTTTCTTCTTCTTTTCCTTTTGGCTATTCACTTCAGGGGCCCGCCACAGCGAATCATCTGCCTCCATCTTACCCTATCCTCTACATCTTCTTCTCTTACAGCAACTGCCTTCATGTCCTCCTTCACCACATCCATCAATCATCTCTTTGGTCTTCCTCTAGGCCTTCTGCCTGGTAGTTCCAACCTCAGCATCCTGCTACCAATATACTCACTATCCCTCCACTGTGCATGTCCAAACCATTGCAATCCAGCCTCTCTGACTTTGTCTCCAAAACATCTTACATGTGCTGTCCCTCTGATGTACTCATTCCTGATCCTATCCATCCTCATTACTCCCAAAGAGAACCTCAATATTTTCATCTCTGCCACTTCCAGTTCTGCCTCCTGTCTTTTCCCCAGGGCCACTGTTTCTAAACCATACAAAAACGTTGGCCTCAACACCATCTTGTACACTTTTCCTTTTATTCTTGCCGATACTCTCCTATCACACATCACACCGGACACTTTTCTCCAACCATTCCAACCTGCCTGCACACACTTCTTCACCTCTTTTCAAAACACTGGCATATGATCGATTATATCATCACAAGGCGCCAGAATAAGATGGATATCCACAGTACCCGTGTCATGCGCGGCGCAAACTGCTGGACCGATCATCAGTTGTTGAGGTCTAAGACAGCTCTTAAACTACGGGTGAAGCACTGTAAACAAGGACCAAGGAAACCAATTAAACTAAATCCAAGAAACTCACCACTACTAGCTACAAGAAGAGTTTTGTAGAAGAGATGGAAAGTGCCTTAACCAACATAGAACTGAGTCCGGACTCAACGACTGAAGAGGAATGGAATTCTCTCCAGGAAGCCATACTAAACACAGCCAAGAAATCCTTAGGCAAGCCAGAACGAAAACACCAGGACTGGTTTGACCCTAATGGCATAGAACTTAAACGCCTTTTAGATAAGAGAGATAGTGCTCACAGGAAAGTTCTTCAGACCAAAACTACAAGATCTACGATCGCTGCCTATAAAGAAGCTAGTAGGATACTCCAAATTTACCTGCGTTACCTAAAATCTAAGTGGTGGGAGAGGAAGGCTGAGGAATTATAACATGCAGCTGATAGAAATGACATGAAGAACTTCTACAATGGACTCTAAGAAGTATGGGGACCACAGAAAAGGAATCCTGTCCGGCTTAAGTCAGCCGATGGCCTAACGAATTTCTCAGACAGTAAACAAGTTCTTGAAAGATGGAGTGAGCACTTCCAGAGATTGCTCAATGTCCCAGGAGAAATAGCACAGGAGGCTCTTTACAACATCGAACAGCGACCTATACACGAGTGCCTTGATGATATTCCAACAATGGAAGAAGTGTCAAAGGCAATCTCTTCGCTAAAAGATAGCAAAGCCCCTGGAGAAGACAGGATTCCAGCTGAAGTATGGAAACGGAGGCCCAAAATTGCATCAGAGATTACACCATCTGATCACCAAAGTCTGGATGGAAGGCACGGTTCCTCAAGCATGGAAAGATACAAGCATAATCACCATCTACAAGAAAGGACACCGAACTGACTGTGGTAATTACAGAGGAATTTCTCTCCTGTCCATAGCTGGAAATTTTTTTGCGAGGATCCTTTTAAACAGACGAACCATCCACATCACACCTGATATTGTTCCAGAGACGCAGTGTGGATTCAGATCAAATCAGAGCACAATTGACATGATCTTCTGTCTCAGACAACTTCAAGAAAAGTGCATCGAACAAGATCAACCGCTGTATAGTCTTTGTCGACTTTACAAAGGCTTTTGATACTGTTGGAATTACCGGTCTCTGGCAAATATTGAGAAAGTACGGATGTCCCGAAAGATTCATCAAAATGATAGAAGCCTTACATACAGGAATGGAGGCCCACGTCAATGATAGCACGGAATCCTCAGGTACATTCAGAGTGACAAACAGGCTGAAGCAAGGGTGTGTCCTGGCTCCTACTTTCTTTTCCATCTTCCTGTCAGCAATGTTAGAAGAAGCTTTTTCAAACTTGGATGAAGGTGTCTACATCCAGTCAAGACAAGATGCCGACCTGTTCAATGTAGCCCATTTTAGAGCAAGGACAAAATCCACCCTTCATGTTATGAGAGCTTTGCTGTATGCAGACGACAGTGCACTTCTTGCCCACGCTGCAGAAGATATCCAAAGTATAGTGAACGCTTTCTCCGATGCATCCAAGAAGTTTGGACTAAAGATTAACATCAAGAATACTGAAGTACTGTTCCAACCAGATTCTACAAGAAGTCCAGAAATAGACATCTTGATTGATGGAAACAAACTGAACTCCGTCCCAGAATTGACGTATCTTGGCAGTACAGTATCGAAGGATGGACGAATCAACACAGAGTTACAGAAACGAATGGCTAAGGCTAGTGCGTCCTTTGGCAGGCTTAGGCAGCAACTCTGGAACAACCACCATGTGTCATTAAGGGTAAAAGGCAAAATCTACAGAGCAATAGTCACATCTACTCTTCTGCATGGAGCGGAGTCCTGGACAGTGTATCGGAGTCACGTGAAAAAACTTCATGCGTTCATGATGCAACACCTTCGTTCTATTATGAAAATCACCTGGAATGATAAGATCACAAACAGAGTAATTCTGGAGAGAATGGGACTGCCTTCGATGGAAGATCTTCTAATACGGAAAAACCTTTGCTGGGCAGGACATGTCATGCGGATGCCAGCTGATAGACTACCAAAACAGATCCTGTTCTTCCAATTGCCTACTGGTCGCAGAAGTAAAGACCGACCTCGACTACGTTTCAAAGATGTCATCAAGAGGAATTTGAAGTCCAGAAATATCAGAAGAGAAGACTGGGTAGACTTGTCGCACCAGAGAGCGGAGTGGAGAAGAGTGGTTAAATGATGAATGAAAACAGACATTGTCGCTACACGACCGTCAGCAGAGAGAGAGAGACATGTCCTGCACCATTCTAACATACTTCTCTGCCACTCCAGACTTTCTTATGCAATACCACAGTTCCTCTCTCGGCACCCTGTCATATGCTTTCTCCAGATCCACAAAGGCACAATGCACCTCCCTACTTCTCTATTAACATCCTCAAGGCAAACACTGCATCTGTGGTGCTCTTTCTTGGCATGAAACCAAACTGTTGTTCACAAATGCTGACTTCTGCCCTTAGTCTAGCTTCCACTATTCTTTCCCATAACTTTATCCCTCTGTAATTGCCACAACTCTGCACGTCACCCTTGTTCTTAAAAATGGGCACCAGCACACTTCTCCATTCCTCTGGCATCCTCTCACTCTCTAAGACCTTGTTGAATGTAAATACCTTTTCACTTGTAAAAAATACACTTTGATAAACGATCTTGCAAGGCAAAATAAGTGCGTACACGCTACATGCTTGCTAAAATAAGTGAGTATACGGCGTATAATCACGTATACACCCAACTACAGCCCTGGTGCTGGCCCTTCAGTGGTCTACCTCGCCTCTCCTTGCCTAGTATCAGGTGAGTAGGAAGCGGTTTGGCAAATGAGAGAGTGAGTTTTCAGTATTTTCAGAAATTTTGAGGTCCCAGGAGCCTCACTGCACAAAACTCATCATTAAATGGTAGTTTGAGTGCCACACTGAACACTTTATGGGGCCCCAAAGGAACTGGAGCTCTGCTATTGGTGTTCTGTTTCCATGTTTGTTGTTAACGGTGGCTCACTGGTTGTTTCAAATTGTCCCAGGTGTGCATATGATTGTGAATGGTTGGGTATACAGGGATCCCTCACTTTCCATGGTTAGTGAGGACCGAGGACCCCCCCCCCCCCACAACCGCCGATTTGTGCGAAGTAGGATTGACCCACCCCCCTGACTGATGTATACTTACATGTATATGTGTATATAATATCAATAAATATATATTCAATGCTATAAATGCTTATAATAAAAATCAAACATTCAAAAATAATGCATAAGATGTAAATAAAATATAAATACACACACATACAGAGGCACGCACAGACACAGATGCGCACCTCACATAAAAATGTAAGTAGTTCTGATGAGGGTGTTTTGGGTTATTTTGTTTGTTTGTTTGTTTGTTTGGGAATTTTTGCATAATTGGCCTTGTTTTGCAGTATTTTCCTTAACTTTCTCACTATTTTTTCCCCTTAATTTCCATATTTTTTATTTTTTCTAAGAATATTTTTGAAAACCCGCAATGCACTGTAGCCGCAGAAACTGAAGCTCACTGTATGTTGGCCCTGTGATGGGCTGATCAACTGTTCTGGGTGTACCCTGCCTTCACCCATTGTCAGTTGAGGTAGGCTCCAGCCCTTCTTTCCATCCCCACAATCATTGATCAAGCAGGTTAGCAAATGAGTGAATGAATGAGCAATTTATATTTATTCAAAAAACATTGCTCAAAATAATACTAATAGTAATAACAATCATTATATATTTTAAAATAATTTAAATAACAGTATTTTCTGTCACAAATACAGAACCAGAATGAATATCAATGAGAAATATTTAAAGTCAGTGCAAGATAAATTGCCTCAAGTCCCAGGAATAATTCTTTCTTAAATGTAATGTTCTGTTCCCTGAAGTATAAGTTAAATTAATGTAAAAACCGTTTGTTATTATTACAATGGGGGGGGGGGGGCAAATAACTCATAAAACTGATGTTTTTGACACTAATCAGGAAATAAACCTTAAAAAATGAAATAAAATTTAAATCCAGTGTGTGTACAGAAAATAAAAGAGATTAATGTTCATTCATTCATTCATTTTCTGAGCAGCTTAATCCTAATTAGGGTAGAAGGGAGGCTGGTGTCCATCTCAGCTGACTCTGGACGAGGGCGGAGTACACCCTGGACAGCTTGCCAGGCCATTGCAGGGCCAAAGAGATTGCCTCTATATATTTATATATTTGCCAGGAAACCACAACCAGACTCTCCACCTACACAGTGAGAAGAAGAGAAGGGCAAAGGAGGGGAGGAGATATTGTGATTTAATTGTTTCGTACCGTTCCAGATCAGAAATAAAATTGACATTGCATGCGGCTTTGTAATGGACAGGTAAATTGGTAAAAAATAAATAAATAAATAAATTGGGTTGGCCACCACCAATATGTGTGATATAAAAAGAATGGGAGCACAGTGGCTCAGTGGTTAGCACTGCACGCACAGAAAGAAGGTTCAGGGTTCAAATCTTGGCGAAGAATCTTTCTGTGTATAGTGTGCAACATCTATACTGGAATGGGTTTCTTTTTGGTATTCAGGTTTCCCCCTACAGTTTAAAGACATGCACATTTGGTCAATTGGCTACTCTTAAGTACTATAAATGTGAACGGTTGTGTCTGTGTGAAGCCTACAATAGACCGGTGACCTGTTCAGAATTGTTCTAACCCAAAATCAGTTGGAATTTGTTACAGCTTCCTCCAAGACCCTGATGAATAAATTATGGATAAAAGATGTCTGTGTATAAGGAAAAGTTTCTTTTCCTACTGTAAAATATAAAGGACATATTTTGTAGCTGGGTGTTATTGATCATGAATTCTGATAAGATCCAGCCTCCTAGAACCTGCCAGGAGGATCGGCCTGTGTCATCAACAGGCCTCTAAGCACCACGAGCCAAACATACTTCCAATTTTACACAAAACTGGTTAAAACCCCACAAAATCAATGTTTTTTTCATTTTGGTAGATTTTAAACCTTGTTGAAAACTTGTGTTCTGAATTGAAGAACGAAGTGTACAACCTGCATTCTGTATGGAGGAGTGAGCCATGTTCCTGCTACAAGGGTCCCAAACACTATTAGATAATAAACACCAATCTGCCATAGCTTTAAAACTATACTGAAAGGATTGGTGGCATTTCTGCATGTCTACCTTGCAGGAAGAAGGTCCTGGGTCCGAGTACTGGGCTGGAGTGTTTGTGTGGAGTTTCTATGCCTTTCCGTTGTACTCTGGTTTCCTCCCAGAGAGCAAAGACATGCACACAAGGCAAATTGCCCCCGGGTAATGATTGTGTGTGTATTGGCCCTGTGATGGCCTGGTGAGCTGTCCAGGGTGTATCCTGTCTTTGCCCAGAGTTGGAAGAGATAGGCTCCAGCCTTCCCATGACCCTGATGGGATTAAGTGAATGAGAAAGTGATTAATTACTGTGGCATCCATTGTAGAGTTGAGCATATTCTTGAAGTTGAAGTGTTGAAACCATTAAAAACTGTACGGATCTGATTGATTTTGACAAAGGACTGCACTGTCATACTCGGACAGACTGGCACTAACAAAACCCCATAGGTGTTCTGGTAGTGCCTACCAAAGGTTGTAGAAGAAGAGATAAACTTCGAACCAGTAACAGATTTACGGGCACCTGCACATCAGACAGAGTGCACATGCTTGGCCCCCTTCCAGCACTAAAAGTGCCTAAAGTAGGAACATGAAAGCTGGACCACGGAGCAATGGAAGGCGGTACTGGGCTGATGAATCACACATTTTCTTTCCCATTATATGGACAGCTGGGTGCATGTGCATCACTTTCGTGGAGAAGAAATGGCAATATGATGGATTATGTAAAGAAGGGAAGCCGTCGGATGAAGTGTGGCGTTCTGAGAAATATTACAATCGCCACCAACCAGGAGCATGCACACACCCCCTCAGTGGCATGCAATGTTAACCACCCGCCTCTTTATAAACTGCTGTGCATGCGTATTTTGTTGCTATCACACTCAGGGGGAAGCACTATCCACGCCCTCGTATGAATGAGCTCACAGATGCCCATGATTGGCTCTCAATCGCTGTGAGTGACAGAGAAGTGAGCATATGACCCCCCCCCCCCTCCCTCCCATGAGAGCTCAGCCAATTAGCTCCCATGGACTTCTGTCACAGATGGCTGTGTGCATTAACTCGGATTTGGACTTGCGATCTCTGGGTTAATAGTCACACGCACTGTTGATGTGCTGCTCAGGAGCCCATGCAAGTGTTACTTTGACATAAACTATCTACCTAAACATAGTTGCAGACTAAATACACCCCTTTATGCTAATGTTGCTCCCTCATGGCAGTAGCCTCTTCGACAAGAGAATGCACCCTGCCATACTGCAAAAGCTATTCAGGATTGAGGAAAATCAGCTTACAAATTCCCCCCATCGCTGAAATATAATGAACAAACAAGAATGGAGGCTGTACCTTGCAGCTTACAGGAATTAAAGGATGCGCAAATTAATTACTTGATGCCAGATACCATAGGATGTAATCAGTGGTCTTGCAGAGTCTGTGCCTTGATGGATTAGAGCTGTTTTAGCAAGACAGTAGGATCTACATGATAATAGACTGGTGGTTTTAATGTTATGGCTGATTTTTGTATATTGATTTAAGTGGTGGCTCAGTACTGTTTCTCCCAGGCAGGATAACAAGCTATAATATTACAAACCGGATTCCAAAAAAGTTGGGACACTATACAAATTGTGCATAGAAACTGACTGCACTGATGTGGAACTGCCAAATTTCAGTATTTTATTTTGATTAGAACATAGATGACAGGGTCACAAGTTTAAACTGAGAAAATGTATCATTTCAAGCGAAAATATTTCGATTTTACATTTAATGGTCTCAACAAATCTCAAAAAAATTGGGACAGGTAGCAATAAGAGACTGGAAAAGTCAATTGCACTACCAGCTGGAACAGGAGTCCTCAACCTTTTTATGACTGTGGACCGGTCAACATTTGACAATTTTACTGCGAACCGGGGTGGGGGTGGGGGTGTCGCTGTGTGTGTGTGTGTGTGTGTGTGTGTGTGTGTGTGTGTGTGTGTGTGTGTGTCATAGATTGTTTATATCGTAAATATAATCTATTTATTTAAATAATAATATGCAATAATAATAATAATAATAATAATAATAATAATGATAATAATAAAAAGCACTCAATGAATGTTATTTTTCAACAGTTGAAATAAAGTTGGTTGTGAAGTAGAGCTTGAACTTTTCGAAAGAAAAAAAAACAAAAAAAAAAACACAGGTGATGGTGCACCAGCTGGAAGAATGAAGACTCAGTCTCATCTCACCCAAATCCCCACTATTGTTTGAAACATGTCTAACTCGCCTCTGTTCATGTGCCGTCCCCTTGTGGGTTACATTTCAGCGTTCAAATGACCGACATGTAACCGAGAGAATCCGGTCATTTTTCAAAATAAAAGATTTTTCAAAAATAAAGATCGTTCAGACTCAGATAATAAATAAAACAGAAATAATGAATTATTTCTTCTGTGGACCAGTACCAATTGAGCCGCGGACCTTTGTACCGGTCCGCGGACATGTGGTTGGGAACCCCTGAGCTGGAAGACCAATTACCACTAATGAGGTCCATTGGCAACATGACTGAATATAAAAAAAGCTTCTCAGAGTGACAGTGTCTCTCTGAAGAGTATGAAGTTAACATCATCTACAGTGCATAACACCATCTAAAGATTGAGAGAATCTGGAACAATCTCTGTACATAAGGGTCGAGATTGAAAAACCACACTGGATGCCCGTGATGTTCAGGCCCTTAAACGGTACTGCACCACAAACAGGAATGCTACTGTAAGGGACATTACAGAATGGGCTCAGCAATACGTATGTCCAGAAACGATTGCCGGTGAATACAATCCAAGAGAAGACCTTGCATTTTTCAACATGACAATCCCAGACCACATGCAGCATTAATTACAACATCATGGCTGCGTAGGAAAAGGATCTGGGTATTGAAGTGGCCAGCCTGCACTCCAGATATTTCACCCATTGAGAACATTTGGCGCATCATAAAGAGGAAGATAAGACAGTTGAACAGTTAGAGGCCTGTATTAGACAAGAATGGGACTTTTTTGGAATCCGGTTTGTATATCAATGCTGACACTGTGAAATCCAGTATTTTATGAAAAACTAAATACTTAGTAGTCATGAAAACTGACTTTTTTATTATTTAATTTTGATAGACTGTACTGCATTAATCCCACAAGGGAAGATTTGGCTCTAAATTTCAGCTATCCACAGTTAGCACACACTCAGTGCAGCAGGCAGTCACACTACAGCTCCCAGAGAGCACTTGGAGGCTAGGTGCCTGAGGGCACTCCAGCTGTGATGGCGGGGGAAGGTAAGATGCTGCTCACTCCCCCATTGCTGCACATTTTTCCTGCCAATTTGGGAATCAAATAAGTGAGTGACCTTTTGTTTGCAAACCCGCTTCACTATCCATTAGGCCATAGCTGCCCTAAGGTCAGGATTTTTTTTTCATCCATTCATTTTCTCAACTACTTAACCCTAACTAGTGTCAGGGCAAGGTTGGCGCCTATCTAAACTGACTTTGGGCGAGGGCAGAATACACCCTGTACAGCTCACCAGGCCATCGCAGGGCAGAAACATGCTGACGGCTATGCAGCTACTCTTGATGAAGTTCAGCAATGGTTGTTTTACACGTACCTCCCACCACAGACAGTAAGAGACATAGCCGGCCTTTGATAACCCAGTTAGCCGCACTGGGGGGACAGCAGTGACAACCCTTTGACAGTAGGTCTCGAACCCCCAACTTTGGTATCAGTAATCTAGCATTTACCACCAGGTCACCACTGCCATTAGTATTATTATTATTATTGTTATATTTCATTCATTCATTTTCTGAACTGTTTAACCCTAAGTAGGGTCATGGGGAGGCTGGCGCCCATCTCAGCTGACTCGAGGTGAGGGCAGAGTACACCCTGGACAGCTCTCTAGGACATCACAGGGCCAAAACTCACACAACCATTCATACTCACACTCACACCTAGGGGAGATTTGGAATAGCCAATTAACATATTGTGCATGTTTTTGGACTGAGGGAGGAAAGAAACCGGAGTACCCATACAAGCACAGGGAGAACATGTAAACTCCACACAGACACGCCTGAGCTGTGAATCGAACCCGGGACCTTCTTGCTGTGAGGCAAACATGCTAACCACTACACCACTGTGCAATCTATTATATTTCATCTTGTATTTTTTTTTTTTACGAAGAATATGTGCAGTTCCACATAATATTGCTATTATCATTATTATTATTATTATTATTATTATTATTATTTCTGTTGTTAAAAAAATAAAATCCCTCTAAAAACCTGCAAAGTTTTACCATTTACAATAGTTATGTATAGTTCAGGTCATGTGGCCATGAATCATATCAAATAAACAGAGAATGTGTACAAATTCATCCAAGCCAGTAAAGGAGTGAATAAATAACAAATTTCTAAATAAAACTTAATGCTCATCTCTCACAACGAGTCTCTAAAATGGAGCACAGAGCCAAAGGTAAAATGTCTGACAACCACTTGTTCGTCTTTATCAGTGTCTTCCCTTCGAAACCCCCAGTCAGTGAGTGAGTGAGTGTGTGTGTGTGTGAGCAGTATGAGCTGCCTGAGTGTTGCACTGTTCTCCCAGTCACACATCCTGCATTGATCCGCTGAGCTATACACAGCCTCCAAAACAACCAGTATGCAGAGCCTCAGCTAGAGACGCTGCTTGCATTTAACATCCATCAGACTCAGAACAAATGCCGTGCTGTCAAATCTCAAAATGCATCATACCTCAATAAAAATACCAGTTATCAGGCACGATCACTTTTTACTCCTTGATCTTAAATGTAAGGACCGAGAAGTGAATGGAGTTTGATCAGTAGTATTTAAAGAATGATGGCTGAGCCAGCCCAGTCCTTTTTTGGGAGAGTTATCTAAGACTGACTCACCTACGGTTGATTGCAAGCATTTTGCATCCCCCATGATTGTTTGAATGAGAAAAGGATCACATATTTTTATTCATTATTTTTATAAAATAGCTTGACCACCTAAGCTTACTTTTGTCATCAATAATACATGAAATATCGAAAAAAAAAATGTTTCTGGACAATAACATTCAGTACATGTATTAAAGCTTGTTTATGCTCAGACAAATAGTCACTGAACCATACACAAGATATGAAATGGTTTCTGGTAAGAGTTGGCAGCATATCCTGTGCAGTACCTCACGCTGTTTCAGAGCTCGTGTTCTTTCACGCATCAGTAAGCCTAGTTTTATACTGTTGGTATAAAATCGTATAGCCATACACACAACATTGTTCGAAATCACTCTGGAGCTTGGAGTGATATCACCTTTTCTTCAGTGACTCAATTTAATCATGACGGCGGTGGTAAGCCTGTCCACCTCACAGCAAGAAAGTCCTTGGTTCAAGCCCAGTACACAGTCATTGTTTCGGTGTGGAGTGTTCATGTTCCCCCATGTGCCTGCATGAGTTTCCTCCAGTTGAACAAGTTTTCTCCCACAATCCAAACACATCCGGATTATTTTAACTTGCCTCTGTAAATTGTCTGTAGGTATGATGGTGGTTCATAATTAGCGTGCCCTGTCTCTCACCCAAAGTCAGCAGAGATTAGCTCCAGGTCACCCCCCCCCCACACACACACACAATCAAAGTGTTGCCATAATATAACATGACATGATGATAATTGAAGGGGACAGAGAAAAAAGGAGATTAAAGGGTCCCTGTGGTGAATTTGTATAACTACCTCTTTAATATGATCACATATGACATCAGCGGTTCCATCAGGCAATGTCACTCTTTGCCCCCAGTGAAATACGTGTGAGTGCGGCCCCATCTCTATGACTACTACTACTACTAGGCAACACGTTGCTTTCTGTTCCAGCCTGGACAGTGATGTAAATTCATTGTTTTGGGCTGTGATGGACCACTGATCCTTTGCAGTAGACACCAGTCTAGGATAACACATTTTTGCCCAGTGCTCAACTGTGTTACCAGGAGAATGGCTGAGTGTAAAGCATACGGCTACACAAAGTGCAAGTGCAGAAATTGTGGAAAAGATTTCTTTTGTGTTCCTAAACTAACTGATGTCAGGAAGGCCAAGTTGGCAAAACGTTGACTGCAGAATATTGGCACAGGTAATAGTCTGAAAACGTTTGCTTTCAGATAAAATTCAATAGTCTGCGAAGACCACTTCAACCCGACCTATTTTTGGCATGACCGCCAGGAAGAAGTACATAGCATAAAGTCCAAGCCTTGGTTTCTGAAACCAGTTGCTGTTCCTATGGAAAATTTTCATAAAATGTCAAAGCATGACCACAAATGCAGCCATGAGGTGGGGGGGGGGGGCACTAACCAGTGTCTCTCCCCCTCATGCCGGTCCCAAGCCCGGAGAAATGCAGAGGGTTGTGTCAGGAAGGGCATCCGACGTAAAACCAATGCCAATTACTTAAAATGCAAATCAAAAGTATTACCTCCATACCGGATCGGTCGAGGCCCGGGTTAACAACGACCGCCATCAGTGCTGTCAATCAACAGGGTGCTGATGGAAATTGGACTACTGTTGGTCGAAGACGTCGAAGAAGGAGAGGTGGAAGGCGTGTCCGTAGGCAGAGAGAGAAGAGGAAAGGCATGAGTCTAGGACTGAGAGTGGGGACTTTGAATGTTGGAACTATGCACAGAAAAGGTAGCGAGCTGGTTGACATGATGCAGAGGAGGAAGGTGGACATACTGTGTGTTCAGGAGACCAGGTGGAAAGGTAGCAAAGCTAAAAGCTTAGGAGCAGGGTTTAAGCTATTTTATCACGGTGTGGATGGGAAGAGAAATGGAGTCGGAGTCATCTTGAAGGAGGAGTTTGTCAGGAATGTTCTAAAAGTGAAAAGAGTGTCAGACAGAGTGATGAGTCTCAAGTTAGAAATTGAAGGTGTAATGCTCAATGTTGTTAGTGCTTATGCCCCACAGGCAGGATGTGAGCTAGAAGAGAAGGAGAGATTCTGGAGTGATTTAGATGAAGTGATGCAGAGTACCACCAGAGGTGAAAGAGTGGTCATTGGTGCAGACTTCAATGGACATGTTGGTGCAGGAAACAGAGGGGACGAGGAAGTGATGGGCAGGTTTGGTATCCAGGACAGGAACGCAGAAGGACAGATGTTGATAGATTTTGCAAAAAGGATGGAAATGGCTGTGGTGAATACTTTCTTCGAGAAGAAACAGGAGCATAGGGTGACTTATAAAAGCGGAGGTAGGAGCACACAGGTAGACTACATCTTGTGTAGGCGATGTAATTTGAAGGAAGTCAGTGACTGCAAAGTCATCGTGGGTGAGAGTGTTGCCAAACAGCATAGGATGGTGGTGTGCAGGATGACTCTGATGGTGAGAAAGGTGAAAAGGCAAAGGCAGAGCAGAAGACAAGGTGGTGGAAGCTGAAAAAGGAAGAGTGTCGTGTTGTCTTCAAGGAGGAGTTGAAACAGGCTTTGGGTGGCCAGGAAGTGCTTCCAAATGACTGGACAACCACAGCAAATGTGATCAGGGACACAGGTAGGAGAGTACTTGGTGTGTCCTCTGGAAGGAAAGTAGATAAGGAGACTTGGTGGTGGAATGAGGAAGTGCAGGAGTGTGTACAAAGGAAGAGGTTAGCCAAGAAGAAGTGGGACATTGAGAGGACCGAAGAGAGTAAACAGGAGTACAGGGAGACACAGCGTAAGGCGAAAGTAGCAGTGGCTAAGGCCAAACAGAGGGCATATGATGACTTGTATGATAGGTTGGGTAGTAAAGAGGGAGAAAATGATCTATACAGGTTGGCACAGCAGAGAAATAGAGATGGGAAGGACATGCAGCAAGTTAGATTGATAAAGGACAGAGAGGGAACTCTATTGACTAATGACAGAAGTGTGCTGGGAAGATGGAAAGAGTACTTTGAAGAGCTGATGAATGAGGAAAATGAGAGAAAAAAGAGTAGAAGAGGTAACCATTGAGGAGCAGGATGTAGCAAAGATCAGTAAGGGTGAAGTGAGAAGGGCATTGAAGAGGATGAAGAATGGAAAGGCAGTTGGTCCTGATGATATACCTGTGGAGGTATGGAAGTGTCTAGGAGAGGTAGCAGTAGATTTTCTGACAAGAACATTCAACAAGGTACTAGAGAGTGAGCAGATGCCGGAGGAGTGGAGGAGAAGTGTGCTGGTGCCCATTTTTAAGAACAAGGGAGACGTGCAGAGTTGCAGCAACTACAGAGGGATAAAGTTGATGAGCCATACGATGAAGTTATGGGAAAGAATAGTGGAAGCTAGACTAAGGGCAGAGGTCAGCATTTGTGAACAACAGTTTGGTTTCATGCCAAGAAAGAGCACCACAGATGCAATGTTTGCCTTGAGGATGTTAATAGAGAAGTACAGAGAAGGTCAGAGGGAGCTACATTGTGCCTTTGTGGATTTGGAGAAAGCATATGACAGGGTGCCAAGAGAAGAACTGTGGTATTGCATGAGGAAGTCTGGAGTGGCAGAGAAGTATGTTAGAGTGGTGCAGGACATGTATGAGAGATGTAAGACAGTGGTGAGGTGCGCTGTCGGTGTGACCGACAAATTCAAGGTGGAGGTGGGACTGCATCAAGGGTCAGCTCTGAGCCCCTTCTTGTTTGCTATGGTGATGGACAGGCTGACAGACGAGGTGAGACAAGAATCTCCATGGACTATGATGTTTGCAGATGACATCGTGATCTGTAGTGAGAGCAGAGAACAAGTGCAGGAAAATCTAGAGAGGTGGAGGTATGCCCTGGAAAGGAGAGGAATGAAGGTTAGCCTCAGAAAATCAGAATACATGTGTGTGAATGAGAAGGACCCAGGAGGAACGGTGATGTTACAGGGAGCAGAGATAACGAAGGTGGAGGATTTTAAGTACTTAGGCTCAACAATCCAGAGCAATGGAGAGTGTGGAAAAGAGGTGAAGAAGCGTGTGCAGGCAGGCTGGAATGGTTGGAGAAAAGTATCCGTGTGATGTGCGATAGGAGAGTGTCAGCAAGAATGAAGGGAAAAGTGTACAAGATGGTGGTGAGGCCAGCGATGTTGTATGGCTTAGAAACAGTGGCGCTGAGGAAAAGGCAGGAGGCAGAGCTGGAGGTAGCGGAGATGAAAATGTTGAGGTTCTCCTGGGAGTAACGAGGATGGATAGGATCAGAAATGAGTATATCAGAGGGACAGCCCACGTAAGATGTTTTGGAGACAAAGTCAGAGAGGCTAGATTGAGATGGTTTGGACATGTACAGAGGAGGGATAGTGAGTATATTGGCAGTAGGATGCTGAGGTTGGAACTACCAGGCAGAAGGCCTCGAGGAAGACCGAAGAAGAGATTTATGGATGTGGTGAAGGAAGACATGAAGGTCGTTGGAGTCAGAAAAGAAGATGCGGAGGACAGGGTGAGGTGGAGGCGGATGATTTGCTGTGGCGACCCCTGAAGGGAGCAGCCGAAAGTAAAAGAAGAAGAAGAAGAAGAAGTCAAAGCATGACCACAGATGGGAGAACCAACTCACCAAAAGGAATGAGCCAAAGGTAAAGCACCTTTAGATTACTTATTCTGGACAACCCATCCCAAGGATTTCACATCACTTCCGGGGGAAACACTGTTTCGCACTGGTTATGTCCTGATAGTTAGAGATAAAACTGCCCAGTGTGGTGCATTTTATGGTCATTTATGCTAAAATAAGATGTGGAATCACTTATGTTTCACATTACATACAAATTATGCTGTAAAAATGACCAATCTGGTATTCTTTATATATCACAGTGTCAAGTAACCACAAAAATTAGGTGTTTTTCATCAACCAATTAAAATATTTATTATCTCACATGACTCTAGTACAGTGCTTCTCAAATAGGGGGGCTCGGCATGATGCCAGGGGGGGCGTGGTGTGATGGGGGAGTATGAGTCTGGGGAACATGCTTTTCTGGAATAGTGTACTAGAATTAAGTGTAATTGCACCTTCACTCCACTAG
Organism: Plotosus lineatus; assembly: GCA_024760905.1. NCBI lineage: Eukaryota > Metazoa > Chordata > Actinopteri > Siluriformes > Plotosidae > Plotosus > Plotosus lineatus. The sequence continues at coordinate 20,632,011 of CM045738.1, forward strand.
TTGGCAGTGATGCTCTCATTGTTGTGCTATGCTGTAGCGGTTTTTTGCACAAGCAAATGATATGAAGTGCAGGAACAACCCCTCAAGAAACAACACGGAAGATTTTTGAACAGGAACGAAGAGAAAGGTGGAGAGAGATGGAGATATTAAGACATGAGGATGTAATTTTTTTTATTTCAGGCACATTGGTGCACTTTAAATCTTTTTTGTTACAGATTAAAAACAATGTTAATTAATTTTTTCTTTATTGTAAGTTAAACCATATATTTTTTTCTTTTTACTGTGGCGACTCTTGAAAAAGGGAAAAGCCGAAAGGAAAAGAAAAAGAAAAAGAAGAAGAAGAAGAAGAATGTTAATAAATATACAATGTTATACAGAGATCTACTAATAACAATTTTATAGACAAATAATACTATTCATAGTTGCTCATGGGGCGGTGGGGGTGGGGGGGCGTGAAATGTTTTTTCTTCCTAGAGGGGGCGCCACAGAAAATAATTGATAAGCACTGGTCTAGAATTATATGACCAGCTCAATATTTTGCAACAATGGAGTTATCTTCAACTGGACCTGTTTTTGTGAATCACTTCATTTGTAATTTACTGCGTATAGCTTAATTAATTCATATAAACATAGAGTTAATTTAAATCTGTAGAAAATGTGAATCCAGAAACAATTTTATTGAGTTAGTCACCAGCTATAATTTGAAGAAAGTTGTGCTATAACATGTGGGAACGTTATAATAGATGTATAGAATAGGCTGGGCAGTCAGAACAGAGCTTTACAACTAACATTATTTGGTAAAGGTCGCCAGATCATTTCAGAGCCAACACCCACATAACCATTCACACTCACACCTAAGAGAGATTTGGAACAGCCAATTAGCCTAATGTGCATGTTTTTGGGCTGTGGGAGGAAACCAGGGTACCCAGATGAAACCCACACAAGAACTGGGAGAGCATGCAAACTCCACACAGAAATTCACCGAGCCTGAGAACGAAACCCAGGTCTTCTTGATGTAAGGCAGACCTTCTATTCACTATGCCACTGCACCACCTATATAGAAATATACTTGAATGCATATCTAATACTTTAATATATTTCACCTGATGGCCCTATAAATAATCTATATATTAATCTGTGATATATATATGAATACTATTTGAGTTCTGGGTGAATGAATAAGCCCTTTACTTTAGTATTGCTATAATGCAGCCGTGGGGGGGGGCAAGCCTGGATAAATGCAGAGGGTTCTGTCAGGAAGGGCATCCGACGTAAAACCAATGCCACATATAAAAATGTGAATCAAAAATAAGAAAAACATACCGGATCGGTCGAGGCCCGGGTTAACAACGACCACCATCAGTGCTGCTAATCAACAGGGTGCTTGTGGAAATTGGACTACTGTTGGTCGAAGAAGGAGAGGCGGGAGGCGTGTCTGTAGGCAGAGAGAAGAGGAAAGGCATGAGTCTCGGACTGAGAGTAGGGACTTTGAATGTTGGAACTATGAATGCAAAAACATAGAGACCTGACTGACATGATGCAAAGGAGGAAGGTGGACATACTGTGTGCTCAGGAGACCAGGTGGAAAGGTAGTAAGGCTAGAAGCTTAGGAGCAGGGTTTAAGCTGTTTTTTCATGGTGTGGATGGGAAGAGAAATGGAGTAGGAGTCATCTTGAAGGAGGGGTTTGTCCGGAATGTTCTAGAAGTGAAAAGAGTGTCAGACAGAGTCATGAGTCTCAAGTTAGAAATTGAAGGTGTGATGTTCAATGTTGTTAGTGCTTATGCCCCACAGGCAAGATGTGAGCTAGAAGAGAAGGAGAGATTCTGGAGTGAGTTCGATGAAGTGATGCAGAATACCCCCAGAGGGGAAAGAGTGGTCATTGGTGCAGACTTCAATGGACATGTTGGTGCAGACAACAGAGGAGACGAGGAATTGATGGGCAGGTTTGGTATCCAGGACAGGAACACAGAAGGACAGATGTTGATAGATTTTGTAAAAAGGATGGAAATAGCTGTGGTGAATAGTTTCTTCCAGAAGAGACAGGAGCATAGGGTGACTTATAAAAGTGGAGGTAGGAGCACGTAAGTAGACTACATCTTGTGCAGGCGATGTAATTTGAAGGAAGTCAGTGACTGCAAAGTAGTAGTGGGTGAGAGTGTTGCCAAACAGCATAGGATGGTGATGTGCAGGATGATGCTGATGGTAAGAAAGATGAAGAAGGCAAAGGCAGAGCAGAAGACAAAGTGGTGGAAGCTGAAAAAGGAAGAGTGCCGTGCTGTCTTCAAAGATGAGTTGAAACAGGTTTTGGGTGGTCAGGAAGTGCTTCCAGATGACTGGACAACTACAGCAAATGTGATCAGGGAGCCAGGTAGGAGAGTACTTGGTGTGTCCTCTGAAAGGACAGTACATAAGGAGAATTGGTGGTGAAATGAGGAAGTGCAGGAGTGTGTACAAAAGAAGAGGTTAGCTAAGAAGAAATGGGACATAGAGAGGACCAAAGAGAGTAAACAGGAGTACAGGAAGACACAACATAAGCCGAAGGTGGCGGTGTCAAAGGCCAAACAGAAAGCGTCTGATGACTTGTACAGTGGGGCCAATAAGTATTGGGCAACGTAAAAATGTGCAAGTTCACCCATTTAAAAAGATAAGAGAGCTTTGTCATTTTCATCATAGGTACACATCAAGCTTGAGACACAGAATGTAAAAAAAAAAAATCCAGGAAATCACATTGTATGATTTTTAAACCATTTATTTGTGAAAATGGGAGGCCAATAAGTATTGGGCAGCCAGCAAAAGTTACTTTTAATACTTTGTAATGTAGCCTGTGTTGGCAATGACAGAGGTCAAATGGTTCCTGTAGTTCTTGACCAGGTCTACACACACTTTAGTTGGTATTTTGGCCCACTCCTCTGCACAGATCTTCCCTAGAGCTGTGATGTTTGAGGGCTGTCGCTTGCCATTGAGACGGTGCAGTCTTCCTGTCCCTTTAGCAGAAAAGCATCCCCAAAGCATGATGTGTCCACCCCCATGCTTCACAGTAGGTATGGTGTTCATTGGATGCTACTTCTTCCTCCAAACATGACGAGTGCTGTTTAAACCAAAAAGTTAAATTTTGGTCTCATCTGACCACATCACATTCTCCCAATCCTCCTCTGGATCTTCCAGATGGTCTTTAGCATATTTCAGACGGGCCTTTACATGTTTTGGTTCAGTAGGGGAACCTTTCGGGGCAATGCAGGAATACAGCTCATGACGACGTAGTGTTAGTTATTGTCATCTTTGTGACGGTGGTTCCTGCCGTCTTCAAATCATTGACCAGTTCCTGCCGTGTAGTTCTGGGCTGATTACTCACTGTTCTCAGGATCCTTTGAACCCCACGAGGTGAGATCTTGCATGGAGCGCCACTCCAAGGGAGGTTGTCAGTGATGTTATACTCCTTCCATTTTCTAATAACGTTTCCAACTGATTATCTTTTCTCACAAAGTTATTTACCAATTGCAGTTTGACTCATCCAAGCTTTGGGATGTACAATTGTATAATTTTATCTCTGGTGTCTTTTGGAAGCTCTCTGGTCTTGGTCATGGTGAAGACTGCAGTCTGACAGTTTGAAGGTGTGTGGAGGTTTGAAGGTGTCTCTTATGTATCTAATCAGTTCAAACAGGTGTCATTCATACGGTTAACGAGTGGGGCTGAAGTAATGTTTGTTTTCTAGCTGCCCAATACTTATTAACCTCCCATTTTCACAAATAAATTGTTTAAAAATCATACAATGTGATTTCCTGGATTTTATTTTTACATTCTGTCTCCCAAGCTTGATGTATACCTATGACGAAAATTACAAACCTCTCTTATTTTTTTAAATGGGTGAACTTGCACATTTTTACATTGCCCAATACTTATTGGCCCACTGTATGCTAGGATGGACAGTAAGGAGGGAGAAAATTATTTATACAGGTTGGCACAGCAGAGAAATAGAGATGGGAAGGACGTGCAGCAAGTTAAAGTGATTAAGGACAGAGTAGGAAATGTATTGACTGATGACAATGTGCCGGGAAGATGGAAAGAGTACTTTGAAGAGCTGATGAATGAGGAAAGTGAGAGAGAAAAAAAGAGTAGAAGGGGTGACGGTGATGACCAGGAAGTAGTAAAGATTAGTAAGGGTGAAGTGAGGAGGGCATTGAAGAGGATGAAGAGTGGAAAGGCAGTTGGTCCTGATGACATACTGGTGGAGGTATGGAAGTATCTAGGAGAGGTAGCAGTAGATTTTCTGAAGAGAACGTTCAACAAGGTCTTGGAGAGTGCCGAAGGAATGGAAGAGAAGTGTGCTGGTGCCCATTTTTAAGAACAAGGGAGACATGCAGACTTGTGGCAACTACAGAGGGATAAAGTCGATGAGCCATACAATGAAGTTATGGGAAAGAATAGTGGAAGCTAGACTAAGCACAGAGGTCAGCATCTGTGCACAACAGTTTGATTTCATGCCAAGAAAGAGTACCACAGATGCAGTGTTTGCTTTGAGGGTGTTAATAGAAAAGTACAGAGAAGGTCAGAGGGAGCTGCATTGTGCCTTTGTGGATCTGGAGAAAGCAATATGACAGGGTGCTGAGAGAGGAACTGTGGTATTGCATGAGGAAGTCTGGCATGGCAGAGACGTATGCTTGAGTGGTGCAGGATGCATGTATGAGAGATGTAAGACAGTGGTGAGGTGTGCTGTAGGTGTGACAGACGAGTTCAAGGTGGAAGTGGGACTGCATCAAGAGTCAGCTCTGAGCCCCTTCTTGTTTGCTATGGTGATGGACAGGTCTACAGACAAGGTGAGACAAGATTCCCCATGGACTATGATGTTTGCAGATGACATTGTGATCTGTAGTGAGAGCAGAGAACAAGTGCAGGAAAATCTAGAGAGGTGGAGGTATGCCCTAGAAAGATGAGGAATGAAGGTTAGCCTCAGTAAGACAGCATACATGTGTGTGAATGACAAGGACCCAAGAGGAACGGTGAGGTTACAGGGAGCAGAGATAAAGAAGGTGGAGGATTTTAAGTACTTAGGCTCAACAATCCAGAGCAATGGAGAGTGTGGAAAAGAGGTGAACAAGCATATGCAGGCAGGTTGGAATGGTTGAAGAAAAGTGTCCAGTGTGATGTGTGATAGGAAGGTATCGGCAAGAATGAAAGTAAAAGTGTACAAGACAGTGTTGAGGCCAGTGACGTTGTATGGTTTAGAAACAGTTGTACTGGGTAAAAGACAGGAAGCTGAGCTGGAGGTAGCAGAGATGAAAATGTTGAGGTTCTCTTTGGGAGTAACGAGGATGGATAGGATCAGGAATGAGTACATTAGAGCAGGGGTGCTCAATCCTGCTCCTGGAGATCTACCTTCCAGATGACTTTATCTCCAACCCTAATGTGGCCCATGTGACATGTAAGATCCAGTCAGGTCTTGATGAGATGATTGGATGGTTAAGTGGGCGTGATTAGGGTTGGAGTGAATGTCTTCTGGGAGGTAGATCTCCAGGAGCAGGATTGAGCACCCCTGCATTAGAGGGACAGCACATGTAAGAGGTTTTGGAGACGAAGTCAGAGAGGCTAGATTGAGATGGTATGGACATGTACAGAGGAGAGATAATGAGTACATTGGTAGTAGGATGCTGACATTGGAACTACCAGGCAGAAGGCCTAGAGGAAGACCAAAGAAGAGATTTATGGATGTGGTGAAGGAGGACATGAAGGTAGTTGGTGTAAGAGAAGAAGATGCAGAGGATAGGGTGAGATGGACGCAGATGATTCGCTGTGGCGACCCCTGAAGGGAACAGCCGAAAGGAAAAGAAGAAGTTTAGAATTGCTATGTCGGGTTGATGAGCGATGCAAACAGCCTTCAGATTGGCTCTGTAGTGTTGCTAATGTGGTTGATTAGTAAAATAATCCACATCTAAATAAAGATTTGATCCCAGGAGAGATTCTTCTCTATCAGTCATGCAGAAACAAAGTTTGATTCGAACAAGATTGATTCATTAACTCGATATAGCCTCCTACTCAGTAAACAAAGAACTATTATTGCCTTCAAATGAAGATTGACTTAACTATGCTCAGAAGATCAGCATTAAGCCAGGAGATCACAGCCTGGTCAGTAAAACATAATCACACAGCCAATTCTTTATTATAATTAATTCAGTTCTAATTTAGTGTGGTTATCCACCATGGATTTATGGGGAGTTTAGCATCCTCTTTATTAGGAACACTGGTACACTTGCACATCGCAAAACAAATCTTGCGGGTACAGATCAAGTGCATGCCATGTTTGTATCAAACGCTCAGTTACTCTCTCTACATCTACATCCAATCATAAGGAATGGATGTCCATCCCTGAAGCTTCAATGACGCTCATACAGGGATTGTCATGGCTATGATCACAATGATCTACTGTATGGTTCGCCAGGCCACATACGGTCTCATTCACACCTACGGGCAATTAGGAACAGCCAATTAACCTACTGTGCATGTTTGTGACTGTGGGAGGAAACCGGAGTACCCGAAGTCAACCCACACAAGCACGGGGAGAACATGCAAACTCCACACAAGAAACGCCCAGGCCTGGAATCGAATCCAGGCGTTCTTGCTGTGAAGCGGACGTGCTAACCACTACGCCACTGTGCCGCCTGCAGTTACTCTCACTCTTTTACAAAACTGTTCTATCCTGTTTTGGTGTCATGGGGAAGCTGGAGCCTATCTCAGCCAAAAAGGGCAGGACACACGCTTAAACAGTTATCCGGACTATCAGAATGCAACACACACACACACACACACACACACACGACCTTTCACTTACATTCACATCCAGATGCAATTTGGAACAGCCAATTTGAATATGTGCATATCTTTGGACTGTCGGAGGAAACCGGAGGAGGAAACCCTTGCAAGCACAGAGGGAACATGCAAACTCCACTCAGAAATTCCCAAGCTTGGAATCAGACCCAGGCCTTAGTGCTGTGAGGGCACCACTACTCCAAGCCTTTAGAACCACGATGACCAAAAAAGAAAAGCATCCCAGAATGCACTGTACATCTAACATCAAGGTGTACGTTGGATTCTTCACTTGCTTTCACTCCTCTGAGAACATGAAGGCTATCATGGGTAGGTTTAGCCACACTGGCCTGTCGATGGACCTGGTGTTTAATGTTTCTTCATTTCATTTTTCTACTCAGAAAGGAGCCCCTAAAATCCCAGATCATAGATTTCTCTCGTTCCAGACCTTTAAGCATTAAGATCACGGTGTCTTCCCATCATTGGAGCGACCGGCTGTTTGGTTCTCATTGGCTAGTTGGGATGAAGGCGGGGTTTGAGATCCGGCTGTGAGGGGAAAAAAAAAATCCATTTGGATAAGTCTGAGAAAACTCCAGACGCTGGACGAGGACATGACGTGCGACTGTGTTTCGGGTTGAAGACGGGAGGAAATGATTCCAGCAGAAAAGAGAAGTGGTTCAAAAGTGGCTCGCGCTGAGCGCAGGGACACGTGGAGGCGCGGTGCACTTTTTACCTCGCTCAAGTTTGCCGTGACACCAGGGCGCGCGCGCGCTGATTAACCATCCAGAGCGCAGGAACAAAAGGAGCGCAAGCTGTGGCCAAACACGCACGAGTGTGTGAGTGTGTGCGTGCGTGTGTGTGTGTGTGTCAGAGAGAGAGAGAGAGAGAGAGAGAGAGAGAGAGATTATTATGAAGTGCGATGGCTTGGTGCGACCGTGCGGTTCAGCTGCTCCTGGCTACCGTGGGCGCTTTCGTGGCGTTTAGCCTCATGACCATCGCAGTCGGCACGGACTACTGGCTGTACTCCAGGGCGTACATTTGCAACGCGACCAACATCACGGCGGACGACACTCAGTCCCAACCCAAGAAAACTCGCGGCGACCTTACGCACTCCGGGCTCTGGAGAATCTGCTGTATAGAAGGTACTGCACGGCTCAGATATTTAACTCCTATTTTGACCTGAAGGGAAACTTTCAGGGGGAAATCTGCCTCATATTCAGATTTTTTTTTTTTTTTTTTTTGAGACCACATGATGAGCGACGCTTTTCAAATCTTTCGTTCTTCATCTTGTGCGCAAAACCGTGTAGCGCGTGCGCTCAGTCATCTACAACAATCACCCCGAACATTCTGCGGTACAAAACTTAGAGCTGGATTTTATTCTTCTTTCCAAACTTCCAGTTCCTCTCACTTACTCATTTGCCGAATAATCCCTTTATCAGGGTCATAGGGACGCTGGAGCCTATCTCAGTCTACACTTGGCAAAGACAGGGGTACACCCTGAACAGATTTCCAGACCCTAGCAGGACCACACACACACACACACATCCATACCCAGTGGCAATTTGAGACAGCCAATAGGCCTAACATTCATGTGTCTGGACTGTAGGAGGAAACTAGAGTACCCAAGAGGAAACCCAGATAAGCAGAGTGAGAGAGGATGGAAATTCCAGCCGTGCCCTGCTGATTAGAGAAGCAGGTTTAGAACCGAAAGATTGCTGTTTTGATTCCCGGACATTGCAAAAATGTGTGGTGGCGGGGCAAGGACCTCCCTTTCCCTTTCCCCCACCTTCACGGCTGAAGTGCCTTTGAGGAAGATACTTAATCCCACTTTCTCTCCATGCATTGCTCCAACTGTGTGTGTGTGTGTGTGTGTGTGTGTGTGTGTTCACTTTGGATGGGTTAAAAAAGATGAACCCTTACAGGATTAACCTATCAAAATAAAATAAATAAATAAAAAAATGCCCAAGCTCGAACTCGGAACTCAAACCCAGGCCCGACTTGCTTGTGAGGTTGATGTGCAGACCACGACACCACCCTGCTGTCTGGTCCATGTGAATGTTTAGGGAACATTAGGAAAACTAAAGGAAAAGCGCACTCCTGTTAACGTTTGTAGTCTTTTTTTTTTAAATAAATTGCTCCCCAAGTGTTATGAAATGGCTTCCAAACAACAGAAAAAACCCCAAAATGCTCATGTAACACTGATACTGTTATCAAGGGTAACAATGCTAGTTGGGAATATTCATGGAAGTACCCATACCAGTGTAGGGCATTTTCACAGTTGTCATTATTCACAGTAATTACATTCATTTTCACAAATATAATATTTCATACACAAGATATATGTATGTTCTCAATCAATCGAAAAAATCAGTCAATAAATAAATTGCAATTATGAAGAATAATGAAGGTAGCAGTACAGTTGAGGATACATTACAATGTGTGACATACTCTATGGTACTGAAATCTTAAAAATTATTATATAGTGATGATAAAGAACAACAGTGAATATCATGAATCTGAGCTCAATATATAACTTCTCTGAATATTTTCTGATAGCATGTTATCAAAGTTTAACATGAGAAGTTTCCCAGCACTCATTCACAAACATTAATAAATTTAGCCTTCATCTTAGCCTTCATCTTAGAGCTTACGACATTGCTGTCTGTCTCGGTCGCTCCCTCTTTGGTTTGAGAGGGGTGAATGGACTGCAAAGCTTATGCAGTCAAGAGTCTCCTCTTAAGTATCTGCCTTCATTCATGCCTTTATTGTATTTGATGCTGTTGCTTGGCAACAACTGTCAGAAATCGCTATGGTAACATGGACATGGTTTTAAAAATAGACAAATCTATCGCTTCTTGTCATTGTCCACCAGAAAAAGAAAATGAGACCCGCATTACCTTTTTTACCATCGTGCAATGATGGCTGGTGACCCGGAATGATGAGAACTCACTGGCTTCCACTCATTATCTCACTTGGCTTTATACACACAACAGACAGAGTGGCATGTAATTATAAAATCTATCACAATCCATCATTTTATGTATATATATATATATATATATATATATATATATATATATATATCCAGTATATGTAAAATGCCAGCCACGGCTCTCACTGTCTGTGGTGAGAAGTTCATGTAAAAGAACCATTGCTGACTTTCAGCAACAGTAGGCTGCATAGCCGTCAGCGTGCTTCTGCCCTGCAATGGCCTGGTAAGCTGTCCAGGATGTACTCTGCCCTTACCCAGAGTCGGCTAAGATGGGCACCAGCCTATATGCGACCCTAATTAGGATAAAGCGGTTCAGAAAATGAATGAATGATGTAAGTACATGCAAATAGTGTAGTATGGCTGAAAAATCCAACTCATTGTGAAAGCGCCTCCCAGTGTTTTTGATCTTATGTCAAATAATCACCCATGAGTACTGGGAGCAAAATCGCAGATCAAACTTACCAATTTTATTCAATCAGTCTCTGTAACCGTAAAATGAGGCGTTCACTGCCTGTTAAAGTGAGTTTACACTGTATTTCAAGACCCCCTGCCACTGGGGAATGTCTATAATTGTCATCAGTAACAACACATTTGATTGTTCTGCCGTGCTTTAAAAAAACAGGAAAATATTTTGCTGTGTTCTCTTGGTAAATGTCCAACAACCGTTGAACCATTAGAAACTGCTACAGCAAAACTATGGGATGCTCTGAATGGATGGAGCGATGAGCTAGATATGGACTTATCAGAAAGTGATGACGAGGATTTTTCACCAGATTCTCCTGCTCACTAACTTCGTAAATTTAAGCACGGCCATGTACTTTTTGTGCCATGTGCTAAAGTTGATATTAATTTTGATTGGCTCAATTTTACATTGGGGGAAAATATGGAAAGGAACAGCATCGGGAGGGAAAATTAAAGGGTCTTTTTTTTTTTTTTTTAATTGTGCTGTTTTCTGTTTATTTTCAGCTTTCATATAAGTAATTTGGTTGATACCGCCAAATGAATAACACAAATACCAGTAAAACTCTTTTATTGTTCTGTTATTATTCATTTTTCCCACCACTATGGTAATAAGCACTTCCCGTTCCACTCCGCTGGTAACATTTTAATAAGCACCCATCCACGCCAATTTTTAAGCGCCCTAGGCGCTTATCACGTTGAATACGGTAATTGGATTATAGAGTCTTGGATAGATACAATTTTTTGAAGCTGTATTAATTCCTAGAAGCACAGTAAAGTCCATAACCAAGGACTGGATGGAAGAGCAAGGAAGAAAATGGTCAGAGAAGCTACTTCCTCATCTTTTCCTTTCAGCTTCTTCCCTTTTTTTCTCAGGGGTCGCCACAGCAAATCATCTGATTTGGCATAGTTTTTTATGTCGGATGCCCTTCCTGTCACAACCCTTTTAGCAAGGGACAGAAACACGCTGACGGCTTTGCAGCCTACTCTTGTCGAAAGTCAGCAATGGTTCTTTTACATGCCTCTCACCATAGACAGTGAGAGACATGGCCTGCCTTTGATAACCTAGTTAGTTGCATTGGGGGGACAGTGACAACCTTGTGGGGACTCGAACCCCCAACCTTCGGATCAGTGATCCTGTGCCCTATCCACTAGACCACCACTGCCCACAGAGAGGCTACTAAGAAGCTTATATTGAGTCTGAGCAGTAATAGGAATGGTCTTTGTTTTCATGTAATCACAATATCACAAAAGTTTCGAAAATGTGGCTTGGATGGAAGGACTGTAGGACAAAAAGCCAAGTCTCAATTGAGCTTTGACAAAACAGTCCTTATAGGTTCTGAGGTTGAATTGAATGATGTTATGGTCAAATGAAAACCGAACTACTTGGGCCTTCAAACCAAACAGCCAAAAGCCTAGGCAGCTTTCTGTTCAAAGAACCCCATAGCTCCTGACAGCATAGAGGTGGTACAATCCTGTTGTGTGAGAGTTTCTTTAAAGCAGAAAGTGGGGTACTTTCCAACATAAAAACTCAAATGGATGTGGCAAAATACCATCAAATTCTTGAAGAAAGCCAGTTAGTTGTCAGTGGGAAGAAGCATCACCTTCCAAAAGGACACTGACCTGAATTTGGCCACACTGTAGCTGAAGAGGTAAAAAAAAAAAAAAAAGTCAATGTCTGTGTGGCACGGACGGAGCCCAAATTTAATCCTGATTGAAAATTTGTGGATCAACTTGAAGAGTGCATTGCACCAACAATCACCGTCCAGTCTGGTTGAGCTGGAACCAGCTCAAGGAAAGAGGAGTGGGCAAATATTGCACTGTCTAGATGTGCAAAGTTGGTAGAGAAGTCCCAACAGACTCATAGCTGTAATCAAAACAAAAGCTGGTTCCACAAAGTACTGAAAACGGGGAGTGATACGTTATCCATCTCAAATAATAAATAAGTAATACAGACGCTCCCCGACTTATGTTGTAGTTTGGTTCCGGACGGCCGAACGTAAAGTGAAAAAAAAAAAAACTTTGTTACTTGTATGTTAGTTGTTACTGTATGTTCCAGTGACGTATGACGTTTATACTGTACTACACACCCATAAATACCATTACCGTATCTCAAACACCCATAAATCAATTATTATAAACATAACATTATAAACTAATATCAAATATATCAAATAATATCAACATTAATTTCAAGTGGAGCAGTGGTGGTCTAGTGGTATAGGGTGCTGGATCGCTGATCCAAAGGTTGGGGGTTCGAGTCCCACTCTCCACAAGGTTGTCACTGCCCCCCCCCCCCCGTCCCCCGTCCCCCCAGTCCCCCCAGTGCGGCGAACTGGGTTATCAAAGGCGGGTCTATGGTGTGAGGCATGTAAAAGAACCATTGCTGACATTCGTAAAGAGTAGGCTGCTAAGTCGTCAGCGTGTTTCTGTCCCTTGCTAAAAAGGGTTGTGACAGGAAGGGCATCCGACGTAAAAACCGCTGCCAAATCAAATGTGCGAATCAGATGATTTGCTGTGGCGACTCCCGAGTAAAAAAGGGGAAAAGCTGAAAGGAAGACACAGACATCAACATTAATTTCAAATAAATTAAATTCAAGCAAAATTATTTAAAATAGATAAATTATAACCAAATTCACTCATCAAATATCAAATACAGTATCAAATATAACCTTTAACATGCTCTATGATGCAATTTTTCTGCTTGTAAATGGTTCCGATGGTCGACGGATGGTCACTTTACATGAAGCTGAGCCGAGTCACTTTACATTAAGCTTAAAACAGCCAATCAACGCTTACAATATGTGTGGTGCTCCACCGAAAGTAGTTCACTTGCTTGTGCTTGAGACAAAGCGCAGGTTATCTGGACTTCCGGCCTTTCAAGTGAGCAAGGGCGCCGTTGAATACTTGTTTAGTACTCAGCCTGCACTGATGTGAATCACCAGCAGAGCAGAGAGTTCTCTTTCTTTTCTGGATTCGGGTTTTCATTCATTTTAGAACTCTCTTTGCTTAACTGAGTATGCATGGTAGATTGCGCCAATCCGAGCAGATAGTTAATTCAGTCTTTGGAAAACCGTAAATTCCGGCATATGCCAGAAAACTGGCACCCATGCTAGTAGGCTTACGCTTCTGACCAACCATATTTGCTTAGGGTTACAAAAGTCCGCAAAAGAGTGTAAACACAAAGATCACAGAGATGACGTCTTAACACAAGGGTAACACGCAGTGAACTGTGAAGCAGCAGGGCACGTTCAGTCTGTTGTTTGTAAACAATGGACGCAGCGTCATTACGTCATTGCATCATTATGTCAGCGTACTATGTACGCATGCTAAACTCAAAATTTGATGTTTTTTTTTTTTTTTTTTTTTTAAACCCGTGAAATCGAAAATACATAAAACGAATGAACGTAAGTCGGGGAGTGTCTGTATACATAAAAATCAAAATTCAGCAAGATGGAATTTGAGAACATTTTGATGCAAATCCCTTAAAGGTCAATGATCAACTCCAAAACAGCAAAACAGCTTGAGCATTGCAGATCCGGATCTGAGTCATGAGTGCTCAGATTTGTTTCCCCTTGGTGATGTAATGATTCGCATTTACCAAGTTGGGGATGTTTAAAGGACGTAAGCGCCGTCACTTCTCCATTCCCTGTGTGCCTCACAGATGTGTAATTAAAATGCAGCACTGAAAGGCCACATAGTCTAATTAGCCATCGGGCTTGAATCTTGCCCCTGACCTTCCCATGGCTTATTCTTGCATAAATTGGGACCTATTGTCATATACAGTGAGCATTGAGCACAGAGTATTGCAGGGATCGTAAATAAATTCTCCATTCAAGATGAAATGCAAATTTGATATTATTCTTATCACTTTATAATACCAAATATCCAGATCTGACACTGGGTATAAATTTGAAGTGGGACTGGCGTCAGCCAGAAGGTATTTCTTTTAGTTGTTACACTAATATATATATATATATATATATATATATATATTATTGTACTAGTCTTTCTCAAAAAATTAGCATATTGTGATAAAGTTCATTATTTTCTGTAATGTACTGATAAACATTAGACTTTCATATATTTTAGATTCATTATATTCAACTGAAGTAGTTCAAGCCTTTTATTGTTTTCATATTAATAATTTTTGCAAAAAATTAAAGAAAAACCAAAAATCCGATCTCAAAAAATTAGCATATTTCATCCGACCAATAAAAAGTGTTTTTAATACAAAAAAGTCAACCTTCAAATAATTATGTTCAGTTATGCACTCAATACTTGGTCGGGAATCCTTTTGCAGAAATGACTGCTTCAATGCGGCGTGGCATGGAGGCAATCAGCCTGTGGCACTGCTGAGGTGTTACGGAGGCCCAGGATGCTTCGATAGCGGCCTTAAGCTCATCCACAGTGTTGGGTCTGGTGTCTCTCAACTTTCTCTTCACAATATCCCACAGATTCTCTATGGGGTTCAGGTCGGGAGAGTTGGCAGGCCAATTGAGCACAGTAATACCATGGTCAGTAAACCATTTAGCAGTGGTTTTGGCACTGTGAGCAGGTGCCAGGTCGTGCTGAAAAATGAAATCTTCATCTCCATAAAGCTTTTCAGCAGATGGAAGCATGAAGTGCTCCAAAATCTCCTGATAGCTAGCTGCATTGACCCTGCCCTTGATAAAACAGTGGACCAACACCAGCAGCTGACATGGCACCCCAGACCATCACTGACTGTGGGTACTTCACATTGGACTTCAGGCATTTTAGCATTTCCTTCTCCCCAGTCTTCCTCCAGACTCTGGCACCTTGATTTCCGAATGACATGCAAAATTTGCTTTCATCCGAAAAAAAGTACTTTGGACCACTGAGCAACAGTCCAGTGCTGCTTCTCTGGAGCCCAGGTCAGGCGCTTCTGCCGCTGTTTCTGGCTCAAAAGTGGCATGACCTGGGGAATGCGGCACCTGTAGCCCAGTCCACTGCTTCCACAGGTCCCCCAAGGTCTGGAATCGGCCCTTCTCCACAATCTTCCTCAGGGTCCGGTCACCTCTTCTGGTTGTGCAGCATTTTCTGCCACACTTTTTCCTTCCCACAGACGTCCCACTGAGGTGCCTTGATGCAGCACTCTGGGAACAGCCTATTCGCTCAGAGATTTCTTTCTGTGTCTTACCATCTTGCTTGAGGGTGTCAATGATGGCCTTCTGGACAGCAGTCAGGTCAGCAGTCTTCCCCATGATTGCGGTTTTGAGTAATGAACCAGGCTGGGAGTTTTTAAAAGCCTCAGGAATGTTTTGCAGGTGTTTAGAGTTAATTGGTTGATTCAGATGATTAGGTTAATAGCTCGTTTAGAGTACCTTTCATCATATGCTAATTTTTTGAGATAGGAATTTTGGGTTTTCATGAGTTGTATGCCAAAATCATCAGTATTAAAACAATAAAAGACCTGAAATATTTCAGTTGGTGTGCGATGAATCTAAAATCGATGAAAGTTTAATTTTTATCAGTACATTACAGAAAATAATGAACTTTATCACAATATGCTAATTTTTTGAGAAGGACTAGTATATATATGTGTGTGTGTGTGTGTGTGTGTGTGTGTGTGTGTGTGTATACAAATTATTATATTGTGTAGACACAAACAAGTACCCGCCTTCACGCCGGTCCCAAGCCCGAATAAATGCAGAGGGTTGCGACAGAAAGGGCATCCGGCGTAAAACTTTTGCCAGAATACAAAATACAAACCACAAACCGTAAAGACAAATTTCATACCGAATCGGTCGAGGCCTGGGTTAACAACGACCGCCAATAGTGATGTTAACCAACAGGGTGCTGGTGGAAATTGGACTACTGTTGGTCGAAGAAGGAGAGGTTGAAGAAGGAGAGGTGGGAGGCGTGTCTGTAAACAGAGAGAGAGAAGAGGAAAGGCATGAGTTTAGGACTGAGAGTAGGGACTTTGAATGTTGAAACTATGGCAGGAAAAGGTAGCGAGCTGGCTGACATGATGCAGAGGAGGAAGGTGGACATACTGTGTGTTCAGGAGACCAGGTGGAAAGGTAACAAGGCTAGAAGCTTAGGAGCAGGGTTTAAGATGTTTTTTTTTTTTTTTTGATGGTGTGGATGAGAAGAGAAATGGAGTAGGAGTCATCTTGAAGGGAGGGTTGATTAGGAATGTTCTAGAAGTGAAAAGAGTGTCAGACAGAGTCATGAGTCTCAAGTTAGAAATTGAATGTATGATGTTCAATGTTGTTCGTGCTTATGCCCCACAGACAGGATGTGAGCTAGAAGAGAAGGAGAGATTCTGGAGTGAGTTAGATGAAGTGATGCAGAGTACCCCCAGAGACTTCAATGGACATGTTGGTGCAGGCAACAGAGGAGACCAGGAAGTGATGGGCAGGTTTGGTATCCAGGACAGGAACACAGAAGGACAGATGTTGATAGATTTTGTAAAAAGGATGGAAATGGCTGTTGTAAATACTTTCTTTCAGAAGAGACAGGAGCATAGGGTGACTTATAAATTGGAGGTAGGAGCACACAGGTAGACTATATCTTGTGCAGGCGATGTAATTTGAAGGAAGTCATTGACTGCAAAGTAGTAGTGGGTGAGAGTGTTGCCAAACAGCATAGGATGGTGGTGTGCAGGATGACGCTGATGGTGAGGAAGGTGAAGAAGGCAAAGGCAGAGCAGAAGACAAAGTGGTGGAAGCTGAAAAAGGAAGAGTGTCGTGTTGTCTTCAACGAGGAGTTGAAACAGGTTTTGGGTGGTCAGGAAGTGCTTCCAGATGACTGGACAACTACAGCAAATGTGATCAGGGAGCCAGATAGGAGAATACTTGGTGTGTCCTCTGTTAGGACAGTACATAAGGAGAATTGGTGGTGGAATGAGGAAGTGCAGGAGTGTGTATACAAAAGAAGAGGTTAGCTAAGAAGAAATGGGACATAGAGAGGACCAAAGAGAGTAAACAGGAGTACAGGTAGACACAACATAAGCCGAAGGTGGCGGTGTCAAAGGCCAAACAGAGGGCGTATGATGACTTGTACAGTGGGGCCAATAAGTATTGGGCAACGTAAAAATGTGCAAGTTCACCCATTTAAAAAGATAAGAGAGGTTTGTAATTTTCATCATAGGTACACATCAAGCTTGAGACACAGAATGTTAAAAAAAAAAAAAAATCCAGGAAATCACATTGTATGATTTTTAAACCATTTATTTGTGAAAATGGGAGGCTCATAAGTATTGGGCAGCCAGCAAAAGTTACTTTTAATACTTTGTAATGTAGCCTGGGTTGGCAATGACAGAGGTCAAATGGTTCCTGTAGTTCTTGACCAGGTCTACACACACTTTAGTTGGTATTTTGGCCCACTCCTCTGCACAGATCTTCCCTAGAGCTGTGATGTTTGAGGGCTGTCGCTTGGACCAAAGAGAGTAAACAGGAGTACAGGGAGACACAACGTAAGCTGAAGGTAGCGTTGTTAAAGGCCAAACAGAGGGCGTATGATGACTTGTATGATAGGTTGGACAGTAAGGAAGGAGAAAAGGATTTATACAGGTTGGCAGAGAAATAGAGATGGGAAGGACGTGCAGCAAGTTAGAGTGATCAAGGACAGAGCAGGAAATGTGTTGACTAATGACAGAAGTGTGCTGGGCAGATGGAAAGAGTACTTTGAAGAGCTGATGAATGAGGAAAGTGAGAGAGAGAGAGAAAAGAGTAGAAGAGGTGACTGTTGAGGACCAGGAAGTAGCAAAGATTAGTAAGGGTGAAGTGAGGAGGGCATTGAAGAGGATGAAGAGTGGACAGGCAGGTGGTCCTGATGACATACTGGTGGAGGTATGGAAGTGTCTAGGAGAGGTAGCAGTAGGTTTTCTGACAAGGTTTGGACATGTACAGAGGAGGGATAGTGAGTATATTGGTAGTAGGATGCTGAGGTTGGAACTACCAGGCAGAAGGCCGAGAGGAAGACCAAAGAGAAGATTTATGGATGTGGTGAAGGAGGACATGAAGGTAGTTGGAGTAAAAGTAGAAGATACAGAGGATAGAGTGAGATGGAGGCGGATGGTTTGCTGTGGCGACCCCTGAAGGGAAAAGCCGAAAGGAAAAGAAGATACCGTATTTGGTGGGCAGTGGTGGTCTAGTGGTATAGGGTGCTGGATCACTGATCCTAAGGTTGAGGGTTGGAGTCCAACTCTCCACAAGGTTGTCACTGCCCCCCCACCCCAGTGCAGGTACCTGGATTATCAAAAGCGGGCGATGTCTCTGATTGTCTATGGTGAGAGGCATGTAAAAGAACCATTGCTGACTTTCATAAAGAGTATCTGCATAGCCATCAGCTTGTTTCTTTCCATTGCTAAAGGATTGTGTCTGGAAAGACATCCAACGTAAGAACCTATGCCAAATCAAACATGCGAATCATTTGCTCTGGCGACCCCTGATAAAGGAAAAAAGCCGAAAGGAAATCTCTTCTCAATCTCAATGTATTTGACGTGATAAGCGCCCAGTATGCTTAAAAAATTGGAGTGGGTGAGCACTTATTAAAATGTACCAGCGGAGTGGAACTGTAAGTGCTTATTACCATCAAGGCGGAAAACATGAATAATAACAGAACAATAAAAGAGTTTTACTTTTATTTGTGTTATTCATTTTTTTATAGTATCAACCAAACTACTTACATGAAAGCTGAAAATAAACAGGTAACAGCATAAATTAAAAAAAGGCTTTTCCTTCCCTTCCTTTTCCCTCCCAGTACTTTTCCTTTATACATTTCCTTTAAACATTTTCCCAAGTAAAATGAGCCAATCAAAATGTCAACTTTTGCAAATAGCACATTGAACCAATCAATGGTGCATCGATTGTTGGACATTTACCAAGAGAACACAGCAAAATATTTTCCTGTTTTTTAAAGCACAGCGGAACAATCAAATGTGTTGTTACTGATGAACATTATAGACATTATAGACATTCTCCAGTGGCAGGGGGTCTTGAAATACAGTGTAAACTCAATTTTACAGGCAGTGAACACCTCATTTTACCGTTACAGAGACTGATCGAACAAAATTGGTAAGTTTGATCTATGATTTTGCTCTCAGTACACATGGGTGGTTATTAGACGTAAGAAAAAAAAGAAAAGAAAAGAAAAAGAAAAAAAAAAACACGGGGTGTGGGAGGGGGGGGTGGTATTGGAGAGGGCGCTTATTACATCAAATACTATATATATATATATATATATATATATATATATATATATATAAAATATGTGTGTAATATAAAGTTTTTTTCCTTCAAAGTAACACTGGACACGAGGAAACACTTGAAAACCCCAAAGGTAGAATTTGCCAATGTTGTCAGCATGGCGTGTGAAGCTTCAGCACTTCAGTTCATAATTGGTATAGATTAGAGATGTGCACTCAATTATTTTGTGTTACAGCTGGTAGACTTGTTGTTTTGGACTTTTTGGTGCCTGTCTTTTATCAAATTTAGTAGCCTCTATTCATCTTGCTGGGTGGTATAGCAGACCATCAGAGCAAGAAGGTCCTAGGTCTGAGTTCGGTCTGAGTGTGATTCTGTCTTGAGCTTGCATGCTCTCCCTATACTTCAGTAGGTTCCTTTGTGTACTACGGTGTCCTCCCACATCCCCAAAACATGAACATTAGGCTAATTCTGTTCCAAGATATGTGTAGATGAGGGTGTGAATGAGTTTTTGTGTGTGTGTGTGTGTGTGTGTGTGTGTGTGTGTGTGTGTGTGTGTGTGTGTGTGTTGCTCTGCGATGGTCAGGGTGCACCCTGCCTTCGCCCAGAACGAGAGGCTCAAGCCTCACCGTAACCCTAAAAGTAGAATTAAGTGGTTTGGAAAAACAGGTGAAGAACATGCAAACTTGACACAGAAAGGGCCTTGGCTGAGATTTGACCTCTCACCTGTCCTCTCAATGTGAGGAGACATTACGACCCAAGGCTCTATTTATGAAAAACATAAACATGTGATCTAATTTAAGTCAGAATACCCAGAGTGAGGCTAACAATAAATACAGACATGTTGCACGTTGATGCTAATGAATGATGAGTTTGGTTTTTGTTTGCCCCACTAGCTTTGTATCGGTGTATCATAACTGATGGTTCACTTTCTGCCTAATACATTTCACTTTTTGGCAGGTGTCACTCAAAAGAGATAATTAATAATTATGCACAAAAGGAAAGGTGGATGTCGTGGAATATTCCTGAAGACAGAGTGCTTTGGGGAATATTCATTTTAGCAAAATTCACTGATCTTGAGGTGCATATTGTTTTTGCGTATACCACACAGGAACCCAACAAAAAAGAAGCACACTAATATTAGATTTTTATGATTTACTTATTTATTTATTTATTTTAATCTGGCTTGATACAGAGGAGGTCCCAGCATGTGCGGATGCTCTGTAACAGAATCTCTTTAAACCCCTTACAGATGTGTAGGAGTAATATGTAAGGTAAGGAAAGGTATGGTAAATCTGTTTGGCTTTTTACACACCTGAGCCCAGTGGCTCATGAGGGTGGGGCTTATTCCTGGTTTCCGTAGCGTGAAGCTACCAGGAGTTTAACTCCTTCTGGATGAGACTCTAATCCATCGCAGGTTACCTTCCCAGTATATTTTTACTGGTACCCATTTATATTGCTGGGTGAACAGAGGCACACTTGTGGTTAAGACCTTGTCCAGGGGTCTTAGCACAGTGGGGATCTAACTGGGATTCGATCCCATGACCTCCTGATCATGAGCCCATCACCCTAAGCATGATGCCACCAGCCCCAGGAGTAACATGTACAAGCATAATTTTTTTTTTTTTTTACTAAATCAAGGTTTATACAGTTTATATTGTTTCTCACTGTCTGTGGTGAGAGGTTCATGTAAAGAACCATTACTGACTTTCAACAAGAGTAGCTGCAAAGCCGTCAACGTGTTTCCGCCCTGCAATGGCCTGGCGAGCTGTCCAGGGTGTACTATGACCTCGCCCGGAGTCGGCTGGGATGGGCGTCAGCCTCCCCGCGACACTAAGATTAAGCGGTTATAGAAAATGAACTGATATTGATGTTATACTGTCTTTGAGGCAGGTCAAGTGAGCTCTGTGCTTTCAAGCAGCTATTAACTCTTTGTAGCTAACGGTGCCGGCTCGTTTCTATTCAGCTCATTTACATTGAAAAAGAAACTGTGATTAAAATGGTGTTTTCGTGTATACTACAGGAAACATAAATAAAGCAAAGTAAAATGAGATTTCTAGTTTATATTCAGTGTTTTACCATCACACTGTGGCAGGTTATGGGGAAGGTGGAGCTAGTCCTATGTGACTCTGGCAAAGGCAGAGTACACCCTGAACAGCTAATAGCTATAATGGAATCTGTACAGAGATGATGATAAAATGACCAAATCAAAGTAAACTTTGGTCTGTAAAAAGTTGTTTTAGTACATGCTAAATAAATGTAAATGGTACTTTATAGTTTTTTTGGGGGGTGGGTTATGTTCAAATTTTAACCATGACACTGAGGCATGTGAGGTGAGCTCTGGGTTTTGAACCAGCTAATTGCATAAACATGGCTGGATCATATTCACTCGTATTCTAGGGGCAATTTGCAATATCCAGTTAGGCTAATATGCATGTCTTTTGACAGAAGGGAGAATTAGAGACCCCAGAGGAAACCCATGCAAATACCCCTGTGGAGCCTTTGTCAGCCACAGGGCTCTAACCCAAGACCTTCTTTCTGTGAGGCAAGGGAATTATCTACCACGCTACCATATTACCCCCCCCCCACCACCACCACCACCACCACCGCCACCATTATTGCCTACATCACCTTAATTCACAAGAACAGCAAAGTGCTCCTATGTGTCATGCTGAGCCAGTGATGTGACAGCTGTAGCCTGAGCAGAGATCAGTCTTGGCACAGCACATGTCTGCTGGGGTGGTGGGTTTGGAAAGGGAGGGCTTGCTTTCTGCCATATTAAACTACAATGAAGATGTCATAGGCACCTTGGAGACATTATGGAAATCGAATTGTTGAAACAGCCCTGAGGTTGCCATGGAGAACATGCGCACAGCAGAGAGTTCTGTTACCTCCAGGCAGGCCTGAGGGACCAAGCTCTCATTTTATCAGACATACAGATACAGACACACACACACACACACACACACACACACACACACACACACACACACATATATATATATATACCTACACACGATCTTGCTATTCCTCTCATTGATGAGAGTGTTCCTGTTAAGTGAGGGCCTTTGTTCCCTCTTTATGAGGCCGGGTGCACCACAGCCACCGGGCTAATAACTGCCACTCATAAATCAGTGGTCTCAAGTCACTCAGTTCAATTTCTTTCCACCTTTTTTGTTCTCTAGTAAGGACAGAACAGTGTGTCTGATGGATTTTGGATTGTCTTAATTTGTATGTACATCTTTTCAGTCTCAGTAATCGAAGAAACTTATAACCCACTTTACACTTGTAAATCTATCCGAAGGATGTTGGGATGTATGAGGATACAATTTCCTCCGTTTCAGATTAAGACAGTTGAAAGGTCACCAAAAAACACCCCGAAATCTTAAATGGGTTTCAAATGTTGGAGAAACAGTATGTATTATCTTGCTGTAGATTCTATGCCTTCTCCCAGTTCAGAAATAGCATAACTGAAAATTTGGGACAACCAGTTGCTGTTTTTTTTTTTTTCCCAGTATCTGAATTATTTGCTTCTTTTGAATGAATGGCAATGGGACAGTAAAGTAGTACAAAGTACTTAATTTAATATAATTTTTTTTTTTTTTTTTTTTATAGCAAGTCAAATAAAACCTCTTTCACTTCCCAAAAATATACAACAGAGACATGTTTAAATCAGACATTTAACTAATATATAGACTTGGGCACTGTCTGAAAGCTGAGCTTCCGATAGACGACTCTATTAATAGATGTCTGAAGCTGGTGTTATAAGCATAGAACGGCCTTTTTTGAGAGCTAGATCAACTTCAGCTGTGGAGGAAATAAATAAATACATCTCCTTTGTGTTTCCAGACTTTGCAGAAAGTAGAAACAGTGAACACTGAGTTTTCCTTTCATCTCCTTTCACTAGATGGTTTCTGCATTCATTTGTATCACCCATCTTGTTAGCGTAATTATCCGTTTAACGAGTTCATGTTCTGTGTTCATGGTCATGTTTGGTGGTGTTTTAGTTTTACGAAAGTTTATCTGCTTACCTGAGTTAGAGTGTGTGTTTTTCAGGACAAACATAAGACAACCACCTGAAGTCACCTTTCATGCCTACAGGGCTGTACTCAGAAGCTCTGCAATAACCGACAAACTGAGCATGTAGTGCTGGAAAGTAGTATATATTATATGCATCTGTGAAAGTGACAGAAAATGCAGATAAAGTAATGGCCTACCTACAGATTGCATGTATAGTTCCCAGTTTAGTGGCTTGAGAAAAAATAAATAGAACGTCTGTAAAATGTGGCATAGAGATCCAAAATGTAAATTTGTTATTTTATGTGTTTTTCTATGTCGTTGCGTTATGTGGTGTCTGAATGTCTTTTTTTTTTTTTTTTTTTTTTTTAAAGGTTTTTATTTTTTTCAAATTCTACTGACGGTTATACTGGAAATAGTTTCAGCTATTCAAAACTCAATCACATTTTGACTTGAACTTCATTACTGATATATATCGTAACAGGCAAAAGTTTGGACACGCCCAATTCAGTTAGAACAAGTAGGTGTATTTGGACCTTTAAAAGGTTCTTTATATTACAGCTGCTGCTATAAACAGTTGTTCTCTCTCTAGGCTCATGTCACATCCCATTATGTCCAAACAAATGATTAACATGTTTATAAAATGTTAAAATTGATGTATACCAAATGGTGTTCAACTGAATCACACTCCTTACACCAGCGTACTGATATTTTAACAAAACAGTAATCTTTGCAAAGCATCACAAATACTTTATGGTGATATAACAAGGTCAGAATATTTACATAAAAATTGTGATTAAATTTCATTTATTTGTCTTATTTTAAAATGGGGCATATTTATACGGACGTGTCTCACTCCTTGTATACTGATGGGAACCGAACTATCATTTGGAGGCCCATTTAATAAATATTATGCATATTTCTTTACAGTGACATCATAAAAAGAGTATGTTTTAGAAAATAATTCAAATGAATATAATTTGATGTCACTGTCTCCCAGTGCAGTTAACTGGGCTGTCAAAGGCCGGCCATGTCTCTCACTGTCTATGGTCTATTCGTCAAGAGGAGCTGCATAGCCGTCAGCATGTTTTTGTCCTGCGATGGCCTGTTGAGCTGTCCAGGGTTTTTCTGCTTTCACCCCAAGTCGGCTGAGATTGGCGCCAGCCTTCCCGCAACCCTAATTAAGATTAAGCGGTTCAGAAAATGAATGAATGAATGATGGCACTGTAATTTTGCAATTTTTCTAATCATATTTACAACTTTTTTTCAAATATATATCGATGAAGCTTCAGAAGATGTTGGATCAGTGTCCACCCACCTACGTATCTCTAGTATTTAAGGTGTGGAAGGGTTGTACAAACAGATAAAGTGTGACATGTAGCTTTTTTAGTCAGACCTTCCCCCCCCCCCCTTTTTTTTTTTTATCACAGCCCAGTGGAAACATATCTGGCAAATCACAACTGTGAGACCAAGCTGCTGGTGCAGTGGATGCACCACTCCAGGAGGGCAAATGGAAATGCAAATTTCTAACAAACATCCTTTTTACAACAACAGACTTGATTATTAATCACTGTATTCATTTTTTTTTTAAGTCTGTGGAAATCTGTCTGCAAGTGGCTGTCAGTCTTGTGTTTGATCATAACGCAGGAAAACTGCATTTAAAATCCATTTGTTAAAAAAAAGGCAGAATCTTTTAACAACCTGCACACTGCATTATTAATTCATGTACAGTTCAGTCATCAGTGGGAAGACAAATGGAGCACTTGGCCAAGGTCTAGACTGAGTGGGGGTCTAGATCATCCGCTGATATGTAAATGAGACCTGTATAATTAAAATAGGTTGGACAGAATCAATGATTTTATCCCATATTTGTTCACATTTATCATACTTTGAGTGTTAAATGTTTAACATGGTATGTGTGGGCTTCAGCTTTTCTTATACAGTAATGCTGCTATCTAAAGACAGAATAATCCTAAAAAAAAGGATTTTTCCCCCCCTTACAATGACTAGACGAGAAAATGCGGCCTACTTTCTTAGACCTATTTAATACCAATTAATTTGATGCTACTTTTTAACCACCAGACCCAATTAATGCCAAGTTGGGCAACAAAAGCTATGTCAGAGGGTGCAGTCTGCTTCTCTTCACACAGCAATCAAGGAGCTGAAGCCTTAACGCTGTACTTAGCTAATGAAACATTTTAACCACAGAACTGTATGTGTGACATGAGTTTATGTTGTACAGAGAGATATTTGGTAGCTCTCCCTGGAAAGTATAAAATTATGATGTAATATGCCAGTTACCAAATATCGGCACATCTGCCTCACAGCAAGAAGGTCCTGGGTTTGAGTCGCAGGCTCAGGGGGTTTAGTGTGGACGTTTGCACGTTCTCATCATGCCGGTGTTGGTTGTCTCCAGATACTCCGGTTTCCTCCTCCAGACCAAAGACATGCAGATTAGGCCAATTGTCTGTTCCAAATTGCCCCTAGGTTTGAATATGAGTACTGTATGTATGTGTTATGGGTTGTGTCTGCTGAGCTGTTCAGGTTGTACCTTGCTTTCGCTGTCCGGTGTTGCTTGAGATAGACCTCTCTGCAACCCTAGGATTAAATGGCTTTACACCGTCCCGTCTGAAAAGTTTTAAAATCGTAAAGTCAGTTCTTCGGTTTTTGCTGTACACGGAAAATAGTTGGATTTGACGTCAGAAGATATATGTCAGCGCCTGATAGATCAGATGATCATCTGATATTTACATCTGTGAGATGACCTTCTTCTTCTTCTTCTTTTCCTTTCGGATTTTCCCTTCAGGGGTCGCCACAGCGAATCATCTGTCTCCATCGCACCCTGTCCTCTGCATCTTCTTCTCTTACACCAACTGCCTTCATGTCCTCCTTCACCACGTCCATGAATCTTCTCTTTGGTCTTCCTCTAGGCCTTCTGCCTGGTAGTTCCAACCTCAGCATCCTACTACCAATATATTCACTATCCCTCCTCTGTACATGTCCAAACCATCTCAATCTAGCCTCTCCGACTTTGTCTCCAAAACCTCTTACATGTGCTGTCCCTCTGATGTACTCATTCCTGATCCTATCCATCCTCGTTACTCCCAAAGAGAACCTCAACATTTTCATCTCTGCTACCTCCAGCTCTGCCTCCTGTCTTTTCCTCAACGCCACTGTTTCTAAACCATACAACATCGCTGGCCTCAACACCGTCTTGTACACTTTTCCCTTCATTTTTGCCGATACCCTCCTATCACACATCACACCGGACACTTTTCTCCAACCATTCCAACCAGCCTGCACACGCTTCTTCACCTCTTTTCCACTCTCTTCATTGCTCTGGATTGTTGAGCCTAAGTACTTAAAATCCTCCACCTTCTTTATCTCTGCTCCCTGTAACCTCACCGTTCCTCTTGGGTCCATGTCATTCATGGATCTTGTCAAAGCATTTAACTAGTTACAACACAACACTATGACGTCTTAAATATTGTTTTATATTAGGTTGCATATTCCATCATCAGCATCTACTGACATCATCAGATGGCTGCGTTCTTCTTTACTGTTGCTTTCGCAGGTGTGTACTGCAGCTTCTTCAGTTATTTGTTTTGAGGGGTTTTATCCTCCAGGCTCCGTTTCAGGAGGTGAAATTCATGCTCACATATGTTCTTCTTCTTCACTTCACTCATCTCTTAACATCTTTTGTCATGTTTGCAATGTGTTATGAGTCATTTCCTTGATGCATGATGTTTTTCCGCCCAATTAGATTGAATATATTTCTGTGTAAATTGCAAGAAAAAATGCTTCTGAAAACTTCCAAATTCATTCCACTCCCATCACCGTGAGCTCATCATCAGGAAAGTAGCAGCTCTGCAAAGTTAAAGCCTTGATGCTATCTGCACTGATGAACTTGTGTGTTTTGTCTCCAGAGGAGACCCCAATTGTTTTCATCATCTTGGAAGAGGCTAATTGTTCCTCTTGAACTTTTATGGCTAATTTATGTATTTCTTTTCAAATATGAATCTGACCTTCTGATTCTTACTGATATCAAAGAAATCTATAAGTATTGATCTGTGGATTGTGATGTCTTCACCTCTACATTCTGGATACTGTTGGTGATGTCATTGAATGACTTCACAGGTCTTACATTTGCTGTTGTTTTTCTTGTTTTGTTATTACCCCAGTGATTTCTTTCTTGTGTGGGACACCTTACATTATTGTACTGGCTATGCTTAATGTTACCGAACAATTTCTCCCTCATTTCTCATGTTCATACTGGCGTGCTTTTCTCCTATAGACACCTCTCTGTTGTCCATTTTGGATTATTCTTTTTAACATAAAAAGGGAACCTTCACAGGTGAAACCGAGAGCTCAGTCCAAATGTAGATATTCACAGTTATTATTAATCTGTGCTCTGGTGTTTTCAATCATTTCATGTATTTAATATCTTGAGAAAATAACATAATGAATTGTACTTGCTGTTCGAATAACCTTTTGGACAGAACTGTACATAAGAAAATGTGGTTCTGTAATCTTCCCACTTTTATTTTATTTAATATATGCTGTAAGGATGGGAATCACCAGGGACCTGCCAAAATGATATACAGAGGATTTTTATTTTAGATTATTATTGTTATTATTATTATTATTATTATATTGAGAGAGCTATTCCTATCTCTGAAACTTTTCTATGTTTTTTCACACTTCAACCACAAACATAAATTCATATGGCTTCAGTGTATCACTTTTTTTTTTTTAAATATTCATCAAATAAAAAATAAGGAAATTAAGGAAGAATAGGGGGAAAAGTTAAGGAAAATTCCACAAAAACAAGGCCAATTATGCAAAAAAAAAACAAATAAACCCTAAACAAACAAAACAAAAAAACAACCCAAAACCTCCCATCAAAACTATTTACAGTTTTATGTGAGGTGCGTATCTGAGTGCGTGCACGCGCCTGTATCTATGTATATTTATAATTTATTTAAACCTTATGCATTATTTTAAAACATTATTATAATTATAATAATAATATAAATTATTAATAAATAAAATAATATAATAATTATAATATAATAATATTATAATTATATTATAAGCATTCATAGCATTGAATATGTATTTATTGATATTATATACACATATACATGTATGTATACGTCAGTCAGGGGGGTCGATCCTACTTCGCAGAATTCGGTGGTCCTGGGTGGATCTCGGTCTCAATTAGCCGCAGAAAGTGATTGATTCCTGTATATTTTATTGCAATTTTATTAATTTTTTTGAAAGTCAAACTCATAATGGCAAAAAAAAATGTGAAGTGGAAAGTAAATAATAGATGTTTTTTGAAAATTTTTCATAAATTAAAAATCTGAAAAGTGTGGCATGCATTTTTATTCAACATCCCCAAGCAAATACTTTTGTAGATCCATAGTTGCAAGTCTTCTGGTGTATGTCTGTACCAGATTTGAATATCTCGAGACTGACATTTTTTGCCAATTCATTTTTGCAGAATAGCTTAAGAGCAATCAGACTGAGTGGAAAGTATCTGAAAACAACATTTTTTAAGTCTTACCACAATTACATTTATATCTGGACTTTGACTGGGCCCTTCTAATACATTACCATGCTTTCAGATAAACTATGTCACCGGAGCTCTGGATGTGTCATGCTCTGGAGGCAGGTGGTGGCATAGGTGGCTTAGGTGATGGGTTCAGTCCCCACTGTCACAACTGTTGGGCCCTTGAGCAAGGCCTTTAAAACCCAGTTTCTCAGTTGCATTAAAAAATGATAATTCTCAGTCTGCCAAATGCTGTAAATGCATTCAGGGTCATTGTCCTCCTGGAAGGCGAACTTCTGCCCCAGTATCAAGTCTCCTGCAGCCTCTTAACAGGATTTCTTTAAAGCTTGCTGTGTATACGTGTATCTATCCTTCTTCCTATCAACTCTAATCAACTTCTCTGTCCCTGCAGAAGAAAAGCTTCCCGACAGCATGATGCCACCACCACCACCATTTCACTGAGAAAAAAATAAAATGGCTCTAAAATGTGATGTAAAGGTTAAAAATAAATAAATTTATGATTTTATTTTATTCACATATTTGCGTTATGTGGTGTCTGAATGTGTTGTAAAAAAAAAAATGGATGTAGTCTCAGCTGTTCAAAACTACTAATCAAATTTTGACTTGAACTTCTTTACTGTCATATACAGCACCTGTCCAAAGTTTGGACACACCCAATTCAGGCAGGAAGGTGTGTCCAGACCGTGAAAAGATACTCCATCTTATCTTGTGTATGTATATTAACAATTGTTCTCTCATCAGGCTCATGTCACGTCTAAGTATGTCCAAAAATGATTCAAATAAGCAGTGCTGGGCAGGTGGGTAAGGTGCTGGGTTACCGATCCCAAGGTCAGGGTTTCAAGCCCAAATGTCAATGGTTGTCACCCAGTCATGTCTCACACCGTCTGTGATGAGAGGTTGATGTAAAAAAAAAAAAAAAAACATTGCTGACTTTCATAAAGAGGAGCTACATAGCCGTCAGCGTGTTTCTGTCCCCCGATGGCCTAGTGAGCTGTCCAGGGTGCACTCTGCTTTCGCCCCATGTCAACTGAGATGGGTGCCAGCCTCCCCGCAACCCTCATTAGAATTAACATGTTTAATGCGTTTATATAATATAATATATATATATATATATATATATATATATATATATATGGTATACACATACATACATAGAGGGATGCCTCATTTTCTACGGTTAATTGAGACCGAGATCCCCCCCGCGACCACCAAATTCCGCGAAGAAGGATCAAACCCCCGAACCTTCCCGACTGACGTATACATGCATGTAT
>CM045738.1:20664796-20877296 GCA_024760905.1 Plotosus lineatus
TTGCCACAGGAATGAAACCTGCTATCTCTCCTTTTGGTAAAAAAAAAATACTTCTACATGTCACTGTATAATCATTATTTCTACTTTAATTTTTCACTTGTCATTCTGGAAAAAGGTAAAAAATGGACATAGCAGGTTTCATCAGGAGGCTCCGCAAACGTTCTGCAATTATCCCCTCATCTTCCGTGTCATTCCATGTGATTCCGTAGTTATTCCTCAAGTCTTTCTCCACTTCCGTATGGTTCCGGCAGGCCAAAAAATTCCGTGAGTGTTCCGTGGGGTCACTTTGGTGTACTTTGCCGTACCTGCTCCGCACATGCTGTGAATGTTCCGAGCGTGTAAGACTTTCCACTTTTCCGTAGGATTTTCACCCATTTTCCATGTAAAAATGCCGAAGCTCTTCTGTAGACTGTGTTCCGCGCCCTTCCGCTACACGATCGTTGCATGCCGTAGTCCAGTGAAATAGTGGGCATAAGAATTTCCACTTTTCCGTAGTATTTGCACCCTTTTTCTGTGTAAAAATGCCGAAGCTCTTCCGTAGACTGCATTCCGCGCCTTTCCGCTACGATCCTTGCATGCGGTAAAGTGAAATGGTGGTATAATGGAGTTAGAGTTGAACACATTATAACATTCTGTTTGTAGTTCATTCATTCATTTTATGAACTGCTTATTCCTAATTAGGGTCGCGGGGAGGCTGGCACCCATCTCAGCCTACTCTGGGTGAGGGCAGAGTACACCCTGGACAGCTCGCCAGGCCATCGCAGGGCCAACACTCACACAACCATTCAGACCTAGGGGAAAATGGGAACAGCTAATTAACCTACTGTGCACGTTCTTTGTAATGTGGGAGGAAACCAAAGTACAGTACCCGGAGGAAAACCCGCACAAGCACGGGGAGAAAATGCAAACTCCAGAAATACCAAGGCTGGGTATCGAACCCAAGACCTTCTTGTTGTGAGGAGGACATGCTAACCACTACGCCACTGTGCCGCTCCATTCTGTTTGTAATTATTAATGTAAATACAATAGGACATAATGTGGGACATTTTAGAGGTTACGACTGACTTGTATGCAATCTAGGGCACAACGATATTGACACATTCCTAATGTATACTTTATCTTCGTTAGTTTAATTCATGAAGATCACGAAATAAAAATAATTAGGTTGGAGCAAGAAGCTCTAACAATAGAATTTCTTTGCACTGACGTCTCTTCGATGTTTTAGGTTTAAGCAACATCATTGGGATCATCGTTTACATCTCCAGCAACACGGGTGATCCCACCGACAAGCGTGATGAGGACAAGAAGAGCCAATACAATTATGGCTGGTCGTTTTACTTCGGGGCGCTCTCGTTCATCGTTGCGGAGGCGGTCGCTGTCCTGGCTGTGAACATCTACATCGAAAAGAACAAAGAGGTGCACTTCCAAGCACGACGAGAGTTTGTCAAGTCTACCTCATCCTCCTCCCCATACTCCCGCATGTCCAGTTTCCGCTACAGGAGGCGACATTCCCGTTCCAGCTCGCGCTCTACAGAGGCATCCCGTGAAGCTTCTCCAGTTGGGATAAAGATGGTGAGCTCTGTGCCTCTGGGTGAGATCAACATGTATACACTGAGCAGGGACCCACTGAAATCGGGCACTGACAGCTCCTACAGCCCTGAACACGACTCGGGATTCCTGCAGGTGCACAACTGTTTTCCCAAAGACTTGAATGACAGCATCAACAGGAGGACAACGCCAGTATGAAGGAATGTCAAAACAGGAATGTTATAGAAATACACTGTCCTGGCCATATAATACGGAAGCACCACCGAGGCCTAATGGCTGAGTTCATTTTTTTTTTTTTTTTTTGCGATGATTCATACTAGATACTACGACCTTTTTTTTTTTTTGGGGGGGGTTAGAATTGTCTTCAACAACAGCAGTTCATTCTTAATTTTCAATTGCACCAGTGTTTCCTCCTTGCAGTGTAAGGATTTAAGAGACTAGCTATACGTTGTAGATCTCTATAGCTAATTCCGTCCGTCTTACAAATGATCGTTGGATAGATTTCCATGACGTGTGAAATTCAGATGAACGAATCCACTTTGATAGAAAGTGTAAACTTTGAGAGAAGGTCTATCAAAGTCATACACATGCTGTGGCGATTCGAAATTCACCATTTTAAAATATCACCGTCCGGGTATAAAATGGTGCTAACAGGAAATAGTCTCACAGGTTCAGCCTTGCCCATTCTTGTGTATTTTGTATATACTTGAACCCTGTAATTGCCTTGTCCATGCTCCACATCTGTAAACACAGCTGCCATAAAATAGTGTGTGTGCCTCTTCGCTTATCAGGATCAGCAGTTTTAACTGATCTATTGTATGCTGTAGACATTTTCACTGCAGAGGACTTGATTTTTGTGAAACAAATAATGACCTAGGCTTATACCCACTGAAACTACACAACGATTAGGATACAATGGGAATAAATACCGTACAAGGCGAGCACAACAGATTTCAGTACTGTGAAGCTTTATATTATATTTTTAATTACAACATTAATAATGTGCAATCATCTGTCGGTGTAAAACCACGTACGTGTTGTTCTCTGTAGTGAATGAACTGAACAAAAAAAAACACACAAACAACAAAAAACAAATGAATGCTATTCCACTGCCGTTGTTTTTGGAAGCAGGGACCTTGGGATTTCTAATGCGAGTTAAATAGAAGAGAATCAGAACTGGGTGTAATTTGAACGATGTCTGTGCCTCTCCGTCATCGCCGGTGCAAACCTGTGTAAATCTGAATTGTGTGCTACTGGGACTGGGACATTGTGCAAATCTAAAGATAAACATCGGGCTGAGAAATGTCAGACATCCAAGAAGTGAAAAAGCCTGTCAGCGCTGCGTGGCATTTCAATGATGCCGTCCATTTCTGATCATAATAATCCGGAACAAAAAGAAGAATAAAGACTTTCAGTTGCATCACCGAGGCCAAACCAGCGCTTCATCCGTGTCTTAGATGTGCGAGCCTTATGACTGGAATTCATTTCTATTTTGCGTTTCCAGCCAGAGATGTATTTCGTCACCGTTGATTTTCTCAGTATAACAGCATGTCTGTGATGGTACAACCTCTTACATTGTCATTTATGTTGACAAGGACACTTATGCTGGTGAGAGAATACTGTATAGTTCTCAGTCAAGTGCATATTACTGAATGACTCATCGTGGGACAGATCGTCCCCGGTTACTTGTGTATATAACTAAGACACTTTTTACATGAGCTTAGAACCATGAATTTGCAAAACATGCTGTTTGGTTGGTTGTCTTGAATATTGGCGTTTCCTATGATTCTTTGACTGTGAGTGCAATAGCTATTATAATCAGAATGGTTCCAAAGGCCTTTTCGGGTGTTTTGGGGACATAAACCTGATAACAAGCCGATAATATTCTGTCTTTCGCAAAAAAAAAAAAAAAAAAAAAAAAAAAAAACACATTTACTCTCCTCAATTTCTTTCTTTTCTGGTGTTTTCAGTAGAACGCTTCCACTAAAAATGTCACTATAACCTTGCTCACTTAAATAAAGTCAGGGCACACGCTACTCTTGTATGTGTACATGATTATTTCTTCCAGAGTGAAACATGGAGTCCAACACTGACACACAATCTAGTTAGTGAGACTCGGTGCTATCTATAAATGTCTTAAAACCCGATGATGGATTTGATTTAATGACACATTCTGCGTGAAATGAAATAATGTTAAAGAAATGTAATGATATGGAAAAAAATTAACAGAAAAAAAATATATTACAGACATGGTGGCTAGCAGGTCCGCTTCACAGCAGGAAGGCCTGGGTCGATTTCTGGGCTGGGGCATCTCTGTGTGGAGTTTGCGTGTTCTTTCTGCACTTGTAAACATTCACATTAGGCTAATTGGTTGATAAATCAACCCGGGTGCGAGTGAGAGTGTGAATGGTTTTTTGTGTGTGTGTGTGTGTGTGTGTGTGTGTGTGTGTGTGTGTGTGTGTGTTGCACCCCAACTCGCCTAAAGTTGGCTGAGATGAGTGCCAGCCTCCCTGTGACCCTAACTAGGATTAACTCTTTCCCTCATCGTCAATGAGGAAGCACAATGTATTGCACGATTCAAAATGAAAAGATGTTAGCAAAACCACGTGCTCAAGTTTGTGTAATACATCGGGGAAGACGTACACGTTATATGAGGGGAGAGAGTTCAGCGGCTTCGAAAATGAATGAATTAATGAAAATATCACCTCGAAAATTTTCATCATCCTTAGTCAATTGCTCGTTTGTTCACTTCCTGAACCACTTAATCCTAATTAGGGTCCATCTCAGTCGACTCTTGGGGAGCGCAGAGTACACCCTGGACAGCTTACCAGGCCATCACAGGTTAGAAACTGCATTAGCTTGATGAATGTTTTGCTGCCAGGCTACAGACCATTCATCCATTTTCTAGACCGCTTAATCCTAATTAAGGTCACAGGGAGGCTGGTGCCCATCTCAGCTGACTCTGGGCAAGGGAAGAGTACACCCTGGCCATACGCCAGGCCATCACAGGACCGAAACACACTGACGGCTATGCAGCTCTTCTTTATGAAAGTCAGCAATGGTTCTTTTACACGAACCTCTCACCACAGACAGTGAGAGGCCTTGGATAACCCGTTTCATGGCACTGGGGGCTTATGGAATTGAATATTCTCAAATATTCTAATATGCGTCTGAAGCTTTTATTATTCCATTCGACTTTATCGTTCAAGATTTTTAGCTTGATTCTATTACCTTAAAAAAACCCAGCACACTCTAATGTTTTGTTGCTGCCTTGATTACAGCAAGTAATCAAATCACAATGCTGTACCCACAGTGACCATCACAGAACCAACATACACACACCTAGGAGCAATTTGAAGCAGCCAGTTTGCCTACTGTGCATGTCTTTGGACTGTCAGAGGAAACCTACATAAGCACGGGGCGGTCATGCAGACTCCACACAACACGCCCCAGCCTGTGTTATCCACTGCAACACTTGCATTTGGATTCATGAATCTGACAAGAAGTTCAATATTTTTCAATGGCCTTCCCGGTCGCCAGATCTGAATCCAGCAGAATGTACCTGAAATATCTACAGAAATTCGGTTCAGGAATGATGTGAACATGGAACAAAATCTTGTGACATTGATGCTCTCAAGAACTGACAGCAACTATATCCACCATGTCCACATGTGTTCCTTCGAAAGTATTCAGTGATTCCACAATAAAGCCAACACTGCTACCTTCACCCTGCTCCCAGATAAATTAAATATTATACGTTACTAATTTTTACAGCACTGGTTTGGAATTACTACAACTTTCATATCAGATTATTAATTTTGCCTTATTCAAATTTACATTATTGTCTTCGGCTTTTTCCCCTTTTACTCGGGAGTCGCCACAGCGAATCATCTGATTCGCACGTTTGATTTGGCAGAGGTTTTACGTTGGATGCCCTTCCTGTCACAACCCTTTTTTTTTTTTTATCAAGAGACAGAAACACGCTGACGGCTTTGCAGCTACTCTTTACGAAAGTCAGCAATGGTTATTTTACATGCCTCTCACCATAGACAGTGAGGGACATGGCCCGCCCAAATTTACATTATTATTTTTTTAAATATCAGTACAGATTACCCTCCTATACCACAATGCCAAACATTATTTTCCCATATAAAAAATAAAATTTCTTCATAATGGCTTCATTTTTATCCTTTGTAACCTTTATAGTGATGCCCCAGGGGTGCAAGCAATCTAATTTTGTATGAATAATATTGCACATTCCTAGGAAACACTTCAGTATGCAAATCTCAAGCATATCAAAATGCCACATTCTCCTTCTGCATTTAATAGTATTCCAATTATTATTGTTTTCTCATTCACCAAATATTACACACACACACACACACACACACACACACTAAGCTGGATTGCTGATTGTGGATAAGCGATTTCTCGGCTTGCGAACGAGGAGCCATAATGTTAGCAATGATTGTAGTCAATTGAGAGAGAGAGAGATGTCTTCCAGCTGTCAATCATGCTATTGCTGATGACCTATGATGGCCAGTTTACGAAAGTGTCTCTGAGAAAGGATGTTAATAGATATTAATGTAGGGTTATGCCTGTCTAAATAGAGGTCAGGCTTTATTTCTTTTTTAAAAAGGCTGTTCCAGACAGAAACAACATAACACAGGGCTTTCTTTAGTGTGTGCTTCAGTGTTATTACCTAAAACGTGCAAACGGAGGTCAGACTGGGGTTGAATGAGCAATCTAGCAATTGAAATACAGGTCACAGACTAATATGCACATCCGTAGCTTGTGTGCCCTACAAATCTCTGTATGCCATACACACAGCTATAGTCTGTACATAAGACAGCATTATGCAACAGGAAAACAACTTATTTAAGATATAGTACTACACCGCTGATTTGACGAAGAAATAAAATAAACTATGATATAATCTGCACCTACAGTTCTTTACTCATTAATATTCATTCATCATTCATTTTCTGAACCACTTAATCCTAATTAGCGTCACAGGGAGGCTGGTGCCCATCTCGGTCAACCCTGGGCAAGGACAGAGTATACCTTGGACAGCTCGCCAGGTCATTGTAGGGCAGAAATACGTGGACAGCAATGCAGCTCCTCTTTACGAAAGTCAGCAATGATTCTTTTACATGAACCTCTCACCACAGACAGTGAGAGCCATAGCTGGCCTTTGATAGCCCAGTTAGTTGCACTGGGGGGGGGACGACACAGCAGTGACAACTGTTGACAGTGGGGCTTGAACCCCCAACCTTGTGATCAGCAATCCAGCATCTTACCACCGAGCCACCACTGCCCCTTATTAATATACTACAGTGGTATCTCACCTTACGAAATTAATCCGTTCCAGAGCCTTTTTTGTAACCTGGATTTTTCATAAGTAGAACCGCATTTTACATGTGAAACGCGTGATTCGTTCCAAGGCCCCCAATACTACCCTTTAAAAATTATAAAAGCATACCTTTTAAGTTACTTACTTCATGTTGACCATGTCTTCTTAGCAGAGTTATAATCTTACAAATATTTATGCAAGGTTAAAAGCCTGAGCCAAAAAATAAAGTTGCAATGAGCACACTCGAAAAACTCATGAACTTGCTGCTGCTCAAGGGAGCTGCGTCATCCCTCCAATCCAATGGGAGGCCAGCGTGGCGGGATGTTGGGAGATAGCCAATTGGAGGGAGCTGCGTCATCCCTCCTAGCCAATGGGAGGCCGGCGGGGCGGGATATTGGAAGATAGTCAATGGGAGAGCAGCTCGTGCATTGTTTGAATGGCACGTCTTAATGTTTGAATGGCGTGTTTGAATGTTTGAATGACGCATTTGGCACGTTTCGTAAGGAGAACTTGTTTCGTACACTGAGACAAAAAATTTTGTAAAATGTTTTTTGTAACCAGGATTTTTCGTTTGCTGGGACTATGGTAAGGTGAGGTACCACTGTATTACTCAATACAAATAGCACTCAAGACCTGAAAAGTGCAAAAAGATCCATAAATAGTATTTGCACTATTCTGATGAGACCTTTTTTCCACAGAAACTGAAGGCTGTGAAAGGCTCGTCGCTGACAAAAATGGGCCAGAGTCCTTTAAAGTGGGACATTGCACTTTATAAAAAGCATCAACATAAATGGTATCTACTGCATAAGGACATAAAAAGGTGGATTCAGATAGACTTTCAGAAATCAGTGAATCAAACTGTACATTTCATTGCCCCTGGGGTCGGGGTATCAAAGGTCCATTTACGGTACCTATAGTACGCATCTTTAACCAGGAAACATGCATGTGCTGTACCAGTAAAGCTGGAGCTGACATCTGGAAAACTAGCAAAATTTGAAAGTAGCACCTCTTTCCGGTTCCATTGGAAACCTGGGCCTGCCCTCAGAAGCACTCCCAAAGCCACGCCCCTCCACACATAAGCAATTTCATCTTCATATGTTCCCCCAAGGGTGTTTCGTCACAGCTGTTTCTGTTTCTCTTTTCCTCTCCTTTGCCTTTTTAGCAGGAGAACCAGTATCAAGTAACTGTGACAGAGTTAATTTATTTATCCATCCATTCATTCGTTTTCTGAACCGCTTTATGGTAAATATCTCCTGCAGCGGCACTGGAACCCAGTCGTATCGGCACTTGCCCTTCCATTGGATCCTTCCGGTGGCGCCGAGACAGGGGGGGGGACTTGCTGCTTGGGTAACAGCCTGTCCCTCATTACTCCCTACCCAGGCTCTGCGCACTGGGGAGTATCACCAGTCGGGATACTGGCCAGAGCGCAGCCATAGTCCTTCGGGACTGACGGAGGCCTACGCTTATGGTAAATAGGGTCGCAGGGAGGTTGGTGCCCATCTCAGCCAACTCCGCGCAAGGGCACTGTGCACCCTGGACAGCTCAGCAGGCCATCGCAGGACAAAAACACACTTGCAGCTATGCAGCTCCTCTTTACGAAAGTCAGCGATGGTTCTTTTATATGAACCTCTCACCACAGACAATGAGGGAAATCTTCTTCTTTTCCTTTCGGCTTTTCCCTTCAGGGGTCGCCACAGCGAATCATCTGCCTCCATCTCACCCTATACTTTGCATCTTCTTCTCTTACACCAACGACCTTCATGTCCTCCTTCACCACATCCATGAATCGTCTCTTTGGTACAGACAATGAGGGAAATAGCTGGCCTTTGATAACCCAATTAGCTGCACTGGGGGGAGGGGGGTCAGTAGTGACAACCCGTTGATAGTAGGGCTTGAACCCCCAACCTTGGGATCAATAATCCAGCACCTTACCTCCAAGCCACAACTACCCTTTCTTTCTTTCTCAATTGACTGATCGATTAACTAATTTTTTTTTTTTACATTCTCCAATAAACAGCTTTTGGGGTGTAAAGTCCGTGTCAACCAATATAGCAGTTTGTGTATTTAGCGAAACAATCAACCCCAGCTTTAATTAGGGTTTGGAGGAGAGCGTTAAAAGGTACATACATAAATGATAGAAAAGCTGTTACCTTGACAATGCATCCTAGCGAGAAAAATCCATTTTGGTAGCTTCAGTTCAGAGGTTGTGGTAATGGCAGATTTCCTTACAATAAAACAGCATGATTTTTGAATAAACTGTTGTTTAATAGTGCATTCCATTTCACATTCATGAATTCATTAACTCCTACAGGGCAGCATGCTGCTATAGTGGTTTGCATGTTGGCATCTCAGCGAGGCAGTCGAGGGTTTGAGCTTTATACCTGGTGAGATTGTCTCTGTGTGGAGTTTGCTTGTTCTGACTGCTTGCCTGGGTTTCCTTGAAGTGGAGAAAACCTGTTCCCACAGTCGTGCACATTCAGCTAACTAGTTGTTTCAAAATACGCCTAGGTGTGAGTGTGAGTATGAATAGTTGTGTCTGGACTGGTGAGCTGTTCCGGGTGCACCCCGCCCTCACTCCAAGTCAGCTGAGATGATTCCCACAACCATAATAAAGTACACAGGGTTTTGAAAAATTAAATTAAAACGTTTCCATTCCTACAGTATTCATCTTGAATATGTTGATCATGTTCGAATCAAGACCACTAAACATCAAACGCATAAACTGACTCAAATTACCGTTGTGCCTTAATAATTACATAACACTACCTGGCCTAATTGATCTGTTTTGATCAGCAGTATTCGCATTCTGAGTAGAGACTCTGCTAAGGTTGCAATGGTTTATGGAAGCTTTGCACTTTACAAAAATACAGATAATGCCGTGCTTCTCAATTATTTTCTGTGGCGCCCCCTTTAGGAAGGGAAAAAAAAAACATTTCACACCCCCCACCGCCCCGTGAGCGACTATAAATACTGTCGTATTATTTGCCTAATTGTTATTAGTAGACATCTGTATAACATTGTATTGTTTATTAACATTAAAAACAAAAAAAAGAAAGAAATATAGTTCGACTTACAATAAAGAAAATCTTCCAGAAAATATTTAAAGTGCACCAATGTGCCTGGAATTTAAAAAAAAATTCATCCTTATT
This sequence comes from Plotosus lineatus, assembly GCA_024760905.1. NCBI lineage: Eukaryota > Metazoa > Chordata > Actinopteri > Siluriformes > Plotosidae > Plotosus > Plotosus lineatus. The sequence continues at coordinate 20,674,847 of CM045738.1, forward strand.
TCAACTCATTTGACTTACTTAAGCTCATTCAACTTTATTTGTGTCTTTATCTCTCCGTCTCTCTCCACCTTTCTCTTCGTTCCTGTTAGAAAAATTTTTCATGTCGTTTGCTCGTGTGAAAAACCGCTACACCATAGCGCAAGAATGAGAGCGCCACTGCCAACTACTGGAGTGGAGGTGCAATTACACTTAATTCTCATACATAATTCCAGAAAAGCATGTTCCCCGGGGTCAGACGAGCTCTCCCCGCCATCATATTAACCCCCCCATCCCCGGCATCATGCCCCACTATTTGAGAATCACTGATAATGTAGACTTAAGACAGAGGTAAGTGAGTGTGTGTGTGTGTGTGTGTGGTGGGGTGGGGTGGGGGGGGGGGGGGTGGGGTGGGGATGGGGGTGGGTTGGTGGGGTGGGGTGGGGTGGGGTGGGGATGGGGGTGGGTTGGTGGGGTGGGGGGTTCTTCCTGGTAAAGGACTGTAAGGAATCATCTTCTCTAGGTCTCACCGTTTCCTCTTGTACGTTGATGTGTGAAACACCAAGCTCATTTGATCAGTTACCAATTTAATAATTTAATAAAATATAACAAAATAAGTACAACCACATGTGATCTTGCATCATAGGCATGGGCTTCACACAACTCTGGGTCCGAACTGCTTTCCCTTTACAAACAGACAAAGGGATCCCTCTCATCTGATTCCAAGTTCTTATTGCTTTGCATGTCCATCTTGATATCTTCAGTCCACACCTATGCATGCACATGTGTTCTACCAGTAGGGGGCCCCAGCAGTAGACCTTAGTTGACCTTAACTTGACATCACAGAACATATGTTTTTCATGACATGCATGGAGTAACAATATTTGTGGAACAACATACATCCTGCCTCACAAAACAGGAACTTGCCATGTACATCGTATACTTTGACACCCAGTATAGGTTAATGGTTCTTTTACATGAACCTCTCACCACAGACAGTGAGAGACATGGCCGGCCTTTGGTAACCCAGTTCGCTGCACTGGGGGTGATGTTTACCACGAAACAACCAATGGAGACTGCTGTTCTTACTCACAGAAATAGGGCAGACTAGATTTGTCTTAACTCGGGGTTTCCCGTGATCAGCTACAGAAAGTCTAAGCTACAGACACAGTAATACTTCCATGTTGTGAATAACAGAATGCGACTCTTATTAATTCCTATCATTAAGACTACTCAGGCAGCCAGATGGAGTCATAGCCTATCCTCCTCTCTGACTGATGGAAAGTGGATCAGCTTGTATGAACGCCTACCCTACTAATAAAAGCAGATTTCCCATGAGTCCCTGAGAAAAAAATGAGAGAGCCAACCATACAGGATGTGATTAAAGCATAATTGCCTATGAAGCAACCATAAAATACAACACAAACCCAGGTACGAGAAAAAGAGCTAAGTTCATATTCACCAAAAAAAAAATCAATGCATTTTATATTATTATTATTATTATTATTATTATTATTATTAAGACATTTTAACTCCATATGACGGTTCATATAAACTTCAGCAAGTGGCTTCAGTCTCCAAAGACTATGGTGTTCAACAATAAGCAGTCAGTATCAAGGAAAAGATTGAGGTATATTATTAATCCAACCTCTCCAGGACATCGTGCAAAGTCTGTACTTCTAAGCCACAGCCCATTGCACTAAATGTCTCACAGGGAGGGAGCGAAATAAAACTAGGGCACTGTTATCTGGCCCCCTTTTCCATGCAGAAGCAGAGATCTGTGGACACTGAACTGCAGTGAGGATTCTGCGGGTTACTGTGTTGTATATTGTATATCCAGCCCATAGACTAACAACACAAGAGTAAGGGAGGGGAGTACATCACCTGCCTGCTACCTACTTAGCATACCTACTACTCAACCATGCTAAAGGACAAGAAGACCAAGGTGAAGATCACCTTCTTGGTGATTGTTGTGGGCATCTCATCCATGCTTGCAGCCATCGTGACAGATCATTGGGCTGTTTTAAGCCCCAGAGTGGAAAAACTCAATACCACCTGTGAGGCAGCCCACTTTGGGCTTTGGAGGCTCTGCAAAAAGACCATCTTCATTGTGGAGGAAGATCCTCAGGGCAAAGGCTGTGGCCCCATTAGCCTGCCAGGAGGTAAGGAAGAATGCAGCATTCGCTGAACCTCGGACCTCACTTTTGACATTGACCATTTCTACTAGTGCTGCATTGACTAGAGCAAGTCAGTGAAAGTGGCAGCAGAGAAAATGCCACTTAGTTATTATGAATTTAAACTGAAAGAGTAACCAGGGAGAAGAGAGAGCCAAGAGGAATGAAATAGTTACGATCGTATTCAAGAGAAGCACATACGGAGGCAAGTAATGCATATTTATATACAGTAGAGCTGTTCATCTCTCGTACGTTATCACTGAGCTCATTTTCCAGTTCACGGGAAACTGGAACTTACACTGGTTTCCAGCATATGAAAGCACGTTAGTACATATACAATTAGTTATTTAACTAATGTGCTGATAGATTTGGTAGAGTAAATAAAAGGAAATCAAATCTGCTAATGGAAGTTGTGGTAGATCTTCTGTAGAATTATTTACCTTATTTTATAGAGCGAGAGAGAAAGAGAGAGAGAGAGAGAGAGAGAGAGATGGAAAGACAGGCAGACAGAAGGACAGACAAGCAAATACATAGATAGACTCAGACAGACAGACAGACAGATAGACAGACAGACAGACAGATAGATAGATAGATAGATAGATAGATAGATAGATAGATGAGCTGGGTATTGCCTAGACTTTTTGTATTGTAATATACTGCGATTTCGAGCATGTATTGCGATATATTGCAAGAAGAATTCTAAATTAAAAGTGAGCCTGTTCTTGACAGTATTTATTCTTTATTTCAAAAAGAGAAATCACCAACAATAAAAACGTTATTTTTTAGTCATTAAAATAAAAATTCTACACATCAGAAAAAAATCTACTTATGAAAATTTAATGTTTTAAACTTTGGCACAAACATTAACACTGAAATAGAAGTGCATATTGAGCAAAATAAGCTATTTCAACACATTAAATACACAAGCATTAGAATAGTGTAAGTGCATCTAGTGCTTTTATTAGCATATTGTTCAGCCTTTATCATTAATGCATGCGTATTAAATTTTTAAGGCGGGATTAAAGGTGGAGCATCATCCGCACATGCGTAGAACTGTATCATGCGCGACTAGACCTCATCAGACCTATGAGCAGAGGATTGATATAGTATGTATATATAACATTATTAACATTACATGTATATATATTAATGCCATCATAGCGATGCGCATAGGCCTGCAGGGCGCGTGCCGCACGACGGCTCAGGAAAGTCTATCAAAGTTTAGAACTGTACAATAATAGCATACAATATTGTTTATCATATACATCACATTAATATTATCATTATGCCCGAGAGAAGTGGAATGTAATTTACTGGAATCTGTGACCGATTTGGAGCATGTTGAGCCTGAGGCTGAGTCCGCAAGTAGTGTGACGTCATTTTTTTTCAGAGTCAACAGATATTATTGCCGTGTTAAGCAAAAAAAAAAAAAAAAAAAAAAAAAAAAAAAAGACATGCATGGTTAATGTGCCTTGTTGGAGATCAGGTTCATGCTTACACCTTTTGCTCATTTTAAAATAAATGTTTAACTGAAAATCTAGATGCAGTAGGTCAGGACATTTCTGAGCAATTAGCAACATGAACCGTGGTTTTGTTTTTTGCGGGAATTTCCGTATCCTGTTCATCAGTTCATTTTCTGTAACCGCTTAATCCTAATTAGGGTCGCAGGGAGGCTGGCGCCCATCCCAGCCGACTATGAGCAAGGGCAGAGTACACCCTGGACAGCTCGCCAGACCATCGCAGGGCGGAAACATGCTGACGGCTTTGCAGCCTACTCTTGTCAAAAGTCAGCAATGGTTCTTTTACATGAACCTCTCACCATAGACAGTGAGAGACATCACCAGACTTTGATAGCCCAGTTATCTGCACTGGGGGGACAGTGACAACCTTGTGGGGACTCGAACCCCCAACCTTAGGATCAGTGATCCAGCACCCTATACCACTAGGCCACCACTGCCCTTTCCGTATCGTGTATAAAAACAAATTCTATTGGCTGAAGGCCTTAGTGACATCCGCGCTACCCAATCATGGCATGGCTCTTATTATACCTGGCTCTCCACACACCGAATGATCGTAGATAGAGGACAGAAACGATTGTGTCAGGATTACATTCCGGAACCTCTGCGGTCGCCTGTTTATTTTTTTTTTTTTCCAACGAAAGCATTACTTCTGGTTCAATTAGGGGGAATAGCCAAAGTTTTTTTACTGTTCTGAAGTTTTCTGAATGCATTTCAAAAAAATGGTTTTGCTTCAGAGTATCGCAATGGTTTGTTTGTTAGAACCAGTTTAAACAGATAAACCGGTTTTATTGCGCAGCTGTAATAGCTCCATAGGTCGCTCGATCAATCGATACATAGATAGATAGATAGATAGATAGATAGATAGAAGGAATGGCATGCACTCTCAGATGAGGAAACGTGCGAAAGATGCTCTGGATGCATATTGATTCGAATTTTCTCGACCCACTCTGTAAGGGGATCAGCTTGCAGTGTGTTATATTAAATTTTAATGAAATATTTAAAGGCTACCACTGGGTTCAGGATTTTACATAAAATCTTGAAGGGTTTCTCCAAATAAACAAATCCAAAAAAAAAAAGGAAACTGCAGGATTTTTCAATTTTCCTTATAGAGTATAACTAAAGCGTAACTACCATGTGGAAAAGAAGCCCAATAGTTTTATTTGTTTATATACCTCCAGCAAAGAACCTGCTGATTTCATAGGATTTTTTTTAAAGCAAAATGACAATGGTAATATCACTGTTGTAAAAATGGCAGATGACATTGACGGACAGACAGAGAGAGGTACAACTGATAATTAAGTCCACACTGTGAGGCACTTCTCTGTTTGAGCAGTAATGCTCTTCCTCTCTTCCTCTTCAGGAGGTGATAAATGGAGACTGTGTGCTTCATCTGTGTCCCTGGCTGCAGGGTGTAATGGAGCGAGCCTCAGTGCTCAAGTGGGTGAGCTAGGAGAAGCTCCCCATGGAACAGCCCACTTATTAAACCATAATGATAGCAGCTGTCTCAGCGCACAGAACTGGTGGTGGTTTGGTATGGTGGGGGTCACAGCTGCTGTTACTCGCACAATGTTCAACCATAATCACACCATTAACCACGTATATGTTGTCTATATAGGACAGAGCATGAGTGGGCAGCATGGTGGCATAGTGGTCAGAACATCTGCCTCAAAGTAAGATCCTGGGTTTGAGTCTTGGGCTGTTCTGTGAGTTAGCATGTTCGCTACGGACTGACAAGGGTTTCCTCTGGGTACTCCCGTTTCCTCCGACAGTCCAAAGAAATGCACATTAGGATCAGTGATGGTTCTAAATTGCCCTTCGGTGTGAGTGTGAATGGTTGGCTATGTATTTGTTCGGCAATCCAATGGTGAGCCTGAGATAGGCTTCAGCCTCCCCAGAACTATAGTAGGGTAAAATGGTTCAACAAATTAATTCATTAATTGTTTGATGATCTGTTGATTGTGATGGAAAAAAGATTTTGTTTAGAGTTAAAAAAAAAAATAAAATAATAATAATAATAATAATTTCCTGTCATAAATCAGTCATGTTTTGTTTGCTTTGTGTCCTTAAAAATTTAGCTTCGTTCTTTATCATTTTTAAGCCACAAAATATTCACTTGCATGTGGAGTCAGGAAACATCTTTTTTTCCCTCCATTTTCATCATATCCAATTCTCATCCATTAGGTATCGCCTTCCTTATCACACAACCACCACCGACCAGAGTGGACGAAAGCATGCACCCCCCCCCCCCCATGACATGCAACGCTACCCACTCAACTCTTTTCAAACTGAGTCACATGCATATTTGGTTGCAATCTAACACACTCAGAGGGAAAGACTATCTGCTCCCTCGTACAAATGAGCTCACAGATGCTAGCAATTGGCTAGCCATCGCCATGAGTGACAGTGAAGAGAGTGTATGCCCTTCCTCCTTTTACAGCTTGGCCAATTAGCTCCCATGGATTCCTGGCCGCGGATGGCTGTAGCATTAAATTTGATTTGAACTTGTGATCTCCGGGTTAATAGTTCTGCACCTTGTCGATGCACCACTCGGAAGCCCAGTCGCAAAATATCTTGACGCAAAGTTCAAAATCCGCAAAAAAACCCCCACCAAAACCAAACAAACAAACAAAAAAATCTCATCAACTGTTTTTCTATCGCACCTTCAATGTGATCACCTCCTAAAGTTCTCTGTAGCATATCGCAAATACTTTCAGTCGGGTCAAGGTTATGGTTTATTGTCTTGGCCTGATCAAATGATGCAAAAATGCCATGGTAATCATGTACTGTACACAAGATGAAAGGTAGTCCAACTTTTTTTTTTTTCGACCCGGCAGTATATATCTGCAGTTGTTATTGTCCGCCTTTGTTGATCTTGTATTCTGATAACCCTGCATGATGAAACTGCACGTGCAATGTCCACAACATTATTAGTATCTGGCCCAGGTAGATTCGTTCAACTAACTTTATTATTCCTTGCATAGCTACACGCAGCAAATACAAGACAGCTGGGAAAGACCAGCACAACAGAGGTCTGTCGGCCTCAAATAAGGGACCAGGCAATAAGCTAAGGAGGGTTAGCAATCCACCGTGGAACCTTGAATTTTTTACTACAACAACTGTGGGCTACTTCAAGAGGATTCCAGACCCACAACGCAAATTGGATAAGTTGGCGGCAGATGTCATCCAGGAGCAATACCACAGTGATGACGGCAGCCGGGTGGATCTGGTAACTTTGTTACAGAAGGCAACCAATGAAAAGTGTGTTGTATGCAAGAAGTTCTAAGAAAGGCAGAGAACTGAAAATCCACCAGAAGAGTGATCATCTGGTCTGGTGGCAATAGCTGCTGGCAGCGCCAGGCCGGGGGTGGGGTTGACCACCGGAAGTCGCTGAAACCCATACTCATTGATGTAACCCGGCCTGGTCGGTGGCTGACGAGGACCAGAATCACTATCAGTCCATATCTGCCTTTGAAGAAACTGGGCCACCATGAGAGCATTAGGCTGGCCCAGGTAGGTTAGTTCAACTAACTTTTTTATTCCTTCCATTCCTCCCATAATTCAATATGATTGGGAAAACAGTGCAATCTATGCATTTAGTCAAGATAAGTAATACAGATGCTTCTCACAGAATCCAAACAGCACTGCTGAATGAATTGGAATTGATCTGAAGGTATAGATCAATAGCGATAGTGCAATCTCACGACTGCCATATAACAGCAGGTATGGAGAAAGGAAGCCAGGTGTGATCAATTTCACATCAGTTTAGCTTCCACATGCTGTCAAAAAGGGCTTGAATTTGATCGTCTTCTCCTGTTTGAAATAAAGCGATTAGAAAACACGTTAGCGCGTTAGTCCATCACTTCCTCCTAATTTACACTTACTGATACAGTCCCATGTCTGTGCTCCCAGAGCTACCTCCAGCAGTGAGATGTTTGTTTGTGTGTATATATCTCACTGACAGTGAGTGAGTGGGAATGAGAGCCAGTGCGGGAGAAAACACTGATGGAAAAAAAATTTAAGAGAGGCTCTTGATACTCTCTATATAAACCCTGCAAGTGATACAGGAAGACAGCTAGACTTGAACAAAAGACTATTAGGGGAATGATGGATTGCCTCGTACATGAAGAGCACAATCAAGGAGAGCAATCTAAACCGTAACACAATTTTCTCTGAGGGCTTTACCAAAAAAAAAAGTGTTGCACAAACCTCTGTGGAAGGTGCCAAGCTGGTTCGACCCAGATTAAAGTGCTCTTAGTAGCAGAATTTATTATTATTTTTTTTTCTACCATTTACAATGACCCAGAACCTGATGGTCACTTCATGCAAGAACAACATAGGTTTGTTTTTGAGTCTGCCTTTGTCATAACTGTCTCATACACAGTCGAGGTGCAAACTGACACTCAAGGCAACACCATGTCTAGTGATGTTTACGCTTGTCTCAATTGGGGTAGGAGTTTTAATCAAGAATTAAAAACCTAATGTGACAGCCACTGCAACCTAGTAATTGACTTCGTCCCTGGGATAAGTGCTTCCGTTAACAAACCCTCAAGGTCAATGATATGGTCTGAAACGCTTTATTTAGATGCTTGTTTTGCTCATCTCAGCCAGGAAGATCTAACAACTTAAGATGGTTGGTCTGGGCTTTACAGATAGCCGGTCTGCTCACCCAAATAAATAACTTTGGCTAGACAGGAAATGAGACATGAGGCTTCAGAAGTGCGGTGAAAGGCTAGTCGTTAACGGAAGCTTTTTTAGACTGAGACTCCGACCAAGGACTGTGAGCTCTTGGTGTGGAAAGGTATTATTCAGAGATTGAATAAAGAGAACAAAAGTGCTGTCCATCACCAGCAGACCTCCCAACAGACAGTTGCTTGCTTCGAGATTAAAGACAAAAAAACATCCATGCGTCGAAATAAATGCCAGAGTCTACGATTCAAATGGTTGGTTGGTTTGCTTCTTTTTCATTGATGAAGGTCAAGGAAAATTAAGTGTCTGTCCCTGTAGATGATGTTTTATTTTATGGTTCTGGGGATTTTCTGATTCACCCACAAGAAGGCCTGGATTGCAGTTGGCATAGAAGTGTTTAGTGGTATTGAGGTAAAGGTAGGCCACTTGAACCTTAGCGGGTCATGTCCCTATAGGACCATTTTTCATACTGTTCAATAATATTAGGATTACGTTAAGGCCGAAGACTATATCAGCTGACTCTGGGTGATTCGGGGCCGGTGGTGTCGTGGTTAGGGTGCTGGGGTCATGATCGGGAGGTTGTGAGTTCAAATCCCAGTTAGACCCCCATGTGCTAAGACCCCTGGGCAAGGTCTTAACCACATGTGTGCCTCTGTTCACCCAGCAGTATAAATGGGTTCCAGTAAAAATATACTGGGACAGTAACCTGCGATGGACTAGCATCCCATTCAGGAGGAGTTGAACTCCTAGTTTCTTCACGCTACAGAACCCGGGGATAATCATCGGCCTGATGAGCCACTATGGCTCGGATGTAAAAAGCCCAACAGTAATGCTACACAACTTTGGGTCAAGTTTAGGGAAGATATTCAAACATAGGTATGAGTGTTCAGAGGACCACAAAGGTTTGTAAATATATCATAACTTTAGCACTTTCAAAACAAAAGGCAGCCCGTTAGCAAGCTAGAACCATTAACAGTTCAAGTAACTCTTCAAGAACACATTTTTGTAATGATGAAGAATCCTAATTTGTAGAATTCTGCGAATGAATGTGTTCGTGTTGTGTTCGTTCAATCCCTATTGGAAGATCCAAGCTAGATGCCAAGACCACATTTATAAATCAAGCTCCCACTCTTCCATCTCTGAGCTCCAATGTCTGTTGAGAGGAGGAAACCTGGCAGATCCCCAGGAGTAAAGATCTCTAATAGGAACCATCAAGCAGGGTTAATAAATGAAACCCTAAAAGCAGCACAGCAGCTCCTTCCTTTGCTCTCCTCTCATTGAGCTTTAACTAATACCATAGATAGGAACAGCCTGTTGCTAGGTAACCTCCTCACAGCATGGTTTTTTTTTTGTTTTTTTTTCCCCTTTCTTTCTTTCTTCTCACCCCTGATGGAGATTCTGGGTCCAGAGTAACAAACTACTCCTCTGTTCCTTTGCGAAGGTACTCAACTCTCTTGTGTTCCTTCTCTGGACATAGCAGATTGAGATGTTGCTGTATGAGTTCAATCGAACAGCAAGGTGTCAGACTCCCTCCACACCTCCAGATTACCACGCCTGTGCTGTCCCCATGGGAGTTACAAAATGGAGGCGTTATCTCTAGAGCAGTGAAGGGGGCAGAATTGTTTTGTCGCAATGTGAGCGGTATGTGGTGCAAGGTTTTGGCCTGTTTTAATAGAAAACTGGGCCGACTGCAGCGTGAAGGTGACATGAGGTCAGTCTCATCTTCTACTCGGAAACAAGCAGCAGATGTTTAAGTGTGGGTGGTGTAGGAGGAAAACTGCTCAGTAGCATTTAGATTTTCCTGAAAAGTAAAATCAAAGCTGGTTAAACTGAGCTTCTCTCAGAGAAAGATTGTTAGACTCGCTCTCAAAATGCACACTTGCATGCATAGATAAACCTTTATCGTGGCACACTGCCTAGAAAATGAGAATGCTGGCTATAAAAAAAAAAAAAAAAAAAAAAAAAAAAGGGGGCACTGGTATGTATACCCTCTGTCCACTATATTCACACTCACAGAATACCTTGTTTAAGACTATGTGTCCAGCACCGGTCTCAGGAGGAAATAGCAGCTATAGGCTCATTGGTCGTGCAAGAACAGTAAAACCTCCGCTGACGAACGCTTAAGCTCACGAACTTTTCGCCTCAAGAACATTAAATTTGCGAGCATATTGTCTCTGCTGACGAACTAGTTTTCGGCGGACGAATCAAACCACGCGGTCGAACAGCACCACGGTGGCGGCCACGAGAAGCTGACGCACGCTCACGGCGTTACAGTTCTTCACCCCCTTTCTTTGAGTGCGGAAGTGGTTTGTGTTTGATAGACATTTTGGACCATATTGAATGTACTTTTGCTATTATGGGACCGAAAAAGACCCCACCACAGGCGGAGATCATTGAAAAACACGAACGAGGTGTGCGTTTGTGTGACTCAGCGTCCCAGTACCAGTACGCTAAGTCTGCCATTGCTCCCATCCTTAAGAACAAGGAAGCTATTAAGGGTGCGTGTGTGGCTAAGGGTGTTTCCAAACAGTAGGCGTTTCCAAACACTCCTTCCAAACAGTAAGTCCCTCCCTCCCTCCTCCTCCCACTCCATTCCATCAAGCCATCAACTACCATCACAAAGGTAAATAAAACCACTTTATTATACAGTACAGTTTATTTCTTTAATTACAATACAATAGACATTTATTATACATAAAATAAGGTATATTTTTGTGTAGTTTTAAGGCTTATTTAGTAGAAAATTATGTTTTATGGGGACCTGGGAACGGATTATTCTCATTTTAATGGTTTCTTATGGGAAATAAATATTCGGAAGACGAACTTTTCGCCTCACACACACTTTCTGGGAACCAATTATGTTCGTGAGCTGAGGTATCACTGTATGTCAAAAGAACAGGCATCAGCAGCACCTCCAGCCCTCTACTACAGTCACTGTTTTCATTTCTCTTTGCAGTCAAGAACTGCTCCTACTTCAAGCACTTTACATCAGGGGAGGAGGCCGAAGTTTTCGAAGTCAAGACTCAGAAAGGTAAGTCGGCTTCGTGAGGCTTTGTCTTACCATGGTGATACCGCTGTATAGAAAATGGATAAAAAAATAGTCAGGTCCTTGCAATAATCTAAGCCCACTCTTCCGTAATGCTTCAGGTAACGATGGAAGGGGGGAAAGGCTGAATGGTATGAAATGGAAACGTATACCAAGAAATTTTAAGAAATAGTGGAGGAACATGGAGGAAGCTTGAAGAACAAACAATAATACATCATAGGGCTCAACCACAGGCTGCTTTAAAGTGAGATTGTTGTGTTTGGGAATGTGTGGGTGCTCAAACAGCCAGGGGTCGCAAACTAGTCATGGTTAAATTTTCAGGAATTTACCATCAAAAGGTTCTTGTTTCACTGTGGTTTCGCTCTCGTTTCATTCCAGAACATTTTTCTCGCCACTGTTTTGCTACTTTTTACATCCAGAGCAACTTTTATACAAAGGGGCAGTGGTGGTGGTCTAATGGTATCGGGCGCTGTATCACTGGTCCAAAGGTTGGGGGTTCGAATCCCACTCTCAACAAGGTTGTCACTGTCCCCCCCCCGTGCAGCTAACTGGGTTATCAAAGGCGGGCCATGTCTGTCACCATCTTTGGTGAGAGGTATGTAAAAGAACCATTGCTGACTTTCGTAAAGAGTAGCTGCAAAGTCGTCAGCGTGTTTCTGTCCCTTGCTAAAAAGGGTTGTGACAGGAAGGGCATCCGACATAAAAACCTCTGCCAAATCAAACGTGCGAATCAGATGATTCGCTGTGGCGACTCCCGAGTAAAACGGAAAAAGCCGAAAGGAAGACAGACAGCAACTTTTATACAACAAAGCAAAAAGGGATAACAGCTTTGCTCAATGGCCCAACAGTAAGATCTTGGTACTGGGGTTTGAACCCATGACCATGATCACTAATTCAGAGAATTAATCGCTGACATGACGCTGCTATTACTTAGGTTTGTACTCTATCCTGTATCTATATTTCTATTAAGCTGCTTTGTGATATCCACTTTAAAAGGTGTTATATGAAAAATAAAAATTGAATTGGAATATTTGGATGCACGGTGACATAGTGCTTGGCACGTCTGCATCACAGCAAGAAGGTCTCGGTTCGGGCTTCCGAGTGGCGCATCAACAAGGTGATTGACTGTTAACCTGGAGGTCACAAGGTCAAATCCGGTTTAATGCCACAGCCGTCCGTGGCCAGGAGTCCAAGGGAGCTGATTGGCCAAGCTGTCACTGCAGAGAGGGACGGCATACGTTCACCTCCCTTTCACTCACAGCGATTGCCAGCCAATCATGGGTGTCTGTGAGCTCATTCATATGAGAGGACGGATAGCCCTCTGACTGTGTTAGACCGTCTCCAAATATGCGTGGCACCGCAGTTCGAAAAGAGGCGGGTAGCCAGCATTGCATTGCATGGCATGGAGGGTGCGTGTGCATTCTTTTGCCCACCCTGGTCGGTGGTGGTCCTGTGATAAAGAAGGCCTGATGGGTGGGAATATAGATATGACAAAATCAGGGAGAAAATGCGGTAAAATCCCCCCCCCCCAAAAAAAGGGTGTCCTGGGTTCGATTCCTGGGCTTCAGGTATTTCAGTTAACATGTTGTCCCTCCATGTACTCTGGTTTCCTCCCACAGTCCAAAAACGTGCACAGTAGGCCAATTGGCTGTTCCGACTCACCCCTAGTTGTGAATGTTAGCCCTGTGTAGGCCTGATGAGCTATCCAAGGTGTATCACAGCCTTGCCCAGAGTCAGATGAGATAGGCGCCAGCCTACCAGTGACCCTATAGAGGATTAAGGGGCTTAGAAATTGAATGAATGAATGAATGGATAATGGCTGTGTGCCCGAATGGTCCCTTCATCATATCGTGAGTGTTATCCCTGATTTTATTTATATTGCAACAACATCCATAATCACTTTTTTCAAATACAGCTTTCTATTGGTTAGCTCTCCGCCCTTCACTTATTTATATTACAGACATGAATTAGGGATAAATGTGTATTTTTTTTTCCACAGCTGAGAAATTTCCATTAAACTTTTAGTGTATCATTTTAAAACTTTATTTTATCCTCACTTTCCTATTTAATCCTGGGTCTGATGGGATGGGATCCTCAACCTCCCACAACCTGCACCCAACCTGAGTCAGTCCAGCTTCCCAAAACACTTTTTATATGAGTTTGTGATGTCCTGTGATATATTACAATCCCATTCACAGTGTATAATCATGCTGTGCTCCCACTCCACCCATGATCCACAATGAGGATAAGATCAATACTCATAAATAAAGTAATCAACATTTCACTCCATCCCATCCCAACATCCCATTCGTTTTCAGTTCTGCTTGTAATCTCTTGCCCTTCACCTACAGCAAACCCTTTCGAGCTCCATTTTAGACGTCATGTTTCAGAAAGGTTGGAATGGAAGCAAAGCCATCCAACAGCATCCAAAAGGTCAAGCACAGGATAATCGCTAAATATTAGAGCTGACATACATAAAGGTGTTGTTAGCAGAAGACTTTGATCATTTTGATGCACCAAAACATTAGATCTGGCCAACTCTTAAAACATCAATTGTCAATAAATTGCATAGATTATTACTAAATAATGCTGCATTAAATGAAACAGGGCTGGTGGTGTTGTGGTGGTTTGGGTGCTGGGCTCGGATCTCCATGCTAAGATTCCTCCACAAGTAATAGTAATAATAATTATTATAATAATCATAGTAATAATAATTCGAATTAAAATAATAATCTCTCCGTGTGTCTACATCCAATCACGAGGAACAGACGTCGATCCCTGAAGCTTGAACGATGCCCATACAGGGATTGTCATGGCTGTGGTCACAATGATCTACCGTATGGTTCGCCAGGCCACATACGGACTCACTCACACCTACGGGCAATTTGGAACAGCCAATCAACCTACTGTGCATGCTTATGGACTGCGGGAGGAAACCGGAGTACCCGGAGGAAACCCACACAAGCACAGGGAGAATATGCAAATTCCACACAGAAACGCCCGGGCCTGGAATCGAACCCAGGCCTTCTTGCTGTGAGGCGGACGTGCTAACCACTACGCCACCGTGGCACCCCCACTATAATAATAATAATACTGGGAAGGTAACCTATGATTAATTAGAGATCCTATTCGCTTCACACTAAGGAAACCAGGAATAAGCTCCAGCCTGATGAGCCAGTGGGCTTGGGTTTAAAACCCAAATTTGGGGAACAGATGATTAGGATCTAATAAGTGAATAATAAATAAAGTGTATAATGGAGCTTTGAATATTTTGGCAACAGTTGAGAGGGGCATGATGGGTAAGATTCCTTGAACTTACTTACTTACTAAAACATGGATTACGACAAGTGTTCATAATGTGCACCATTCGCATTGCAGAGTTGGTGTGGTTTAACACACACCTTTATCATGGCTGTAGAGTTTAAAACTTCCTGTCACTGGATTATTAGCTACGCTGCCTTCAGGGTAATACTTACTGTACCATTAATCATTTTAGAGTACAACATCTCAGCTGCTGCGATTGCCATCTTCAGCCTGGCATTCATGACACTGGGCAGTCTATGTCTCTTAGGCGCCTTTGGAAAGAGCAAAGACTACCTACTAAGACCAGCAGGCATGTTCTTCGCCTTCGCAGGTGAGATCAGTGCACACTTCGTACTGTATACGTTAATCTCACTTGACATAGTTGAAGTACATGAAGAAAGGAGGAGCGATGGGTGGTTTAAGTCAAACAAGCCAAGACAATATTTTACTTCTCGGTCACCAGAGAGGTCAAAGGTTTTGGAGGTCAACAAAGCAATGAGCTAACACGATGCAATATTTACCGAACAATATTCTGAAAACCAAAGAAAGCACAATCATTCAACTTCTTCTTGAATGTCTGCGTGACCTCTTTTCAGGTCTCTGCATCGTCATTTCAGTGGAGGTCATGAGACAGTCCGTGAAACGCATGATCGACAGCGATGAAACCATCTGGATCGTGTACTACTACTCATGGTCCTTTGCGTGCGCCTGTGCTGCCTTCATCCTCTTGTTCCTCAGCGGGATCAGCCTGCTGATCATCTCCATGCCGCACATGCCACGGAACCCATGGGAGACCTGCATGGACGCTGAGCCCGAACCCATGGACTAGCCGAGCGCCTTTTACCAGTTATATCATGGTTCGAGACACAGTAAGAATGCTAAAGGTGTTGGAAGAAAGTTTTATATCGACTGTTTATTGGAATTATTATTCGTTTTTAGAGGTGGATACTCTAAGTATTCTGTTTTAGATTAGCATTTAATTCAGTGTCAGAGTTTCCATGCAAAACTTTAAAATTTCTTCAAGTTAAGCTTTCACAATTTTATCTTTTAAAAGGTGCACTCACATGATACCATCTAACTGATTAAATGCTGCCGACGACTGATTCGGAGGAAACCAGAGAATATCAGCACACATCATGAGAATGTGAATTTGTCTTTATGTGAAATATTGAGGAGGCTCCAAGTCAAAACATTTCATTGTAGGAACGTGCCATTGTTACTTGTATGCGACAATAAAACTTGAATCCTGAAACATCAGAAAACAGTCATTCATTCATTTTCTGAACTGATTAATCCTAATTAGGGTCACGGGGAGGCTGACGCCCATCCCAGCCAACTCAGGGCGAGAGTAGAGTACACCCTGGACAGCTCACCAGGCCATCGCAGGGTAGAAACACGCTGACGGCTATGTAGCCTACTCTTGACGAAAGTCAGCAATGGTTCTTTTACATGAACCTCTCACCCAGACAGTGAGAGACATGGCTGGCCTTTGATAACCCAGTTAGCTGCACTGGGGGAACAGCAGTGACAACCTTGGGATCGGTAATCCAGCACCTTACCACCGGGCCACCACTGCCCACATCAGAAAACATTTTCAGGGAAAACTTCAGAGAACACAAACTATTTTGTTTATATTTGTAGTGTTTGGAGTCCATAGGGTGACCGAAAAAACAAACAAAAACAAAACAAAGTAACATTAGAATACATCAGTAGTAATAAATGCAACACTGAAAAGATAAGAGCAACATTGGAATAATATTGATATGGATTGTAGTAACATCAAAGAAAATTGGTACATAGTGGAACAAAATCAGCTGAAATGGCGGAATAACACCGGACTATAATTGTCTCAAATCGGGATCATTATCAGTATCATGTGAGCGCACCTTGAGGTTCACTATGCTATGTGAAATGGAACTGAGGATGGAATTATGCACGTTTTCATTACCCATAGAGCCCCATTCTCTGGATGTTCCTTTACATATATTTTATTTATCCACGTTTATAATTTTAGGATATTAAGGTTGCTTTATGACATTATTATATATATATGACACCATTATTCTTTATTATCTAATGAAGAGCAAGATCCATCTACTGCAAATTTAATGCTGTGAGCAATAAAAATACTTAAAAAAAGGTGTATATATATATATATATATATATATATATATATATATATATATATATATATATATATATATATATATATAAATAAATTCAAACATGTGGAGGTCCAGGAAACTCACTGGAAGGGAAACAGATTGTTATATGGCTGATCATTACAATCATATGTGGGTCTTTGCCAAACTGATTCTCATCCCTCACTTATATGTCAAACTGCTGAATCCAAATATGGTGATGGCGAGGCTGGTGTTTATCTCATGATACTCCAACTATATCGAAAACCTTGCTAGTTAGGTGTAATTTTCTGTTGCTATGTTTAAGGCTTTTTTTTTTGCTTCATTAACATGGCACGGATGGCAAAACGCTTCTGTTCAGTCAAATGGTCAAGATGAGTCAACAAAACTGAATTACTTGTTCATTATTTAAGCAAGAGAGTAAAGAATACAATGAGCTTTATACGTAAATAACGTGGATGACACTGATCATTGATGTGAGATCTCATTTCCTGTTATCAATGTTAGCATTAATGGTTCATCATCAGTTCATTTTCTGTAACCGCTTAATCCTAATAAGGGTTGCGGGGAGGCTGGTGCCCATCCCAGCTGACTCCGGGCGAGGGCAGAGTATACCCTGGACAGCTCGCCAGGCCATTGCTGGGCAGAAACATGCTGATGGCTTTGCAGCCAACTCTTTACGGAAGTCAGCAATGGTTCTTTTACATGGCTCACACCGTAGACAGTGAAAGACATGGCTGGCCATTGATAACCCAGTTAGCTGAACTAGGGGAGCATTAATGGTGTAGTTTCATATTCTAGATTGTATGACAAATGTATGACAAAAAGACCACAGAATCAATACTCTCCCTGCCTCTCTATGTATATGCGTGTATGTATATATGTATATATATATATATATATATATATATATATATATATGGGTCTGATGTTGAAACTGGTAGTGAAATGTGTTACACTGACTTTTTACATTTTCTGTAGATTGAGAAAAAAAAAAGTTTTCCCCATTTTTTAACGTCTAAGGCCGATATGCAGTAAATCCTGGAATGAACTTGTACTATTACTTGGAGAAGCAGCATCATCAAATTATCAGCAGGACGACTTAAAGGGGAAATGAAGCACATCGCAATGTAACATTGTCTCGCTTTATTTGGTCCTCAATATCACGTTTTTGCAGATGATCAGTTGAAAATCGGCCTGATAATAATGTAAATCCAATTTGAAATTCGAGGTGTGAGACCATGTAAGCCGCCATTGGTCTCTGACCGTTTCCTGTGATGTCACTGGGTTGGTGGTCGTGAACTTGTGTAGATATCACAATGGCTAGCAACGCATCAATGCGTAATAATAAAAATACCGATGTATCAATGACGTCATTTCAGTTGATGACGCCATTTCTGCCAATTACGTCATGTCCGCCGATGGCGTTATTTCTGCCAATTATGTCATGGTCGCCGATGACGTCATTCCTGCTGCTGACGTCATCTGGGCCGATGACATAATTTGGGCCGATGATGTCATTCCCGGCGATAACGTCCTTCAGGCCGATGGCGTCATTTCCGACGATGACGTCCTTCAGGCCGATGACGTCATTTCCGCCGATTGTTGTTGCGCTGATGGCTGTCAAAACCGTGCAGGCGGTCGCAAAGAAGTAACTTTTCACTGGTAAGTGTGTTTCAGTTTAAAGTGGAAATGAAACGCCTTCTAAATAAGTTGGCGGTAGCTTAAGTATGGTTTATTGAAGTGATTGTAGCTTAAATTTTATATCATAAATAAACCATTGCACACAGAGCGGTTTTGTTTCATGTGCTTGTCGTATAATTTATCGACCCGAAAGCCTCCATTGCGAAGTGCCCGACGACACAAAGTTACTGTGAAGTGACTGGGTTGGTACAAAGTACCACATGAAATATAGTACATGCATATCACAGCATATTAAATGATATAAACAAATCTCACGCCAAATACACGCACAGTTTTTCAGCAGAAGACGATTATTTTTCTGATTTTCTGAAGATGAAGGCGATATGGGGTAGAGAAAATGCCTGCTAATCCACAGGCATATGTGACACGCTCCACCAAATGTAGTGTCCCAATTGACACCGGAGCTTTTGAGACAAAACACGGCTTTAGAATAGGACAATGGTGAGCTTAGTTGGGCTGAATGGCCTGTTCTCACCACTCATGTTATGTTATGTTATGTTACGTTATCTGGACTTCCAATCTGTCAGTAAGTGCGCGTTGAATACTTGTTTAGTACTCAACATTCACCTTCTTACTTGAAAGATCGGAAGTCCGGATAAGCCGCGTTTTGTCTCAAAAGCTCCGGTGGAGCGGGTCACATATGCTTTCGAGCCTATCCGACTGAATATCGCCAATGTTAGTTCAAGAACCCCGGCTGAATCTGATGCCGAGAGCGATAATAGGGATATTGACAGTGATCACGGACATGCCGGTGAACATGACCAGATTGGCACTGAGCCAGGCTTTCAATAGCTTACTGTTGCTTAAAGGCAGCCGGTGAAAGTGCATGCCTTTACATTTATAATAGCTGTTTGTACAGCCCGGTGCGATACAAAGATGACCGGTACTTAAGGACTTTTTATTATAGCCATTGTGATATTTACACAAGTTCACGACCACCAACGCAGTGACGCCACAGCAAATGGCTGGGGACCAATCGTGGCTTACATGGTCTCACACCGCAAATTTCAAATTGGATTTACATTATTATCATGGCGATTTTCAACTGATCAGCTGCAAAAACGTGATATTGAGGACCAAATGAAGTGAGACAATGTTACATTGCAATGTGCTTCATTTCCCCTTTAAAGTCAGTATGCAACATGGACAGAATGAATAGCCTTCTATTCACTAATAATAGTTTTAGATAATAACTGTGTAATTAGTAACACTGTGCTGATTGATGGTGCTTTACATGCTGAATTTTTCTTTATTATCTAAAGTCAATAAATGCCAATCCATCAGTGATCGGTGGGAGCACAAGATACAGTACACCGTGTAACACGGACAGGAAAAGTTATGTATATCATCGATCCTGTTTCAAGTCTGGTACTTATTTACCAAGTTTGCCACACACCTGCAGATTTCGTGGTTTATTGTGCGTGAATCTGTGCCCCAATTCATGTGGTTATTGGATCTGTGTGTGTTAGCAGAGGCTCAGCAGAACGTGAAAATAATGAGGTCTTTCTCTTGTCACAAAATTGAGCATGAAAAAGGTGTAAACAAGGAAGTGTTTGAATTATTTCAAAACTGTGTTCACAATATGTACATGTTTTAATATGATACCTCCCAGGCATGTACTAAAGATTTTGATGCATCAATTCACAAATAAAGTCGGACATAGAAATTTTAATTCAAGTTTGAAGTTGGGTAATGAGAAAATGTACCAATTTCACGATCAGACATATATATGTATACATATCAAAATGTAACCATGTGAAGGGCTTTTGCTGACCACAACACACACATACACGAGAAACAAACTAGCTTTATTTAGAATTAGGTTTCAAGGGGCTGACTCACCAAAACAAAATAACAAATGTTGTTTTTCCAGCAGCAAATAACGTCTCAATGGATCAACAGAGAGCTGGAGTCCTAATGCTGGAAGCAAGTCCGTGACTACAGGTGCAAACAAAGATCGCCATTTCTCTGTTTTCAGCAAAAATGAAAAACGCAAGCTGATTACAGCTCTCACCATGTAGCTTATCTCACAATCTACCAGTGACCTGAAGACCTAAAAAAAACAGAAAACTGTATTACTGTGGTCCATTTTTGCATTTTGTCATATAGAAGCAAAAATACAACATAAATGAATTTTAACTAATAATTTTCAATCTCCTCTTATGTCCTCACTTCCATTAAGGTCATATTATGAACTGACATGTGGATAAGTGACATTGATTTTACATTTCTAATTTGAAGTACATTATATGGACAAAAGTTTATGGACACTTTACCACAACACTCATGTGTTTCCTGATTGTTGGACTCCAGGTTCCATTCCTCTTTGCTGTGATAATCAATTTCTCTCTTCTGGGAAGGCTGCCCACTACATTTTGGGGTGTTACTGTGGGGATTTGTGATTGTTCATCCACAACGGTATTATTAAGGTCAGGCACCGATGTAAGGCGTGGACACCTGGGGCAGTTGGCCTTCTGGTTCATCCCAAATGAAGGTTTTCAAAGTGCTCTGTGCAGGCGATTCATATTCTTCCACTCCACCTGTGTTCATAGTGCTCACGGTATATGCAGGTGGATGGTCATGTTGGAACAAGTTTGACCCGCTTAGCTTTAGTGAAAGGAAATTGTACACAAGACAAAGTCATTTTGCACAACTGCATGCTTGCAACTTTGAAAAAAGCTACATATGGATCTGATGAGAAAGCGTTCATGAACATCTGTCCATAGTCAAAGATAAAGCATGGGATTGAATGTTTTTCATACACTTCCCCAAAAATCATTTTTTGTATTATTTATTTATATATATATATATATATATGTATGTATGTGTGTGTGTGTGAAAAACAGTTTTTATCAACTACAATCAATGCCCATGACTCATATAAACAACGCCAAACCCAGTCTACAGATTTGAAAACTATTACATTAAAAAAAGAAATCCATGATCACCCCTAAGAAATGAACATAAAAGTTCTTATTGGTGTAATGTAAATGACACACACAGATTTCATCTTTTATTTATTTATTCTTATGTACAGTCTGAGAAAAGTTTGTCTACAGCTATACAACTTTTTATAATTTTTTTTTTGTCTGAGTCGGTTCACCACTCAGCTGCTAGCACAAGAAAACACACTGATCATAATTAACAAAACTCATCATTAAAAAGCCAACTGGTAAATAAAATCACAACATTACTTCATATAATAGATACAAAGAGCGCAGACATAATTAGAAGAAAAAAAAATACAGGCAGCTAAGTGGTCAACCAATTTAGGTGTTTTTAAAAATTATTTTTTTTGGTTGGTTTTTATTGAGTTTTGTGTTTTTCTTCAACATTTTCGTATATATGTATGTATGTATGTATGTGTGTGTATATATATATATATATATATATATATATATATATACACACACACACACACACATACACACACTCGCTCGTTTTCGTTTGTAAAACCACAGATGTCAAATTGTAAAAGAAATGACTAACTAAATTAAAGTAAAAAAAAAATAATAAAACACAAAAGGCTAACTATCAGACCAAAATCAAAAGCTGTTTTTTTTTGTTTTTTTTTTATTGTTGATTTTTTTTGAAGATTGTTATTCAATTTTTTTTTTCCATTTTCACTCAATAGGGTGTATATATAATTCATATATATTTATATATACACTTACTTAAAATACGAGTAATAGCCATTGCTACTATTGGAACTCCCTATGCTAAGGTCTTGTAACAGAGAGATGGGGTCGCTGTTTTTTTTGGTCTGCTCAGGCATCGGGCCGCGGGGCTTGGGAGGAGCTCGCAGGGCACTGGCGTAGGACATGGCAGGGGGTTTGTTGTGGCCCAAGGCTGGCATAGAGCCTACTCCTCCTGGGTCTGGGGGGGTCTGCTTGCTGGGCAGGAGGGCTGGAAACTGTCCATGTTGCTGAAGTGTTGCAAGACCAGCTGAGTGAGGAGGCTGCTGCACACACTCTGTCTGGACATGTTCCTCTGCCGCATTCAACACCTTAGAATCTGAAAAAAGGGATAGGCACAGAATTATAGGCATTAATGCACAGTCGCATTTATAGAACATACTGCATCCTAATCCCACAGTGCTATGCAAAATTTCTTACTGCAAAAAAAATGTCTAATTCCCAGCAGATATGTATTCATATACCATCCAAAGAGTCAGTACCGTAAACTGCCAGCTATAAGTGCATCCAAGATGCTTTCTGTTGCAAGTGGCTTGACCACAGTCTCAAATGCCAGTTAACAATTGAGTGTTGTCACAATTCACACATCGAAAAATGGTTCAGAGGCTCGTGTGTGGTGCTGGCAATGATGAAATCAGAAATTAATTTCAGTGAAATGAGAAAACGTACTAAAAATACACGACATTAAAAGTTATTGTGATGTACTTGTGCATTTAAGGTAGATGTTAGACAGCAGAAGTAGCAGGGAACACATCAACCTGCCACTTTATCATTTGAGAAACAACCTTAAACACAACCATAAAACACTGAAACAGGTCCACTGAAAACCAGTCAACCAACATATGAATAAAAGAAAACATAAATTTTGATCTACTTTTATAGCCAAGTCTCCTGCTGTCACCTCAGAATCTCTGTGCTCATTGTCTCACTGTCTAGCAAGTACCTAATGATCAGAGACAGAAAATTCTTACATCCCAGTTGACCAACTCTGCTTCTGAATAAAGCAGCTAGTATCTAATAAAACACGATCATACAAGGGATTGTATTCATTTTATAATTGTATTAAACAGTATTACCCAACAGTGCATAATAGTAATTTGGGTCACACAAGTGATTCTACAAACATTGTATTTTAATTACTGAGCAGAGGCTACTGGTTTTAGCCAATTATATTAAAAATTATAAAAAAACAAACAAACACCGTATTCCACGCAATAAGGCCTCCACCCAGTGTTTTTGATCTTACGTCTAATGACTGCCCATGTGTACTGGTTGCAAAATTGTAGATCAAACTTACCAATTTTATTCGATCAGTCTCTGTAACAGTAAAATGAGGTGTCCACTAGGGGTGTCATTGAAAACCTATTATTGGTATCGATATATTGATAAAAAAAAAATTTCCGATGTATCGATACATTGGAATATTGCTGTACTCTTCCATAAATTCATTAAATAGAACAGACCAAGATATATTACAGTAGTTTGTATAATGCATTGACTATTTTATAAGAAAGTGACCAATTACTAAAGGCAAATCTGAAATAAAAGGCATGAAACAGTTTTCCACCAACAAGATTTTAATTAACACCTTTTTGTATTTAACAAAACTACACAGAAACACTTGTTTACTGGTTAATTTCAAGCAAGTTGTTTGTTTCTATTCTACAAACACTTGTCAATTGAAAAGTTTAAGAGATATGTATTTTTACAATTCATAATTATGATGCAAGAAGATACACAAATCTGAATTATCCGGTGATAAGTGTCTCTTCTTGTTCAAAATGTCCCGTGCTGTTGAGAACACACGCTCTGACTGCACACTAGTAGCAGGGATGTACCATTTACCATACAGAGAGACGGGACGTACCATTTACCATACAGAGAGGCGGGACGTACCATTTACCATACAGAGAGGCGGGACGTACCATTTACCATACAGAGAGGCGGGACGTACCATTTACCATACAGAGAGGCGGGAAGTACCATTTACTAGGGGTGTCATTGAAAATGGCATTTACTACAGATGCTGTCATGAACACAGGAAGCTATAACGTTAGAAGTATCGATATCCCTTTTATAGGTATCGATTATCGATCGACATAATATCTGCGATATTCCGATTGTCAATGACATCCCTAGTGTTCACTGCCTGTAAAAGTGAGTTTACACGGTATTTCAAGACCCCCTGCCACTGGGGAATGTCTATAATATTCATCATTAACAGCACATTTGATCGTTCTGCCGTGCTTTAAAATACAAGAAAACATTTTGCTGTGTTCACTTGGTAAATGTCCAACAAGACGAACCATTAGAAACCACTACAGCAAAACTATGGGATGCTCCGAATGAATGGCGCAATGAGCCAGATTTGGACTTACAGAAAGATTTTTCACCCGATTCTCCTGCTCACTGACTTCATAAATTTAAGCACGTTCCTGCCATGTGTTTTTCAATGTGCCATGAGCTAAGGTTGACTTTTGTTGATACCACAAAATGAATAAAACAAATACCAGTACAGTAGACCCATGACTATTCGCGGTTTTGCACCCAGGGTTTGAGTATTCGCTGATTGCCGAGCAACCGACACGTGATTCAAATTCAGCCAATGGCTGTCCTCCTTTATCCTGATTGGTTGAGCTGATGTCCCGCCCCTTTTACCTCATTCGCACACAAGTTGTCAATGAGCCTCTTTTTGTGTGTGTGTGTTTTAATTACCAGTTAATTACCAGTTAAGCTCTATGATACCACTCAAACGCTGTGCGTCTTCTCTGGCTAAGCGATAGAAAACGCTGGATGTCTCTTCTGAAGAAATAAGATTTTCTCCTGAGTTTTCTCTGAACTGTTGTATTAAAATCTTTTTCAATTATTATTCTAGTACAGTACCTAAGTTTATTTTTATGCGTGAGATTGTATGTTCTGTAGCATGTTTAACAAACGATACCAAAAGGATAAACTTTATTACTGTACTCTTCATGTCCTTTTACATTGAACTTGTAGTGACGTCTCCAAGATGGCGCTGCCCAGAGGGCGACGTCGGGGAGTTCTCAGTCAAATTGTTTCTTTGTTCGTTTTTATTTGTTTTATTTGTTGTTTTGTTTGTTCATGTTTTGCACTATGCTCGTCTACGACCGGTTGACTCTACTACAGCTATAAGATCGGAGTATCTTTGGACGTGTATAACTAAGCACGCTCAACTGGGCTTCTTGTTAGCCAGGGTGCGGCTAGCAATGAGCTAATGCTAGCCGCACCCCAGCTAACAAGAAGTTCAAGCGGGAAGGGGCCGAACGACGACTCCGGCGCTTGGGATTGCAGGGGATGAAGGCCGTGTAGCCGGCTGGTGCAATCACGCCTCATCGGGTGTACTCTCCTCGTGCCATGTTTCACAGAAACACAGTCCTGTAGATTGTTCTGTACCCGGAAGTAAAACCCCATGTAGCACTTCACATGCACGAATGAGCAGCCAGAAGTAAAATACTATGTATCTATTACATGCGTTAAAATATGCTTCTTAAACACATTCGATAGACAGTGTTACTCATTAATACAGTATTAAATGTAGTAAAATATAGTAATGATTAAGAAAAACATTTCAATTTTTACTCTTATTTTTATTGATGATAAAATATAAACATTATACAGCATATGCTGTTGTAAAGCACTCGTTTTGAAGTCTTTTTCAATTATTATTCTAGTACAGTATCCAAGTTAATTTTTGTGCGTGAGACTATGTTTTGTAGCATGTTTCACAAATGATACCAAAAGGATAAACTTTATTACGCTTCATGTCCTTTTACGTTAAACTTGGAGTGAAGTCTCCAAGATGGCGCTGCCTAGAGGGGAACGTTGCGGAGTTCTCAGAGTCAAATTGTATCTTTGTTCGTTTTAATTTGTTTGTTCATGTTTTGCACTATGCTCGTCTATGATCGGTCGACCCTACTACAGCTATGAGCAGCTTCAGCTTCGGGCAACTAAGCACGCAACAATTTCTATCATGAGCTAATATGCTATACCACACCCCAGCAAACAATAAGCCCAGGCAGAGTTCTCTGAGTATCCGGTGCTTGGTTAGCACTTCTGATCATACCGCTTGAAAATGTTCAGTCCCTGCGAAACAAGATGGTCAAGTTTCATGCTCGGATTGCAGCGCAGAGGTATCTACTGTAAAACTCTTTTATTCTGTTACTATTCATGTTTTCCACCTCGATGGTAATAAGCACTTACCGTGCCACTCCACAGTTAATAAGCCCCCCCCCCCCCAATTTTTAAGCTTATCACGTCGAATACGGTAACATGAATTCTACACTTTGAGTGGGCCTGTAGGTAATAGGCAAGGTAAATCTGTTGTGCTTTTTTACACCCTGAGCCCAGTGGCTCATCAGGCCAGTGCTTATTTATGTAGTGTGAAGCTACCAGGAGTTCAACTCCTCCTGGATGAGACGCCAGTCCATCACAGGTTACCGTTCTAGTATTTTTACTGGTACACATTTATTCTGCTGGGTAGCCTGGGGCACATTTGTGGTTAAGACCTTGCCCAGAGGTCTTAACACAGCAGGAGTCTTAACTGGGATTTGATCGTTCCTATACACAGTCTATAAAATTCTGATTGAGCCCTGCAAAATTTCAGTTTGAAACAGAAATAGAAAATATATTTTCTGTTCATTTTGTTCTGCATATCTGAGGTCCAAGTGCGAAACCAATACATCTAGTACAGACACCAAGGCATTCCTTCTGCCCAGTGACACACTCCAGCTTGTTCACTGGGATCCCACGGCTTTTACAAGCCAGATAGGATATATAATCCCTCCAGTAAGTTCTGAGCCTGCCCCAGGGCCTTCTCCCAGTTGGACATGTCCACAACAAGGGAAGCAACCAGGAGGCATTCTAATCAGATGCCAGAACCACCTCAACTGTCTTCTTTCGACGGAGACGAGCAACCTAGAGCTCCCCTCAAGATGTCTGAGCGCTTCACCTAATCTTTAAGGCCGAGCCCAGATTCCCTGTCGAAGCCTGTATCCATGATCTCGTTCTTTTGGTCACTACCCAAGTCTCATGCCCATAGGAGAGGGTTGGTATGCAGATTGACTGGCCAATTGAAAAACTTTAGATTTCAACGTGGCTCCTTATTTACTGTAACTGGCAGGTACAGCACTCCAATTACTGCTATCTCTGGAATTGAGAGGATTCACTGATCCAAGTGCACCACAGTAATGGTTTGTGATAAAATAATAACAGCTGCATATCATAAATGACCAATCAGAATTCAGTCAAATTATCTGTGAATTAAAAGATGTTAACTTAATATGCCATTATTCACACTGTTGGGGAACCTACATGTTGCAATATCATAGTAATTCAATATGGTTTGTAGTTCAGCCACCAAAGAACATGGATTACCACTGTTATAACTCAACATTTCTTGATTTAATTTGAAGATTCCTTGTTTTTAAGATTACTTCAATAAATGTATGCATAATAGGGTGTGTGTTTAACTTTTTGGTTTAATACAAACATTCTCGCAGCAAAATTGGTTTTCAAACCCCAACTTAAGTGTGCTCAATAAAAAAGTGCAGAATTTTAAATGACAAGTGCGCTGCTTAGCTGAATTCAGCTGTAAGTAAATCTGATAATTCTAAGCATTCTCCTGAAATGAGGCTTTTATGATTAGCTGTATAAAAAAAAAAAAAACTCACCTAAAATATCCCTCTGAGGGATGAGGTGACTTGCTCCGTTGCACGGAATGCTGTGGAGGGGAGCAGGGCCGGGGCTCGGCCACAGATCTGCAGGGGGGTATGTGAAACAGGCCGTGGGATCCTGAGATTCCTTACACTGCACTACGCTTTCCCCATACGGTTGAGGAGAGCTGGAGGATATCCGCCTCTGATATAGAGGCCGTCCAGGCCCTCGTGGTTCATACTGAGAAGTAAAAGGTAAGAGTCTAATGACTTATCTTTAGCATGACATTAAAATATTATTGCATGTCTTACTTCATGTACACAGAGTACGCGTAATACAGCCCAAATATTTCCTTGGTTTCATTGTTTAATAAAAGTCACACCTCTTCTAGACTGTGCAGGGCACTGTGTGGGGCTTGGAGCTGCTGCTGTTGTTGCTGCTGCTGCTGCTGCTGCTGCTGCTGTTGTTGTTGTTGTTTGTGCTGTTGAAGCTGAAGCTGTGTGAAGGGGCCCTGCTGCAGCCCAAATGTCAGCGTAGGGGACTGCTGTGCCCCAGCATGATGCCAGTGAGCCTCAGACAGAAGGTACTTGACGGGTACGTGTTCCGGGGGTAGAGGGAGGGCGGCCTGACTGAAGGCCTGCTGCTGGTGAAAAGGGAGTTCACGGCTGGTCTCCGGGTAAGGGAAGGGTCCTGGAGCCGGAGCATGGTTGTGGTTATTGGAATTGCTGGAGGTGGATGAAGGCAGGGCAGAGGAGGCAGTGGAAGGTGAGGGGAGCTCTCCGGGAATGTGGGGCTGCTGGACCTGTCTATACTGTAGCAGACGAGACTGCGGAGGGGGCATTTCTGTAGCTTCACGTTGCTCATATGACTCTAGAGTAAGCGATTCACGTGGTAGACCCGGATACCTGCAGAAGAAAATGTCCACATTGGTGCTTAATAAAATGGCAACTATATCAAACTTGAAAAATAACAGGTCACTAAAGATGAACAGGATATACTACACTGGGCCTTCTTTAGTCATACTGAAATTAACAGTTTTGCACAGAGCTCAGACTGACCTTGGCACGGGTGCACGGGGCTCATCCTCAGCACTGGAGCCCAGGCCCCAATTGGCACGAAGCAGCTGCTGAGGGATCCGCATCCCAGGCTGAGCCAAGTGTGCCAATTGCTGTGTCAGGGTGAACGGAGGCACAGCACCTTGCAGGAAGGGCCCAGTCTCGTTCCACTGGCCTAAACGCACTGCCGGCTGTTGCTGCTGTGGTTGAGGAACCAGTGTCTCAATGCCAGAACAGCTTTGACCATCTGAAAACAACATGCAGGTTTCAGTTTTGAGTGTTCTGTGCAAAACCCTAAAAGTCATTTTCATTAAAACAAAAAAACATGCCTGGCCTGATTTTGATGAAAATTCATAGAGATGCAGTCAGATAAAAGCTAGCAAATGAAGCTGCCTGGCAAGATTCGGAAAAGCTGCTGCCCAATAAACCAGCAAGCAGATGGACAGATTGAACAACAAAATGGTCATGCATTACACATGGCCATATTGGGGGCATATCAGAACTCAATTAGAGAAAAACAATTAAGCAAATCAAATTGTTAAAAACATATTGATGACCAAATATTTTGGTTCCTACAAACAGCACAACATTATAGCCAAGAAAAAAAAAAAAAATGCAAAAATGTTGTTTAATTTCATTCATCACTCACTTGCTAAAGCCTACAAAGGTTGAGCTGGTGCACAACATAGGGCAAAGGCAGGCTACACCCCAAAGAGCTCAGTGGACAATTGCAGGGCCAACACATACACAAACCTTCACAATCACATAGGGCAAGTTAGAACAGCCAATTGGCCTAATGTGTGTGAATTTTCACTGTGAGAGCACTCGGAGAAAACCCATGCGCGCACAAGGAGAACATGCAAAGTTGAGAAACATGCGAATCTGAGACTGGAACCCAGGATCGTCTTGCACAACCCACATTGAAATGCACACACCTGGGATTTAAACCTTGCACCTTGTTTCACAATCCCTGGACAGTCTGCTGTCTAAAATACATAAAATGGTTCAGAGAGCACACGTACCCATGGAGTCGCCAAGGACCGAGTCAAGACTCTCCTCTCCAAAGCTGTTGAGGCGCATTGGCTGCTGATGGGGCTGGTGCTGGGGGGGCAATCCTCTCACAATGTTTTTCAGCTCATCAGGCATAGTGCACATCAGGCCCTCCCCTCCATCAAGGCCATCCAGCCCTGGAGAGTGTAGGGTGCGCTGGGCCAGAGGGTGGCCGCCGAAAAACGAGGGAGGGAAGGCAGAGGGCTGTGGCTGTTGGGTCTGCATACGAAGGGGAGGTCTTGGAAGGCCATAGTGTGCAAGGGGGCCCGAAGGGGCATGAGGGGCAAATGCCGGATGAGGAGGGGGTAAAGGAAAGCTGAGTGGTGGACGTGGGTCTTTCCGCAAAAGACGACTGGATGGAAAGACCAGGCCAGCGTGGATTTCAGGGCTTTTGTTCTGAACTGGCTCAGGCTCTCCCTGGTAAATACAGCAGATAGTATAACAAGATTCAAACAGTGACAATAAAATAAATAAATAACAATATACAAGATCATAGAAACTGATCAGCCGATTATTAAATCTTGTGTAAATTCTGTTTTGTACCCGTTTATGTCTTATTTAATGATAGATGAATAAATATAATGCTACCTGCTTCTCCTTCAGCTCAGCAACTTTTCTTTCAGGTGTCAGCAGTCTGCTATGTTCCACTTTTCCATTAATGTCAATCTTTCCTGAAAAAAAAAACATGGAATATCAGTACATTTGAAGCTCCACATTGCATGAAATGATCACTGTGAAATTTGAACATTTGATAACTAATTAACGGAACAGTTTTCACCTTTTTTTTTTTGTAAATTACACAAAAATACAACAAAAACTAAGAGCAACATAAACCGCCCTAGCTTCTGCTGATCTGCAAAAATTGCAAGGCTTTTAATTTATATAACAGGTAGACGCATAATTGTAATATGTAAAGAATATATTCATGCTGCTCATACTTATATTGTGAATATTTATATGTACTCACAGATTTTTAAATAACATACTTTTCTATGGCCATAAAAGTAAATCATATTACCTTTAATTACTGGCAAATTAAAGATCTGAGCAAACAGTACCAATTGTCGAAGCTGGAAGAGACATTAGCTCAAAGAACATGAGACCCATGTCAACCCACACCTCTGGCAGGCTCACCTTTTTGGATATTTCAAGTGGCTATATCCTCATACAAAAAGCTCACTCTGTGTCAAGAAGCTTATATAAGCCGCATTACAACACATTCCAACCCATACTACACATGCACCTGCAAATTCACGAGTCCCATCCTATAAAATAAAAGAACACAGAATATCTGGAAGTACAGTACCATTGGCAGTAGGTTCCTGCAACAGGTCCTTGTCAGTAGATGGCAGTTGACCAATGCCTAGTGGGGATGGCTGGTTCAGCCCATAAAGCACAGGTGATGCTTGACTGACAGCGGGTCGCAGGTTCAGATTGTAGGCTGCCATGGCTGCCTGGTGGCTCATGATGCGAGGGTCCATGGCAAAGCGGTTCTGATAGCCTGGCCATGGCAACTAAAAAATATTGCAACAGAAGAGGCTGACTTACGATAATTTGTATGTGCACACACAAAAAATGCACAAATAATTAAACATTTATTGTGCTTAATTAAGTAAAACTTGCAGGACACTCTTCCTGCCGAGGTGCTTTGTGCTCTGGGAGCCTTGACAGCAATATTGAAACTGTGGCCATTCGGCAGCAACATTCATTATCACCTGTGCTGGCAGCATTGTAAAACTCGCCAACATAAACAAGTCAATCTCTAATAAACCTTGTACAGCATTTAAGGAGTATTTTGAGAAAATGATGGAAAGCCCTACAACAGACTTCTAAAGATCGACCTAATGATGTTCAAGTAAAACAAAATCTCTGAATATGCCGTAGTTTTACCGTATATAGAAGAACCGAGTAAGTCCATTCAGCACATTATCCAATCTCTACAAATTTTGGACTTGTGAGGTTTTTGCATAATGCCTAAAAAGCCTTTGCATAGTATAACTGATTGTTTTCTATATTTTAAGTTGTCATGCTGATCCTGCCCTCAAACTCCTGAGCATCATAGAAAGTGATTGGAGAACTTTAATCACCGTTTACGCACATGGCACTCGGATCATTAATACTGGCAAACCGTATAACAGTTTAAATCACCAGAGTCTGCATTTAAACAGATTACAAAAAGGCATGCTAGCAATGCTGCAATTTGCTCAAAAAAGAAAAAAAAAACCCAGAACATTTCCTTCTTCCTCTACTCTTCTTATTACACAGTCACAAGATCGAAAAGCATCTCTATAGCATTAAGCAATATTTAAACCCGACATTGAATCCTTTGAAACAAGTCGGCTCTGTCAGAAGCCAAACTCACGGGCAGAGACATAGGCATGACCATGTTGCCCCCATAGACAGCAGGCACATAGAGTATGCTGGCTCCACTGTGAGGGTCAATGCGCTGTACAGGACTGGGGGATTTGCCAGAGGGTGGTGCTCCTCCTCCCGTTGGAGTGAAAGCCTGCATAGGATTCCCCATTAACACAGTAGTGCTGGGCTGAACTAAACACAGAAGAATAAGTCAAGAGAATCACAGCTATCACAGGAAGTTTGAAAGCAAGAAGTTACAACAAGCACTCAGATACCAGGTTAAAACATTTCTGAAGAAAAAAAAAATACTAAATGGCACACATATTTACTTGTCACAACTAACTGAGATCATAACATTGCAGTGAAGAAGTAATGAAAAAGAACACATTTTCATTCGATATCAGCGGCAAAAAGATAGCCGGATAACAATACATCGTTTCCAGCCCAAATTGTAACTGATGCACACTTTGGAAATTGCAATTCTTGTATCGTGGCCTTTTAGATCAGTGCAGTGAGTTGAATCTTACAATCCCGAATACAAAAGCATCCTTCACAAGCACAGCGTGCTTCAGACTTTTTGGCAATAACTGGCCCATAGAGGATGCTCCCCCATCAAACTTTTGAGATGCATACTAAAGTTGTGATGTTGCGTAAAATGAAATTTGAGCAGGGCAACAAAATGCTGGATATGTAAGTCGTATTAAAAAAGAAACAGCTGGACAAACATTTTGCAGCCAATTTGGTTAATTGGCAAAATGTTAGTAATGTGTGTGGTCAGTAACATATTGGAAAGGATTCACCAATCTTAAAAAAAAAAAAAAAATACATCAAATTGAGAACAATTTCAGAATGATGTTCCTCAACGTAAAATTGTGAAGACTTAAAATATCTGGTCAACTATGGCAGAAGTTCACAAGAGTGTTGCTGGAAGACCCCATGCCTTGCACATTTTAGGATTTTCCTTGTTCAACACATCTTATTTCACTAATTACCAAATTAATAGTGATTTATGAATTGAGGTGGGTGTGACAGAGCAGGGAAAGCATCAGTGCAGGACAGGGGCCCTCAATGACCAGAGTTATGAACATCAAAATATCAAAAGATCATCAAAAGATATTATAGAAAAATGAATGGTGCAAGGTTTAAGTCTGAAAATCCCTATTGGATGCACACGAACTTCAGAACCTTAAATGGGTCTTCATTAAAAACAGGCATGGTTCTGTCATGGAAATCACTGCATGAGCTCAGGAACACTTCCACAAATCATCATCTGAACACAGCCCGCTGAGCCAGCCAAAGAGAGAAACCATAGAAAAACCTTATGTGAACATGATGCAGAAATGCTGCCATCTTCTCTGGGCCAAAGTTAACTTAAAACTGACTGACCACAACAACGTATTAAACTTTGCCTCAAACTAATTGTTATATTCTTTTCTTATATAACTAATGTTATATTCTTTGAGGAAAGCATAGACACCGCATCCTGTGCACATAAGAGGAGCATGACCATTAGGCATGTTATCAGCACTCAATTCAAAAGCCTTCATCTCTGTGATATATGTGCATACACTGATCACAAATGCCTGTGTTGATGGACAAGAAACTTACCAAATCCTTCAGGAGGAAAGTGTTCAGTATGATTGGCAAGCTGTCCTTTTACCTGCAAAGAAGAGAGACTGAGATTTTAAGGGTTCAAAGAAAAGCATCTACTGCTACACTTGTTACCACTGGGTGAACCTGGGATGTACAGGGATCCTTCGCTACTTCGCGCTTCAATTAATGCGGCTTCAGTGCATCGCAGTTTAAAAAAAAAAAATAATAATAAATAAATAATCATCAATATCGTTCTGCTTCTCTTCCCAGCCCCCCAGTGTAAAGAACGTATCAGCCATGCCCCCCCTCTGCTGGAGCCTAGTATTAAGTGTACCTCAGGACAATGTTTAATCATATTTCATACTTATATTCATGATATAGCTTTCTGTAGATTTTATTCCATTTCTATTACTACTTGTTCTACAGTTTCATTTCACTTTAGACCTTGGACAGACCTGTTCGTATCTCCGGATGTTTGCAAAACGAATGTTGGTAAGTTGGGGAGCATCTGTATTTATATTTTATTTACATATTATGTTATTTTTTTCAATGTTTAATTGTTATTGTAAGCATTTATAGCATTGAATATGTATTTATTGATATTATATACACATATACATCCCCCAGTGCAACTAACTGGGTTATCGAAGGCGGGCCATGTCTCTCACTGTCTATGGTGTGAGGCATGTAAAAGAACCATTGCTGACTTTCGTAAAAAAGTAGGCTGCAAAGTCGTCAGCGTGTTTCTGTCCCTTGCTAAAATGGGTTGTGACCGGAAGGGCAGCCGACGTAAAAACTTCTGCCAAATCAAACATGCGAATCAGATGATTCACTGTGGCGACTGCCAAGTAAAAGCCGAAAGGAAGACGACAATATACACATATACATGTACGTATACGTCAGTCAGGGGGGATCCTACATCGTGGATTTCAATGGTCGTGTGAGGATCTCGGTCCTAATTAACCGCAGAAAGTGAGGGATCCCTGTATATACAAATAGAGTAAGGAGGACCCAAGAGATTAAAACCTGAATGACTACATAGTAGTATCAAAAGAGTGCTGGAGTCACGAGAACAGGTTAGGACAAGATATGCAGGATTAGTTGAATAAGCTTTGTACAGTGAAAAGATGGAAATGGGACCAATGACAAAAGCATCGCTCGGAGAAAGGTACATTGCTCAGCAGCTTATGTACTGAACAATTCCTTTCTTCATGATGTAATTGCACAGAGGCTCTCACAAGAGCATTTGTAGCCCTCTCAAAAACTTCCCGAATCAAAGTGCATTCCTATTCACAAAAGATCAACAGCATTTGTGTGCAATGCAGAATGTTATGCCAAGGTGTCATTGACCAATTCAGTGGTTACACCCATCTGAATCATAATTGAAAGTTCAAATCAATGTTACCACCATGCTTAATTGTGTTTGGGTTGAGGGGAGGCTAAAACCTATTTCAGCCAACACTGGGTGAAGGTGTGGTATAACCTTAGACGCTTGTCATACCAGGGCCAACATGTACACTCAACCATTTGCATTCAAACTCACACATAGAGGCAAACTGGAACAGCCTAATATGCATCTCTTTGGACTGTAGGAGGAAAGCTGAGTGCCAAGAGGAAACCCACGAATGCCCAGGGAGAACATGTAAACTCCACACAGAAACGTCCAAATCCGGGACCGTCTTGCTGGAAGGCAGAAATGTTAACCAGTATGTCACCATGCAGCCCACCACTGTAGGCTGGTAGTGTTTTTTCAACACTGTGCACTTACAGGACAATTAACCTGTAGTGTCAAAGAAAAAACACATTTCTAAAGAACTGGATACCACAGTTGGGCCCTCTTCAAATAGACATCATTGCAGAAGCTAAAATTACAATTTACTGGGGAGAAGGCAGGTGATCATATGGACAACGTATGGCTTAATTGGGGTATATAAAAAGCCCAAACTCTAAAATAGAGAACAAACACTGCATCACGTTAATTTCTTAACACAGAGATGAATGAATAAGTCTCAAGCAAGTCTCTGTACTAACAGTAATCTTGTGTTTCAATAGATTGCCATTTTCTTCTCGTTCTAGTTTCTTTATACATATACATATGTACATAGACACACACACACACACACACACAGAATCAGGATTTTCACACATTTTGTAAGAACACATCATATACCAGATAGAATATGTAAATCAGTCATCACACCGCCATAACTTCAGGCAGAGAAGTGAGGACGAATGGTGACAAATGACAGCCAACTGTCACTCAAGCGAAATCGAGAGTGAACAAAGCAAACGGGGTGAGATTGAAAAAAGGCTGTGCAGGTTGTGGAAGGGGGAAAAATTAATAATTTACAAGTTTCAGTTTCTTCCTGGCTGAACATAATTACCTGATTATGGTGGGAGACCAGTGAATATGAGAGAGATCTTCCAACTTATCCATGTACTGAAGTTTGTATCAGTAAACAGCTTTGAAGTTAAAAGCACCAAAAAAAAAAAAAAAAAAAAAAAAAAAAAACACCTTATGATCATAACCAGTTAATGATTAATGGGCTGTGCTTGTGTTTTCAAACTCAAATTCAATTTCACAGTGGATGAGAATGAGAGGTGGCATGTAACCCCCAGTATGTTCTTCCACAAAACTTTGTGCTTTAACCATTCAGAGAAGTTCTTTCAAACAAAAGCTTGTATCCAGTACTCTTTTAAAGTTCTCGCCAGACAAAAGCAACACTTTTAATTAAAGACCATTTTTGTTACCATGTATTTGTTGATTACTCAAATATTCTCATCATGAAACCCTCATTCACCAATCAACTAAAAAGGACAAATTTAATAACGGCCATTGTTCTGCCGGAGAACAAGAGCTGTGATTCAGTGGATAACTGTAGGCAGCACTGGACTATATAAAAGGTCACTTGGGAAAACAGTCGCCCATGAGAACCCTCTCTGTGTTGATACAGTGCAGCCTATTCCAGATGGGTTATTAATATAGTAGACCTCCATTACAGACTCCCTCCTCCCCTCTGCTCATTCATGCTTTTTTTTATTTTTTTATTATTATTTAGAAAAGTTACTCTGGCTTTCAGGACCAGTTTCCATAGCAACAGAGCACATTAATCACAGAATCAAATAACCTCATGTAGATAGCTGGCCATTTTCTACTCAGGTCTAGAGTGATATTTTCAATGCATTTCAAGGTTTGGGCTATTTGACGGCTCTCAGGATGAAAAACTCAGTAGCTCCAACAAACACAAACAATAGTAGGACAGTGGTGCGGTCATCAGAAACAGGATTTATCTCGGACATGTCACTACATACATGGGAAAACAAGTCAGTCCCCCTCAAACCTACCAAGAAGTTCATGTTTAACATTAGTACTAACACACCCAAACAAGGCCATAGGACATTCTCGCTAATCTTAAAACAATGGAGGGCAACGTTAGCGATTCAACAAAGATGGGGGGGAGGGGCACTGAGGGAGAGAGAAAAAAACAGCAAAAAAAGGAGAGAGTTCACAGAGGGTTGAAGAAAAGCCGAGTGGAAAGCAGACGGGGTGGATTGAGAGAACTCCTTCCTGTCTCATTCACCTTCTCTAGCATGTTTATCTTCCTCCTCCTGTGGGAGTAGGCTTGATTGGCATATTACTCATCCGAGGGTTTGCTCTGGCACGGCTTACGCTTAGACACATTCTCCTCACCTGTCAGCCAAGCACTTTTATTAATGTCACACATGCAGGAGGTGAGCAAAGCTTCTCTCATTCACAGAAGTCTGAACACACACTGCGCTGTGTGCACTGCCAGCAATACCCAGTACCCATTTGCACAGGGTTTAACATTTTGGGGAAGGGAAGAAAAAAAAAAAAAAAAAACACACACACACACATTCAAACTGCACAAAGCAGCAATGTAAATACCAATTTAACAACGTGTATGATGTGAAATTTGGATAATGAGATGCTAGGAGTCAGAAAGAGAATTTCAACTAACACTGCCCTTGTAGCGGCTGACATAGTGGTTTAGTGGTCAGTACAACCACCTTAAATCAAGGTGGTCTACACTTGACAAGGACATGTGTGTGTGAAGTTTGCATGTTCTCCCCATGCTTTGTAGGTTTCCTCTAGGTACTCCTGTTTCCTCCCGCAGTCCAAAGACTTGTAGATTAAGCTAACTCGCTGTTTCAAATTAGGTTTGGGCATGACTGAATGATTGCTTGCGTGCTGGCAATTTGTTCAGGGTGTAAACCCGTCTTTGCCCTCCTGGCAACCCGAACAGAATTAAACGCTTCGACAAATGAAGCGAGAAATAAATTACCCTTCTAACCCCAAGCTCACACGAACATCGACATTAGCGAGAATTCATTCATTTTTAAGTGGGCTGCCCATCTCCAGAAACAGGAGGCAGAGCAACGGAAAGATTGGTGCGAGAAGCAGACATGAGATTCTGCTTCATTAAAATTACAAGAATGACAAATGAAGCGACACTCATAGGCCATTATTTCTGAAACAGACGTGCGACAGGACAGGGGCATTCCCTTGCAGTTCTCAGTATGAGTATCAGGGTGCGGCTACAGAACAAATCTCATGTCAGGTCTCAATTTTGGAGACAGTGTAGAGGTATGCGGTGCTGAATAGTAAATCCGGCTGAGGCTAGCTGAGTGTAATTATAATTAAAATGATGGACCAGTGAACAAAATGTAGGTGCATAGCTCTGAATCTTTTTTAAATGTTTAATATTAACTTGCTGATTAATTCACATTAAAGAGTAAACTACATGTATTGGTCATCTATACAGCTGAATTTGTGCATATTTATTTTTAATTTGTACTTCTGACTGTTACGCTGCGGGGAGCCGCTATACCGACT
Organism: Plotosus lineatus; assembly: GCA_024760905.1. NCBI lineage: Eukaryota > Metazoa > Chordata > Actinopteri > Siluriformes > Plotosidae > Plotosus > Plotosus lineatus. Next base: position 20,713,673 of record CM045738.1, read on the forward strand.
CATGACATTGTACTCGAGAAATGTGGCGAGTTGCGGTCGTGGCTCTGCTGTACATATGTGAGAAATGCGGAAAGTCGTTGTCATGGCTTTCCAAACATAGCAAAACAAACAGCTGTAGATTGGTTAGAATCGACCTCATCCTATATCCATAAGTATTTCCAATGAAAAATAAAGACGAATAAATATTATGGTAAATTTGATTGGCTGTTGTGAACAAATACAATGTAGCATGCTGCATCTGCATAGTACAGAAAAAACATAGCAGTGTAACAGTTAAGCAATACAGATGCTTGTTTTAACATGAACGACCATAAAAAGCACAGAACTGCAAATTTTCGTTCATAGAATACTTGCAGCATAAATTGCTTGGGTATGTGATATCATGTTGGGTGGTGCTTGAAATCTCTTGTTCAGAGAGTGAGACGTTAGGTTTTACTGACTTGAAGGATGAGAATGCTGTCGGAGACGTGCTTGATGGTAAATCTAAAATGGCTTACACAACGAGTGGTTTGCCAGCTCGGATTTCCTGTTTTCAGTCAGTTAAGGAACACAGAAGAAATGTTTTTTTGTTTCCCCTTCAGCGTGCAGCCACACATTCATGGATAAAAATATGTAGCATATAGTGAAATTTGTATTTTATAAAGGGCCCGTATTAACTGCCGGTCATATCAATGACATGATCCACTAACATAAATAGGGAGGCTATTTACAAATTGGTTACGATAAAAACAACAATAACATCGTTAACAGTTTTTTGGAGTCAGGTTCATTTTGCTTTCATTCTGCGATAATAAGATATTATAATTAAGCAGCTAATAGCAGTATACCGAATAACAGATTTGCATTATGGTTGGTTCAATGTTTATTTATCAACTTCAGCAGTATAACACTTTGTAGTCTTCAAGATGCACAGATGACTTCTAACAGAGTTTTTTCCCACCTGAATGCCAGGGATTAAAAAAAAAAAAAAAAGTTCTAATATCAGAGAGAACCCTTAAGAATTTTATACATATTTGAATAATCAAAAACATCATTAGAATATGACGGAAAATGTTGGTGTCACACAAATTCTAAAAGTAGATAAAGAGAACAGTTAAAATAAATAAGAAAAATATTATAGAAAGAATAGAACACAATTCCTCCACTTTCATCTTGAACACCTCAGTGGTGTGTTCTTAGCCCCTCTGCTGACTTCATCTAGACCACAAACATCTCCCACCAGGTTGGGGAAAGCACAACAAAGAATGTACTTCCTCAGGAAGCTCCAACAAATCCTGCTACCTCGACCCCGACTGACCAACTTTTACTGCTCCACCATCGAGAACCTCCTGACATACGGCTGCACAGTGTGGTTTAGCAGCTGTACAGCAAAGGATAGGAAGGCCTTCCAGCGGGTAGTGAGGACGGCAGAGCAGGTAAAACTACATTTTTACATACATACCCCCCCTCAGGGACATTTACACTGACAGACTTCAGAGGAAAGCCAGTGGAATTATCTGGGGCCCTACACACCACGGACACCCCCCTTTCTCCCCTCTAACCTCCAGAAAAAGGCACAGGGCACTAAAAAAAAAAAAAAAAAAAAAAAAAACACAAAACAGCTTTTTCCTGCACAAGCTGTCAAATGTGTAACCACCAACACTATCACCACCACACACGCCAACTGAATAACCATCATTAAGTCCATCTTCCTGGACAGTGCAATACTCACGCTTCAGTACAATATTCATGTTTAGAGTAGGTCTTGAATATTATAGCATTTTAGCACCATGCACATTATAATTATAAGTTCTTTCCTGGTGTATATCATGCACCATTGACATATAAACATACAGAAGGGTTAGCGTATATGTGAATATATATATATATATGTTATATATATGGTTTAATATGTTAATAAAATGTTTAAATGGTTTAATAAATAATTTTTTTAAACACCTATTTCATACAAAATTGGTGTACTTTTATAATTTTTAAGGGTTTATGGGGTAGTCTTGGGAGCCTTGGAATGAATGTGTATTACATGTAAAATGCGCCTCTACTTATGAAAACTTCAGGTTCCAAAAAAAGGCTCTGGAACGGATTAATTTCGTAGAGGGCCGACTGTATAGGTTATATGCATGTGTCTGTGTACATATATACCCGATTGTTTGTTTGTTAACTGCATGGATGAAGCAACGGACAGGATACCTGGTTTAACATACCCAGATGTAACATACACTTCCCAGATTTAACTGTAACAGTATTTAATTCGTGTTATAACACACATAACAAAGCATGCCGTTTTCCACTTTACTTCTTTAATCCCATAATGCATTTCAGAACCGGAATGTACCAAGTTCCGGAGGGTTATCATTAACAATGAAAATCCTCACGAAAAACTGAAAAGTTTCAAAGGATTTGAGTGTACCAATCATTGTTAATGATTACTCCCCCGGAACTTGGTACATTCCGGTTCTGTAATGCATTGTGGGATTAAACAAGTGAAGTGGAAACCAAAGAATGGCATGTTTGTTGTGTGTGTTAGAACACGTATTAAAGACTGTTAAAGTTAAATCTGGGAAGCGTACGAATATTTTTTTATCTGGATCGGTTTCAGCACTTCGCGAGCATATTATACCCAGGAAAGCCTCTAATATCGCCCATGGCAAGCTGTGTGAGGACACCAAAGTATTAATCATGGCAAAGGTAATTATGACTCACTTTTTTTTATCATTTTGCTTACATTATATATTATGCACAAACATGTGGATCTAAATCTATGAAGTATTATAATAGTTATATATATATATATATATATATATATATATATATATATATATATATATATATATATATATATATATACACACTGTACTTCTTTTCCTTTCGGCTTTTCCCTTCAGGGTTCGCCACAGCAAACCATCCACCTCCATCTCACCCTATCCTCTGCATCTTCTTCTCTTACACCAACTGCCTTCATGTCCTTTTTCACCACATCCATCAATCATCTCTTTGGTCTTCCTCTAGACCTTCTTCCTGGTAGTTCCAACCTCAGCAACCTACTACCAATATACTCACTATCCCTCCTCTGAACATGTCCAAACTATCTCGATCTAGCCTGTCTGACTTTGTCTCCAAAACATCTAACATGTGCTGTCCCTCTGATGTACTCATTCCTGATCCTGTCCATCCTCGTTACTCCCAAAGAGAACCTCAACATTTTCATCTCTGCTACCTCCAGCTCAGCCTCCTATCTTTTCCCCAGGGCCACTGTTTCTAAACCATACAACATCGCTGGCCTTATCACTGTCTTGTACACTTTTCCTTTCATTCTTGCCGATACTCTCCTATCACACATCACACCAGATACGTTTCTCCAACCATATTATATATACTGTACATGTTATAATAAAGACTATATAGCATTTTAGGTGCCTCAGCTTATAAATGGATGGACACCAGATATACAGTTAAATAGAATCAAACTGTGGTTAAAACAATAAATAATATCTACTCATAAAAATTAATTGCCTCCAACAAAATGTTCGCTACAAACACGACTGGTAGGAGCTGGTCGCTAGTCTTTCCTTTTGTTGTAGGTATCAGCTCTTTTCAAAGCAGAAATCCATTTCTCTCGTCGGGCTTAATTAGCAGGGAATCTGTGATATAGCATTTGATGGTGAAATTCAGGCTTATTTGTTGCATGGTTGACGCACGGCAAGCCATCCTGGCCCAGATGCAGCAAAACATTCCCAAACCACAATACTACCACTAACATATTTCACAGATGCGATAAGGCTTCTATGCTGTAATTCAGTGTTGAACTTTCTCCAAACACAACGCTTCTCATTCAAACCAAAAAGTTTTATTTTGGTCTCATTCATCCACAAGACATTTTTCCAATAGTCTAAAGTGTTGTCCATGTGATCTTGAGCAAACTGCTGACAAGCAGCAACTATTACACGGATTGATAAGGGTACCAAAGGTCTTACATTTCCTCCATTCATACTGAATCTGTCTAATTGAGGATTGGTGGAGTACCAACTCCTTAGAGATGGTTTTGTAACCTTTTGAGTGTCAAACACCCTTTTCCTGAGGTCGGAAGAAATCCCCTTTGTTCGTACCATAATACACTTCTACAAGCACAACTTGAAATATTAATAAATCTGTGTTCTGCGGCTGTTCTGTTTCGTGGCGTGCGCACACAAAAATGTTTTTTTTTTTTTTTTTGTTTTGTTTTTTTTTTTTTGGAGGGGGGGTTGTTTGGGGCTTTTCTTGCATAATTGGTCTTGTTTTGCAGAATTTTCCTTAACTTTTTTCACCTATTTTTCCTTCATTTCCTTATTTTTTTTATTTTCGATGAATACTTTTGAATGCACTGAAGCCACAGAAACTGAAGCACGAAGTAGCAAGGGATCACTGTATTCTCAAGAAATAAATGACTAAGTAAAAAATTTTGGATTTATTTAACTTGGTTTTCTTTATCTAGTTTTTGGACTTATTTGAAAATTGAATGTTGTTTTAGGTCATATTTATGCAGAAATGTATAAAATTAAGGTACACAAATTTTCAGGCACCACTATAGAGCACTTTTCTCCCTTTCTATGATACTACTTTTCACACAGTCACAAACAATCTGTGCTGGTGTTTAAAATATTTTTTTGTCTTGTATATAATAATATTCATATAAAATGCGCCGACACTAACAGTACAGGCAGAGCGATTTAGTAACAATAATGCATTTTAAAAATCCTTGCTATTATTTCAGAATAAGCGCACGTGCTTATAAGGACAGCAGTTGGTTCATACCTTCGGTGGGGAGTGCTGGTGTTTGCCGGGCCCCTGGGGCTGCTGGGCTCTCAGGGCTCGAGGGATGAACTCAGGAGCCAGTGGGTTCAGCACGTAGGTCTTCTTCAGCTCCAGAGCCTCCAGCTGGGCCTTGATCTGCTCAAATGTGATTCCATGCAGACTGCTGTTATCATGGCAGATGGAGATGAACGTTTCCCAGAACTTTCTGCTCAAGGCCAAAGAAATGAGTACAGTGAGCAGGATGGCCTACAGTCACAGCTGTGCTTGCTATATACAGAACATTATAGTGCAAATCACATTTACCCAGCAAGTGAGATTAGCTAGTCAGAATATCCAAGTACACAAGCAAGCTTCTATTTAGATTTTATTTTAGTATATGGTTGGAAAATAAAAGTAACACATGAGAGCAGTCAGGAAAAGAATGGAGAATAAAATGCTCGTTAAAGGGCAACAACTATTACTGTCACAAAAACAAAAAACATCACATCAGATAATTCCAAATACAATGGATGAAAGGAAACTGAAATCTACATCAAAACCTGAAGACATGCTGCTATAAAGTTCTGCTCTCAGGAAGGGATCCAGCATGTTTTAACTGGGACAAAACAGTCTTTGAGTGCTCCAAATAACTAGAGCTGTACACAAAAGCAACACACAAGGTGACAGGTTATGTTTGGTCGCTTTTGCTGACATTTTGATCTAAGAACATGAAATTCATTTTCCAAGTCCTGCGTTTTTGACCTAGCATGCTGAGCATTCAGTCGCAAAATATCAGTGACAGAAAGTGACCAAGCACGTGCATTGCTCCTGTAAATGCTTTCAGATGAATGAAAAACCACAAAAGACTACAAATACAGATGTCAATAAAAAAAAACAAATCAGAAGAAAGAAAAAAAGACTTGTTTGGAGAGAGAGCAGAGTCTCGGGGTTCAAACATGAAAAAGCACTAAGCACTTAAAGTAAGTGCTCATGGACATCAAGTGTCTCCTAAATGGCACATACTGCTTATATTGAAGAGTGATTTCTAAAATGTGCTGCAATTTGGGAAAATAATGGTTGCAATTGATTACGCTAATGTGAGGAATGAGGGATGCTTGCGTCATGGTCTAGACAGCATCGTCCCGCATCTCCTTTGAGCACATTAGGGCCATTCAGGACAGCGGACTCATTAATGCCAGGCCGAGTCAACAGAACTGCCTCTCATCCTAGAAAGTCTGTGGGAGTGTGTGTTTGTGTTTGTATGTACACGCGTACTCATTTCAAAAGAAAACAGTATAATTAGTGCTTTAAATAAATAAATCTGCCACAAGAAGTTGCCAAATGGTATCACGCACTTATTTGCATATTCATAACTGTAACCTGCACAGCAAAACAATGTGACATTTACTGGAAAGATAACTGGAATACATTAGTTTAAATAAAAGAAAATGATAGCAGTACTTGAAAAGATAATGAAGTTAATTTATGCAGTCTAAAAGCTATTTTTAGATCGAAACTAAAGGACGTGAGCGTTTGGAGGGTGATGGGTGGCATCAGTGTTTAGTTTAATGGGTTCCTTGGAGCTTGCGTTCTTGAGACACACATCGCTGGTGACTGGTGAATAACAAGATATTTCCATAAGTAATGATGCATGATCTATTTATATTCATTATATAATCCTTGTCATTACCACCTTGTTATTACCATCCGAAAATTTTCATAAAACTTTTATCATTAAATGTAAGAATAAAAAAAAATATTGATAAATATTCAGTGAAGAAGAAAGTTTTTGACAACTAAAATTACAGCAACGTCTCTGCTCATTGTGCCCTGACAAGTGAAAAGGAGATGAAATAACCGGCTCTGTTTTGGCAGACAATCCGATCTTACTTCTCAAGGGAAATTTTGCAGCCAGGAGAAATATCCTTCAGTAAAATCCATTACAGTATGTTACCCTTCCCTGTACGGCAAGTTACTTTTCTGTAGCCAGGAAGCGAGGGAATCTGGCTCCATGGGCTTAGAAACAGATTTAAAAAATGCTCTTGCATTCTATCAGCTTTAAATGAAGTAACATGTTTTTATGAAATGTGAACAAAATACAATATATACTTCCTGGACAAAAGCCATACACGAATTTGCTATCTGCCTTTCGCCTTCCCTACAGCACATAATTATCATGCCGCTACTGCAACAAATTTAATCACCATAACATTTATTTCCATCCAGTGTCGAGTTCATTTCTTACAGACGTCTTGAATTACTGAGGGAAAAACTGAACCCCTCCATAAAGTCTTCTCCTGCACATCCCGAAAACATTCAATAGGGTAAAAGGTCGGGACTCTGGGGTGCCAATACATGTGAAAATCATTCCTTGTGCTCTCCAAACTACTTTCATTATTTGAGTCCTCATTTTATATCCATACCATTAGAGAAGAAAAAGTGCACTGATGCAATAACCTACTCATTCAGTACAATCAGATCACCAGCTACTTCATTTTATTACCACATTAATGTTGCTGAGCCTCGACCGGACCAACCATACTAACGATGGCATGGAGATTACATGTTGATATTAAGGTTAAATGCATAAATGAAAATATGACTGAGGAGCAGTGGTGGCCTGGTGGTAAGGTGCAAAATTGCCGATCCTAAGATTGGGAGTTCAAGCCCCCGTTATCAACGGTTGTCACTGCTGTGTCCTCAGTGCGGCTAACTGGGTTAGCAAAGGCCGTCTATGCCTCTCATTGTCTGTGGTGTGAGGCATGTAAAAGAACCATTGCTGACTTTCAGTAAGAGTAAGTCAAGGCAAGAGTAGGCCGCATAGCCATCAGTGTGTTTCTGCCCTGCGATGGCCTGGCAAGCTGACCAGGGTGTACTCTGCCCTCGCCCAGAGTTGGCCGAGATGGGGACCAGCTTGCCCATTACCCTAATTAGGAATAAGCAGTTCAGAAAATAAATGAAAATATGACTGTGGGACATTTTTGGACAGTTGGTATATTTCCCACATCACCCATAAGAAAATGGTCAAAAACATTTTTAAAATACGCTGCCATGACTGAAAACAAATCAGCAAACAAATAAAAAAATTAAAATCTGACTTTAAATAACCACGATTTAAGACCAAGACTAAACAAATAACTGTTGTCCAAACATTATGTGGAAATGTGAAAGCTGAAGCTGAGTTATTTGTATTTTCTTCCTCTCAACACATTGCCTTTCACTTTTTATTTATTCCTATTATACCTTCCACAGTCAGAACAACTTATATAAGAGAAGAAGTTATGTGCAGGTCAACCTTTCCTCTTCTACTTTCTATCAATGGTCCAAACTGTGTTGTGAATAAAAACATTTAAGTATAATTGTCCTGAGCTCTGCATCTCCTCCCACAACATACGAGCATATAGACAGAGATTGATTTAATTACTGGGCCCTTGCATGACATTTCCTGTAGTCGGGCTCCAGTGAATGGCTGACATGAGGCAGTCACCATAGCGACAGTAGAGCTGCAGCTATCGAGGGTAGGGATTGGGGAGCTGTTGCCGATGGGTAGTGCTCTGATGAACCATGTATTGACATGCACAACTCATACTGGTCTTCTGCTGCGGAGATAACCCCCCCGTAACAAATCAAAGTCTTTGTGAACTGGAGCTTTAATCTAAAGCGTCACACCATCTTCCACCATGTGAACTTTTCTTAGCATCAACAAGACTATGGACATGCATACACAAATATAAAATCAGGAGAAAGTGTACTAGCTTCACAGTATCTCCTCCCACACACCCAGGAAAAAACTGCCAAGTGCATTTGCATTTTCCTCTCTATCCCCTGGCGCTAAAGGGCACAGCATGAAGCTATAGTGTGCCAGGCGAACTGAAAGCTGGGACTTTCTCTGGGGAAGCTGTGAACGCCTGGCCATCTTCAGATTATCACGCCATGCAAGTTGATGCCAGATACACTTAATGTTGAAAAAAGTACTTAAGCTCTTCTCAGAGCTCCACCATTGGCCTGCCTAATTACCAAAGCGAATAAATCTCTATTAACAAATTACAGCTTGCAGAACCCTACAGTGGCAGCTTTGGTTTCTAGCATTAGGTCATTTAAAAAAAAAGGGCTGCAATTACTGCATTACGTTTAATAGGCATGTCAGTTCCGTAAGCAGAAATTACGTTATGGATAATTATCATGTGAGGAGGAATTTCTGTGGGAGGCATGATGACCGTGGTTAGCACGTCTGACCGACTACAAGAAGGTCCTGGGTTTGAGTCCCCAGTTCAGCGAGTGTTTTTTCTGTGTGGCGTTTGCATATTCTCCCTGGGCTTGTGTGGGTTTCCTCTGGTTACTCCACACAGTCCAAAGCCATGCACATTAAGCTGACTGGCAGAATGGTTGTGTATGCATCGGCTCTGCAATGGACAGTGTGTGAACGTCCTTTGGCTGAAAGAGGTTCCAGCTTTCCCACAACCTTAATAGGATTATGCATTTTTTTGGGGGGGGGGGTTGATGACCTTTAAAAATATGTTTCATTATAATATGTTAGATTTCTTCACTCTTTCGCATACACATTTCACACAATGTGGAAATTCCATCATCAGCATCAACGCCAAGCCCTCTTCTAACTAAATGAAAACAGGTTGGTGGTCCCTCCCCTTCCATTACGCAGCCAAGATGACGGTCATTGTGTGGAAAACGTGCGGCGGATTATACTTAACATTCTAAACTCTTGAGTTCGCCACCTGGGTTCGCTTGTGTAACGCATTGCATGTTGTCACACTTCTCAGTGTGAATGCACTTATGCACTCAGAACAGCAAGTATACTTTAATTACGCAAACTAAGAAACAAAAAGGCTGATTGAATACCGTGCATAATTACTCATAACATAATCTGCTGACACCAACATCCGATCCCACATGACGCTATGTGATGCAAGCCTAGTCTAGTCTGCTACATTAACGAAAACAAGCAACGTACAAGTATTTCACAATTAAATGATCAAAGCAAAGTAGACTGCAAACTGTGCAGTATGAAAAATTAAGAGTAGGAACTACAGCATCTTCCTACATGATGGAACATGTAGGCGTAGATCAGAAAAGTGAGCATGCAGAGAAGCCATCACATGTGAGAGCAGCTCGATTCTGCAAGCACTCAGAAATAAAACACTTCTTAAATATTCACCTCAAGACAAGCCAGCATCCAGTATAAACAATATAACCACAATAAAATGACTAATGACCACCAAGCAACTAATTACTTTTCGTATTAGTATTGGTATATACGAACTCTTATTAATAAAGTGGCCCACTAACTTATGTGTTTTCATCTACTGTGCTTTTATTGTGCGAGATTACCTGCAGCGGCCAACGGAACAGAGCGCTATGGGGTCTCCCACCACAGCCACTAGAGACTGGGCCCGTGTGATGGCAGTGTTCAGGAGTTTGTAGTTGGATAGAAATCCGTAGTCCAGGTCCTCGGTGGAGTCTTCCACCAGCTGCTCCTTCCTCTTAATGGCTGTTTGCTTGTGCTTACAGGTGTGGCGAGTGCGAACCGTGCTCAGGAAGAGCACGCGGAACTGTTTACCTACAGGGAGGAGATGGGGTTACTGTACAGGAAGAGTGATGTACCGAATAAACTCAAGTGTGTGTGACACTACTGCCAACTGTCCTTCTTTGTATACAAGACCTGAAGAACAAACAAGATTGGCTAGTACTGATGTGACTGACAGGGTAAAGGTGTATGCCATCCTTTAGAGGGCAATGTCGTGGAGTTCTCGGAGTCAAATTGTTTCTTTGTTCGTTTTAATTTGTTTTATTTCTTTGTTCGTGTTTTGCACTATGCTTGTCTATGATCGGTCGACCCTACTACAGCTATGAGCAGCTTCAGCTTTGGGCAACTAAGCACGCAACAACGCAATCCCAAGCGCCGGAGTCGTCGTTCGGCCCCTTCCCGCCTGGGCTTATTGCTAGCTGGGATGCGGCTCGCATTGAGCTGCCTACCATAGCATGTTAGCTCTGCTTAGTTATTCATGCCCGAAGATACTCCGATCAGTGCAAAACATGAACAAACAAAACAACAAATAAAAACAAACAAAGAAACAATTTGACTCTGAGAACTCCGCGACGTCGCCCTCTGGGCAGCGCCATCTTAGAGACGTCACTCCAAGTTCAATGTAAAAGGACATGAAGAGTACTGTAATAAAGTTTATCCTTTTGGTATCGTTTGTTAAACATGCTACAGAACATAAAATCTCACGCATAAACAAACTTGGGTACTGTACTGGAATAATAATTGAAAAAGATTTTAATACAACAGTTCAGAGAAAACCATTGTTTCTCAGGAGAAAGCCTTATTTCTTCAGAAGAGACATCCAGCATTTTCTATTGCTTAGCCAAAGAAGACGCATAGCATTTGAGTGGTATCATAGAGCTTAACTGGTAATTAAAACACACAAAAAAGAGGCTCATTGACAACTTGTGCGCAAATGAGGAAAAAGGGGCGGGACATCAGCTCAGCCAATCAGGAGAAAGGAGGACAGCCACTGGCTGAATTTGAATCATGTGCCGGTTGCTCGGCAGTCAGCAAATACTCAAACCGTGGGTGCAAAACCGAGAATAGTCAACGGCATACTGTACAACTGGAGTTGATGTCACTAGCCGCCATATTAATTCACCTCATCAACACTTGCAATAGCAAATGATGAAAGAATGTAATGTGTTTATATAGAAGTCTTAAATACATGTGTCTTAGGGGCGGTTCAACATTTTCCCAAACATTATAACATCCCCCAAGGAAAGCGTAGAAATAAATGTTGATCTCTCAGCAGGATTTTTTAATAAGATATTAAACAAAACAATGGTCAAACCTCTTTTATAACATAAGTCAATGTATTTCCTTGATCAATACCTCTTTAATACACCAGTCAAATAATAATGAAATCAAGAAAAAAATTATACTTTTAAAGAATTCTTTTTAATGACACCTGCTTTAATATTAAGAAATTTGGTTTTAATAATATTATTTTATATTAAAATATAATTCGAAATGTTTGCATTTTTTATTGGTCATTGGCTTTTGGACGACCACGCTTCAGTTTGTGATCAGCTGCCTTCTGATGTTGCAGCAGCTGATACCGGGTTGGGTAGTAATCATAAATAAACCATTGCACACAGCAGTTTTTATTTTATGTGCTTGCCATACAAGTTATCGACCCGAAAGCCATTGCTTGGTGCCCGCCTCCACAAAGTTACCGTGACGTCACTGGGTTGGTACAAAGTACCACATGAAATATAGTGCATGCATATCACAGCATATTATATGATATAAACATGGAATCTCACGCCAACAACACAGTTTTTCAGCAGAAGACGAGTCATCTATTACTCTCAGAAGACGAATCAAATATAGTTCAACCAAAAACATTCTCAAATATATTTCAAAATACATCTGCAAGTACTGTGCTAAATACATTTACAAATTAAGCTAAAGTTATTTATCTATTCAAAGGCACAAACAAATATTAATACATATTTACAGCACAAAGACATACTATTCAATGTTATAAAAGTACTGAGCATTAGGCTGAAGATCCAGGCTGGATGGCTTATGATTATTTTAGCTATTCATTCTCTGTGCGTCAATGTTTGTGTTCTAACACATGTGCAGGAACCGGAGGCGGTACTCAGAAACTGTGCTTTATTCTCACACTCTGTTTGATTGACAGTGTTCAGCTATTATTGCTTACTAATAATATTGTTTGTTGATTGGTCAGCTCGGGCGTGCACATGCGCAATGCCCGTTACACGTTAACTTCCGGTTTACTTCCTGACTCTAGTCATGCGGAACTTATCTCCGACTTTCTCTTCAATAACAGTCATTAAGTTTATTTATAAGATTGTGAATATACAATTTCTTGTCCAGCGGAACTCAACTCCTGCTGTGTGTGTATTTGGGGGGGGTGAAAGCTTTAAAAGCTTTAAGCATTAACACCGGTGTTATGTCAAGCAAAGCGAATCAAACGATGTGCATGTACCGCTCTTAGGTGGTTGGCGAATTGCCCATTGAGTTTCCAACGTACATGCACAAAAAAAAAAAAAAAAAAAAAAAAAATTATATATATATATATATTCACGAGCGTATGTATTATTGTTGATCGACATTTTTATAATATTAAAAAGCGTACACAGACATCTTACCCCCTCCTCCCTAGCGTACGTTTTGTACGCTTAGGAAAATGTTGAATGACCCCTGAGTCAAAAGGAACTGAAAAAGTTTCATGTGCATAGATCTCCTTATAGTTTATTTTTATTTGCAAAGTACATGCGTACTAAGGACAATTATGGTGAGTGCATTGCTTCAGTATCATTGGATGTTTTATTAGGGAATCGGCACTCAAGTTCTCTGTAGAGCTCAGTAATACAGGTGGTACTGATTACCTATGCTGTGTGTTTTTTGACAGTTACCAAGCAGTACCAATATTTCAACGAGGTAAGTAAGGTTTCGCAATTCGTCCAATTCTATATGGAACTCGAAGGACAGGGATGACAAATTTATGCGTCCCAATGATAAAGGAATGCGTTTCATGTTGCAGTATCACGTCAACAGCTGTGAAAGATACCAACATAAACACTGGGGTTTTCAATTTAAAATGCATACATATCATACAACTTCAGGGTTTACTTTAATTCAATGTAAAAAATACAGATTGATGGAAATAACTACACAATTTATGTTGACATGAAAAAGTACAGCAAAGAGTTTAAAGGCATATCTTGTCGAAAACAATTTTTTTTTCACAAAACTTTTTATGCTACAAACAACTGAACATGTTTAGTTCTGTCCATTATTAGCAATCAAAACACTTCAAAGTGCTGGATATCATGATTTTTTGTCTATCTTTCTGAATAGGAGCCAAGAAATGTAAAGCAAACAAACCTTACGGATACCAGCCTAATGACTTGAATACTGTATCACACTTTGTATTCATATAAACCGGTGACATCATTTTCGGAAAGCGGATCACACGACAAACTTGCACAAGCAAGAGAGTCAAATAGTTCTGTTCATACTCAGTTGCAAGACTGAACATCACATGGAACGAAATAAAAGAGGATTTACATCCAAGATCATTGACAGAGGTGGCAAGCACTACGGGATTTTATTTAAAAAAAAAAAAAAAAAAAAAAGGACTGGGTGGGCGCTTAAGATGTTACCAGCGGTTTGGAACAGTAAGTGCTATTTCCATTGAGATGGAAAACAAGAATAATAACAGAACAATAAAAGTTTTACTGGTATTTGTGTTATTCATTTTGTGGTATCAACCAAACTACTTACATGAAAGCTGAAAATAAATAGAAAACAGCATAATAAAAAAAAAAAAAAAGACCCCTTACTGTTCCCTCCCAGTCTTCGTTTACTTTAGGCTATTCCCTGAAACATTTTCCTGATAGTAAAATCGAGCCAATCAACACAAATGTCAACTTTAGCACATGCCACATTGAACCAATCACCATGAACATAAACAAAAGCACATGTCCAGGAACTTCCGTAACTTTATGAAGTTAGTGAGCAGAAGAATCGGGTGAAAAATCCTCAACATCACTTTCTGATAAGTCCATATCTGGCTTATCGCTCCATTTCACTCAGAGCATCCCATAGTTTTGCTGTAGCAGTTTCTAATGGTTCATCGGTTGTTGGACATTTACCAAGAGAACACAGCAAAATATTTTCCTGTTTTTTAAAGCATGGCGAAACGATCAAATCTGTTGTTACTGATGAACATTACAGATGTTCCACATTGGCATACTTACTCAAACTTTTGGTAAACTCACTTTTACAGGCAGTGAACGCCTCATTTTACTGCTACAGAGACTGATCGAATAAAATTAGTAAGGTTGATTTACTATTTTGCGACCAGTACACATGGGCCGTTATTAGACGCAAGATCAAAAACATTGGAGGGGTGCTTATTACGTCGAATACGGTGTATGTATATTGAGTACATCAGAGGGACAGCATATGTAAGAGGTTTTGGAGACAAAGTCAGAGAGGCTAGACTGAGATGGTTTGGACATGTACAGAAGAGGGATAGTGAATATATTGGTAGGAGGATGCTGAGGTTGGAACTACCAGGCCGAAGGCCTAGAGGAAGACCAAAGAGAAGATTTATGGATGTGGTGAAGGAGGACATGACAGTAGTTTGAGTAAGAGTGAAAGATGCAGAGGATAGGGTGAGATGGAGGCAGATGATTTGCTGTAGCGACCCTTGAAGGGAACAGCGAAAGGAAAAGAAGATATATATGAGGCACAACGCTAAAATCAAAGTCCCTCAAAACATAGAGCATAACAAAAAGGACATAAAAGAACAATGTAATAAATTGGATAACATGCTACACCACAGTAAATAAAATATAACACACAAACATTACCTTAGGTCATATACCGGCATAATAATTAAAAAAGACTTTAATAGTGGAGTGTTTTACAACAGTTCAAACGATTACAGTATTCCTCTTCAACAGTGGTGTGTTGTTTCTTCCAGAGAAAGTCTTATTTCTTCAGAAGAGACATCCAACCTCATTACCTTTTTCTGGTGCTTAAGCAGGCGTTTGAGTGACATCATAGAACTTAACTGGTAATTAAAACACACTAAAAAAGGCTCATTGCCAACTTGTGCGCGAATGAGGAAAAAGGGGCACTACATCACCTCAACCAATCAGCAGGAAGGAGGACAGCCATTGGCTGAATTTGAATCACATGCGAGCTGCTCGGCAGTCCGTGAATACTCAAACCGCGAGTGCAAAACCGTGAATAGTCAAGGGCCTACTGTAGTTTGGTTGATACCACAAAACGAATAACACTAATACCAATGAAACTCTTTTATTGTTCTGTTATTATTCACGTTTTCCACCTTGATGGTAATAAGCACTTACTGTTCCACTTCTCTGGTAACATTTTAATAAGCGCCCACTGACTTCAATTTTTAAAGTGCCCTGGGCACTTATCACGTCAAATACTGTGTGTGTGTGTGTGTGTGTGTGTGTGTGTGTGTGTGTGTGTGTGTGTGTATATAAGTGAGCATCACTGAATTATGTGTGCCTTTGGCATTGGCAACTTTGTAAACTCCTCCTTCAAGTTCTCGAGCACTTTTGCGCCCCGTTATTGGTGTAAAATTGAGAAACGAGTAATTAGAATTCATGCTTTGAAGGGAGAATACTTACTTGTGATATTTTTCACAATAAAATCATGAGGTTGAACATGCATTGGGTAAACTTAATGAAGCACATGCTTTTAAATGTTTAAAAGGAAAATGATACAGTTCACAAGTGTATGCTCAAATAGATGCAACCAGATCTGTTCTGATATGTCAGTCATCCTACCTGACAAGTGCAATGCAAACAACAAGCTGTTCCACATTCAATTTCTAACTGTTTAAAAACACATACACGCAAGGCTGTTTTTCTACTGAAACAGCTTTGGAATGTACAAGGGACTGAGTTTGATTTGAGACTTTGTTACCACAAGACAAGAGGAAGGATTACTTTATATTAATCACTGTGGAGAATGAGCACCTGAGGTTCTACGCTCCTTAAAAAGGCAATTTCGCTGAAATTGCCCAGGTAGTCAAACATCTCATCAATTATGCACAAACTAATCTAGTGCTTCAACCATCATTGCTCCTGCTAGTGTGATGGAACTTGTAGTGTTTAGGGGGCTTTTAGTCACACACTTCTCCCTCTTCTGGCAACTCTTTACCCGCTGGTCTAAAATTAGGCAATTGTTTACACTGAACACGAGTTCACATTCATTCATTTCCATATAAATGTCAAATGAAGTGCAGTCAGTGGCGCAGAACACATCAACAAACACAAGGCTTATTATAAATGGGTTCAACAAAATTTGACTGCATTCACACCATATTTTAACCACAATTTATTTTTGTAGGCTTTGAACTATGAGATATTTGGGAAATTGGTTTGCAGGATAACACTGTAATCATTAATGATGCAGAATATTTTTTAAGGCTTTGTGCTAATGTACACAGTCAGTGTACAGAACAGCTTTGTTTTTATTTTACTGTTTAAAACTAAATAAATACCAGATGCAACAAAAATAACAGTAAACATGTAAAAACAACAGTCATGCTGTAAGCCCTAACAATATAACATGGAACTGCAGAACACGGTGACCAGGATGAAAGCCACATTGCATCCTAATACACCGTAGTTGCTCAAATATGACGTATGGCTAGATCCATCCTCTTATATTCCGGGCAAGTAAAAAGGGGTCCAAACACTTGACACCTGGACCATTTAACAATATTTGTTAATTTGTTTAATACATAAATATAAGCCCAATATAGAAAAAGTATGTGTGTTTACAAGTTGAATCATATACACAATCCTATCCGAGACCTGTACCATTTCTTGTCAAAGTTTCTTCACTAGCAAGCCTTGAGAAGCCAAACATTTTTAAAAAAAATGGATACAACTTGGCTGCTATGACCTTGAAAGAAAGTCAAGGACAGCCGTATAGAATCCCAGCAGAGAACCTCCCGAGAACATACTGCCCACTAAATTTGCTGATCCAGTCATTTCCTTTTAAAGTTATAACATTAAAAGGCCTTAACAAGCCAAATATAAAACATTTACCAAGTTGACTGCTGTGACTTTGAAACAAGGTCATGGACACCAATATAAGATCCTGACTGAGGCCATCCTGAGGGCAGCCCAACTACCAAATTTAGTGTTCCTCTCACCCCCCCAGTTATTGCCTTAACAAGCTGAATATAGAAAAAGTGACCTTATGACCTTGAATTAAAGGTCAAGGTAGGTGACCTATATTACACACACAAAAATACCACCTTTTTCGCCCCTAACTGGTAACCATACACCAAATTTGATGACCCCGTGTCATTTCCTTCCACAGTTATTGCACTAACACGTCATATGGACAGAATCATTTATACCAAGGGTCCCGAGCCAAAGAAATAATTAATTATTTACGTTTTATTTATTATCCGAGTCTGAACGATGTTTATTTTTGAAAAATCTTTTATTTTGAAAAATGACCGGATTCTCTGGGTTACATGTCGGTCATTTGCACGCTAAAATGTAATCCACAAGGGGACGGCACATGAACAGTGGCGAGTTGGACACGTTTCAAACAATAACAGGGATTTTGGGTGAGACTGAGTCTGAGCCTTCATTCTGCCAGCTGGTGCACCATCACCTGTGCTTTTTTTTTTTTTTTTTTTTTTTTTAATGGAAAAGTTCAAGCTCTACTTCCAACCAACTTTATTTCAGCTGTTGAAAAAAACAATTCATGGATTGATTATTATTATTACTATTATTATTATTAATTCCAACAATAGTAGTAATAATAATAAATAAATTATATTTATAATATAACAAAATCTATGACCCCACCCCGGTCCACGATAAAATTATCAAGCGTTGACCGGTACGTGGTGATAAAAAGGTTTGGGACCCCTGATTTATACAACTCCCAGTTTGCACGCCTTGTCCAATGCCCTTTCAATATTAATATCAATAATGTCCAGCCATTTATTTCTGAAGAGAAAAAAAATCTCCCGACATTCGCAAGGTTGGAAATGAGAACCTTTGCTTTAGAATGTCATAAATAAATGTCTTAATTTTTTTTTTACAAATATTAATCCGATAGCTTCTGCTAATTTTTAAATGCGTCTTTCTTCTTCTTCCTCTTGTCCTTTCGGCTTTTCCCTTCAGCGGTCGCCACAGCAAATCATCTGCCTCCAGCTCACCAATATGTATATATATTTTTTCAAAGTAAGCTCCATAATATCTGATCATTTTATCTTATTGCATTCTAGGCACTTCAGTTAAATATTTGAGGCACCCCATGCTCTGTAAATGGGAGCACAAAAATGATGCAGAGCACCAACACCCACCTATACGCCAGACAGAGAGCAAGATTCTTTATTATTATTTTTTTTTTTTAGTATTAATATTATTAGTTTTGGGAATCGGCAAGGTACAACTCACCCGAGTTATTGATGGTCGGGTTGAGAAAGGTATTTATTTATAATTTAACCCTTTCGTTCCCATGCGGACAATAACTGCCGCACGGGACCATGTGGTCATCTTATTCCCCAGTGGACCCTTGTGGGACGCTTTTATGCGATGTAATCAATATTATGGGGTACCCAAAAATATTTTTCAAGTCGAATCGAATCTAGAGCTCCATTTCCTTAAATTTGGGTGCTTTTTCTGAACATTATTAGTTGTTTCTGTAAATTAAAATAATGGCATCATGGTATGTTCCTTTCGATGAAGTGTTTCAACAATGAACTGAGGTTGATTCAGGGGAAGATTCTGATGGAAATTTCTCAGATGAAAGTGAATAAGACAAATCTGAAGGTGAACAGAGTGACAGTAAAGAAGATACTAGTTCTGGATCGGATTTTGATGCTCCAACACTGACAGGAATTATTTTGCTTGTTTACTTTATCTAGTAAGTGTATTATTGCCTTCGCATAGTTCTGTTTTTCAAAAGAAATACGAGAAACGCTCCTTTAATGTCGTGCATGCACAACGCACAATGAACATGACATGCCATCAAGTAAGCGTTCAGAGCTGTAATGTAGGCACATAAAATTAGGGCTTGGAGTTTCAGAGATAAAAGCTCTGGATTACTGATCCAAAGGTTGGGTTTTAAGCCCCAGTACCATCAAGCTACCACTGTGGAGCCCTTGAACAAGGCCATTAACCTACATCTGCTCAGTTGTATAAATCAAATAATAGAAATTTGTGTGTCCATGGATGAAGGTGTGTGCTTAATGCCATAAAAGTAAATTTTTCTTTCCTGTTAAAAAAAAAAAAAAAGTTTCAAAAAAGATATATAAATTTCTTGAGTGAGAGGCAGTGGTGGTCTAAGGCGTAGGATAGCTGATCCTAAGGTTAGGGGTTCAAGTCCCACTCTCCACAAGGTTGTCACTGCCCCCCATCCCCACAGTGCAGCTGTGTTATCGTAAAGAGTAGGCTGCATAGCTGTCAGCATGTTTATACCCCTTGCTAAAAGGTTGTGTCAGGAAGGGCATCCAACGTAAAAACCTATGCCAAATTAAACGTGCGAATCATTCGCTGTGGCAACCAGATAAAGAGGAAAAAACCGACAGAAAATTTCACTGAGTGCAAATTTGGAAACAGCTCTCATCAAAGTCCCTTGGTGATGTCATATCCTCACATGGGTTCTCATACCACTGGTATTCAGATGACACTCAACTTGTTCTCTCATTTCCTTCCTCAGATACTGACGCTTCTGCCCGGACCTCTGCATGCCTGGATAGTATCCCCTCATGGATAGCAGCTCACCAGCTGAAGCTTAATCCCAGCAAGACTGAATTGCTGTTTATCCCAGCTGACTCATCACCACATCAAGATTTTGCAATCTCAGTGGACAATGCTGTGATCGCTCCATCAGGCACTGCACAACGTCTCAGAGTAACCATAGATAAGTGCCTGTCCTTCTCTTCTCATAGAACTAATTTTTCTCCACCGTGTCGATTTCTTCTCTTTAATATCCAAAGGATTCGTCAATTTCTTTCCAGGAAGGCAACTCAGACACTTGTTCAATCCCTTGTCATCACAAGGCTGGATTAACACAACTCACTCCTGGCAGCTCTAGCTTTGAGCACTATTTAACCTCTACAAATGATCAAGAATGCAGCTGCACAGCTTGTTTTCAACCTTCCTAAATTTTCCCACACCGCACCACTGCTACAATCTCTCCACTGGCTTCCTGTAGCTGCTCGCATTAAAGCACTAATGCTTGACTACAAAGCCAAAAATGGACCTGCACCTTCCTACCTCAAAGCACCAATCACACTGCACTGTATTGTCTCAGATCCTCTAGCACTGGAGACTAATCCTTCCCTCTACCAAGGAACAAGTGAAAAGTGCATCTAAACTCTTCTCTGTTCTGGCTCCAAGGTGGTGGAATGAAGTTCCTCTGGACATCCAGACATCTGAGTTACTGGGTATCTTCAAATGATGGGTGAAACTTACCCTTTACTGCGGTACTTAGCTTAAGCACTATACTGTATACAAATACACACCACACACAAAAAAGTCACCACACAACACTCACCATCTGAGTTTGACTGACAGTATACTTAGTATGTGTTCTAACAAACCAGTATAAGAATATATTCACTGATAGAGACTTTAAAGTACTTCGGTTAGTCGCTCTGGATAAAAGCATCTGCTAAATGCTGTAAATGTAATCAAGTTTTGGCTCAATTGTCCCAAGACTATTATATATTTTTTGCATTAGTAACTTACCAGTAACATTACCATTCTACCTTATTGGTACCATACCAAGCTCAAAGGTCTGGTGCCAAGCAACCAATAAAAACAAAGGAGCTTAATAATTCATAAAATTCACCCTCTCGGAGCTGGAGTCAAGTGTTTTAGCCAGGGTAGAAACTCTGGTGTTTAAAATCAGCTTTGTGGGGAGAACACTGAAGAGATCAGGTTCAGCATTAAAACTTCTGTGGTCTGTAAGTATAGAAATTCTCATTTTCTAGTAATTAAATAAAAGCACCACATCACTTTGTTTTGGTTGGGGTTTTTTCAGCAATAAATTGGGAACCTGTTTTCCCCTCAGGTTTATTCGCAAATCTTGTTATTTATGTGATCCTCTTCACATCTGATATGTAATACCATCACAAGATTACTGAGGTTATTCTTGGTAGGAAATAATAATTATAATCCGAGTGTGAATTCAGTTCCCACACTCACCCTGGACATTAAGAACTCGCTCCACGCTGACGTCGGTCATGCGTTTTTTGCGGAGTTCAGCTCGGATGCGAAACACCTGGTCTGCGTAAGGGGACACAACACCGATACTTCCGTCGTCCAACTTTCCCCATGCTAATGGCCACTTCTTTCTCATTTCCTCCACACGCTCGACAATCTCAAACACCTGCACACAAAAGTACAATTACTAGGCAGAAATAACCAGTACTGTGGAGAAATGGCATCACGACTGTACAGTAGTTGTTTAGAGGTTCAACTATATACAATGTGCTACTCTTATAAGGTTTTTCCGGACAAGCAAGTGTCAGGCAATGTGTTGGCACACTAGGGTGCTACCTCAGCGTTGTTGTAGTAAGCTGTGCTGTTCTTCTCCTGCACGTCCTCCCCACGCGCCGTGAAAAAGGTCAGTGGGTAGAAGTCTTTGTGTGGAGGCTGCTTGCCGCTGGCCATCAGCTTTCCCTCGTAGAACAGCTCTGAAGTGTAGCTGTAGTTGGAAGGAGAAAAACTACAATGTCAAGCAATGGATGCTTCATAAAGGTCACTCGACAGGCTCAGGCTCTTCCACTACACTATACCTAAACAGAAACCTTGATATCCATTGATATTTACAAGCAGCCTGTTATGATGTATAAAGTACAGTACACAACGGATAAGAATACAACCAAACACAAAAACATACACGCGATAAAACCATTTTCAATAACTTAATGATTTGTGCAATCGAATGACAAGGTAAAGAATTTCTAAAACATTTCCACAAAATAATTACCATTACTTTCACATCTTATGCATTGTTTAACTTCCCTATTAAACTGGAGAAAAGTTTGCCAGGGTACAATGTATGTAGATTTTATGATAAACGATTCATTATGACCAGATGCTATGCTAATTTCTCTACGGAAGACACTCAAGTTATCGGCTTTAATTAACATTTCAGCACCAAAGCAGATCAAGGACAATTTGCTCACGCTTTTCTCCAAAGGCCAACAAAAAGAAGCTTCAAGTTTTATGACTTCTGTAGTAGTCAAGTCTCAGCTTAGGGAATGAACTTCCCTGGCATGATTTCTCAGTTGTTACTCCTACCACGTTACATGTAAATATGTTCCAGATGTGCACGTTGGTGCATAGGATTATCAACAGACCCGCAAGAAAATGTGATGGTTTTATATTCAGGTTGTGAGCAAATTTCTCACATGGCAGCAAGCACGCATGGGCGCGCGCGCGCGCGCGCACACACACACACACACACACACACAACTGTGGGGTGTTTTGTTTGTTTTTTCACATCTCTCTCCTCAGGAAAAGCGATGCGAAAAAGTTCACACCTACTTGATGATTGCCTCATGGGAGCGGTAGTTCTCACACAACAGGATCCTGCAGGGGTACTCGGAGGGATAATGCTCATACAGTCGGTCCAGCAGGGACACGTGGAGGTTCCTCTCCCGTGCAAACTCACTGTATACAAATGGGCTAAGCTGCAAGGAAGAAGTGAGCATACAATAAATAAGGCAATACAGACAATAAACAAACCAAGTCCACGTATCACTGCTCAAACCCCTCCTGCTGCTGAATTTTAAAATGATAACAACTAACAACTCGTGCCACTGCATGAGTTGAATAAAGCTTTCACTGTTATTATTAAAAGGAAATTACCTCAATCATAAAAATTTGCATGTAAAGTTTCTGTTTCTATAAAACCACTGTTTTATAACACCCCCCCCCATGATCTAGCAATGTAAAAAAATAAAATAAATAAATTTTTAAAAATTACTCCGCATACAGAGGGCACCACAGCGTTGTGATCTTGTGTTTCTGTCGGCAACATCAAACTAATTCACATGTGACTACGTGGATGTAAAAAGTGTATGCTTTTTTTTTTTTTTTTTTTAAATACAGTGGTACCTCGACTTACAAAATTAATCCGATCTGAGGGCAAGCTCTTAAATTGAAACGTTCGTTAGATGAAACAATAGAAAACCAATTAATCCATGCTAACAACCTCCCAAACTCATAACCTGACACAAGCACGTATATTTCACCTAACTATTTATAGTTGCGTACAGGGTGTGAAATGCCCTCCCCCCCCATAGGGGGCTTCAGAGAAAATAATTTAGAAGCACTGCACAAGGCATCCTTAGAGCGTGGAGAAATACATGCGGAAGAATACGAGGTTAATTGGCCCAGAAAAGCCATTTCCTCAGCAGAGTTCGTAAATTGAAAATTTGCTCATTGGATGAGGCAGATTTTTGGTGGGATTGAAGCTCGTATTATGAAAAACTCGTTATAAAGGACACTTGTAACTCACAGTACCACTGTGTATATTTAAACAGAATCGCATATGATTTGTATTTGTGTCTAGTTTAATTTTATTCAGAAGTTGTTCACCTGATCAGTTAGTTAAATATACATATATTTTGATTATTGCCGGTGACTTGCTTTATATGAACTGTGGTATTCATGTCAGATGCTCATGATTTCGAGCAGTCATAAGCCTTTTTCAAACTGGCTGATGCAAACTGTCAAACCGATTTTAGCAGATTTCAACTTCAAAAATGTAAGTACAAACTACCTAATAATGAAAATATACTTATTTTCATGGCTAACTTTTCATTCCACTTGAAGCAAAATGACCTTAGATTGATTGAGAGACATTTATACATGCAACAGGTCTACTCTTGGACATGTAAAAATACAAACACTCGGTCCCTTTCCAGCCTTTTTCCTTCCCCCACCTTCTTGAAGTCAACAGTAAAACATTATGCCTGCTTCAAAATGCTTACCCTGAAGAGTAATTCCATAAAAGGTTAAACAACATTCATTCACTTCACTACTTAATTCTACTGGGGTCTCAGGAAGGCTGACGCATATCTTAGTTGCCTCTGGGCAAAGGTGGGATACACCCAGAACATCTCACCAGTCCATTGCAGGGTCAACACGCACCATTTCCACTCACACCTACTAGCAAAAAAAGGTTAAACGAAAACTTCAGACTATCAAGAGCACTTTTTAAATGCATTTATCAGTCTTGCATCATACCAAGCATCTGCCACACACGTCCCTGTGAATTAACTGTTACTATAGCAACAATAATTTTGAACAAGTGTGCAATTACCCAGTAATCTTACTAAACTTTCAACTGGATATAATTTCGAAAGTAAATCGGCCACTAATTACATGATTGCATCACATAGCACCAGGAATATCATTCACTGCATACATTCTGCACCTGATTAACATTATTGTCTTTGTAGAGGCATAATATACCATCATACACTGTAGAACCATTTGTTGGAACAATTCCTAGCAGTAATCACACTCTCCACATAGACAATATCATTAATAATAATTAAAAAAAAAAAAAAAGGACATTTGGAAGAAGTGAGAGCTGAGTAATTAATGCTGGGGATGTGAAGGACGATGCATAGGTTCTGGTCTAAAGGGCAGTTCATTAGCAGCCTGCCTGCTGTCCGGAGCTTGTGTGCAATGACAGATATTTCCTGTCTCCCCTGTGCCACACAGAAGACTAAAGGTAAAGGCGAGCTACACGAGATGCGGGCTCAGTCATGGTTCACTTAATTGATATGCAGGGAAAATTCAAACTACTCTTAATAAGTAGCCAGCAGTAGATCATTAGTTGCCTGAGTTGTGTTTCACAGGCAATTACATTTTCCCACCACTTATATTACTGTGTCTGACCACCTTCTTAATCCTGCAAAAGAGTCACAGTCGTCCCAAACATGGTTCTACTGCTTCTGTAAAACCTTAGTCCAAATGCTCACCCCACCCCCATACAAACATCTGAAGTATTTGAATATCATACTTAATTTTGTCTTGATTGGATGCTGTGGCTCCATCACCATGCAGAAGATTTTTCTCTCTTTCACTCTCTCTACATACCAAAAACATTTGGTACAAATTTACTGCTAACTCTGAAAAAGCAATAGAATATAGTGGCCACAATGGTGTCAGTCAAATTTATTTACGACAATCGAAAACACAACTGTGGTGAACAACAACAAAAAATCTTGAAACATTAAACTTTTGCACTTAATGAGCTACAACAGCAGAAGCCCAAATTTGAGTCAAGACCTCTGCTGCTAACCCTACCGTTCACTTGGTAGCCATTGCATTTCATGACTTAAATACAAACATGTACATGATACTCAGCACAGCTCTCAACAACTTCAATAAGATTTTTCTCCATTCCTAACTTTGAAAAATATATACACAGTAGTTTGAAAGGGGGTTACTGTCCCAATCATAATTAGCTTGCATGCATTGTACATGTCCCTACCCAGCAAACTACACTATTCATATTAAAACCTTTTTCCATGCCAAAAAAAAAAAAAAAAGATGAAATGAGACAGGAGTGAAGAAATAAACACAAACACACACAAACACACCTGGCAGATATATGTAAATATAATGTAGGATTGTGTGCAGATGTGCCTGCCCTTTATTTTATTCAGAAGTTCACTGATTTATATATAATTTTCTATTTTAATGTCTTTTTACTCATATTATTGGTGGTATCTTGCCTTATTGGAGGTGCATCTATGTCTTATCAAACAGACTATAAATGTGGGGCCTTTTCTAACAGTTTAATGTAACAAACACCTTTTTTCAGACTGTAACTTCATAAATGCAAGTGAAAACGACCTGATAATTAATTTTATATACAGGTAGTTGCAGACTTACGACCTGCGTGATTTATGACTGTTCGACTTTACAACCACCCATGAATAAAAAAATAAATAAAAAAAAATTATAAACAGCTTATATACTTGGGTACATGAATATAATTAGATTAGCAAAGCTGATTCTAGTCTATTTGAGAGGCTCAAATGGGCCAAACCATGTGCATGCACACACACGCACACATTTTTCATAATTATATATACAGTGGTACCTCACCTTACGAAAGTCCCAACAAACAAAAAATCCAGGTTACGAAATGCATTTTTGCAAAATTTGTGTCTCTGGATACAAAACAAGTTCACGTTACGAAAGCGCCATTTCAAAAATTCAAACAATCTGCGAGTTGCTCTCCCATTGGCTATCTCTCAACATCCCGCCCCGCTGGCCTCCCATTGCCTTTCTCCCAACATGCCGCCCCACTGGCCTTCCATTGGCTAGGAAAGATGACGCAGCTCCCTCTTATTGGCTACCGCCCAACATCGCGCCCCGCTGGCCTCCCATTGTCTCGGAGGGATGACGCAGCTCCCTCCCATTGGAGCTGCATCTACCATTAATGCTTTTCGTGGAAAGGACAGAGTTACTGTTGTTTCATGCTTTATTTCTTGACTCAGGCTTTTAACCTTCCATAAACATTTGTGAGATTATAACTCTGCTAAGAAGACATGGTCAACATAGGGAACGCAGTGAGAATGCCACTGCAATCTACTATAGAGGATACGCAATTACACTTCATTCGAGTACACTATGGCAAAAAAGCATGTCCCCTAGGATCCATCACGGGGTTTTTCATAAATTTTCATGGAAAAAAAAAAAAAAAAAAAAAGTAAATTAAGGAAAATACAGCAAAACAAGGCCAATTCTGCAAACAAAAAACCCCAAAACAAACAAAAAAGAACCCAAAATCCCCCAACAAAACTACTTACATTTTTATGTGAGGTGCGCATCGGAGTGTTTGTGCGCGCATTTGTATGTGTGTGTATTTATATTCTATTTACATCTTGTACATTATTTTCAAATGTTTAATTGTTATTATAAGCATTTATAGTAATGTGGAAAATGAGGGATCCCTGTATATATAATCTCAGTCCTGAACTCTTCCGCTTTCAATCGTCTGACCCGAAGAGTGACTCTGATGCTCAGGAGTTGACTCTTGATTCTTTGAAACATTAACTGATTAATGAGAAGTGACTCGTCCCCATATCCTTTGTAAAGAGACATATTAGATTCAAAATACATGTACACTAGTCCTCCTCCTCCATATATTAATGTCTAAAGAAAGGTAAAAAGATTGCAAACAAAATTTTTAACCAAGCTTGTGGAAAAATACACTATACTGTGCATACTAGTAGTAATACATGTACAAACCATATTACGACCTGTCGGTGAGAACCAAATGAGGTCGTAAGTCGGACACCACCTGTGTATGTGTACAGTGACAGAGCCACAGTATCCAATCAATAAAAATTAAGTATGATTATTCAAATGATCCAGATGTTTACAATGTGCGGGGAGGGAATCCTGAAGGTTTATGCTAATATCCTACAGAACGTGTGCGCGCGCGCGCGCGCACACACACACACCCCTTTCCCTTCATACTTTACATCTGAAAAAGAATTCGCATTGATTCAACGACTGACCCACAGAACTGACAACAAATTATGGTTCCTTAGGAACACATCAGCTGAGGGGCAATTCAACCCTCAGATTTTGGCTTTTAACTTGACATGTTGATGGCAATGTAATCTGCTCTCAGTAATCCACTGAAAGTGTGAACGGCATTATAAAATGCTTCTTTTATCTGATTAAAGATGCAGATCTCTCTGTTACACCGCAGACCTGCTGAGCTGCTTGAAACCTGCTAAAGCCAAGCTGGAATTAAAAGAGACCAGAAATAAACCTGTTAACATCGAGGAATAACTCCGTGTAAGAAAGAATGCTGTGACAGCTTATGCCAACACCAGAAAAATCAAGAGATGAATCACTCGTATAGGAGAAGGAAGGATGACTTGATGGTTTTTACTTTGTGAACAACATGGATAACGGCGGTGCTCAACGACAGCTTGACAATAACTAGGAAAATTGAGTAAATTAACTCAAGGCTTTGACAATAACAGAGCCACAATCAAGCTGAGGTATAAAAGTACATCATGACATGATGCACTGCAATACAAATATATGACAAGGAAAAAAACTCATCAAAATGAGTGATATCAGTGCTGATTTAATTGTGCAGATATGCAAGCACTTGTTGATCACCCTGCAAGATTTCAGTCTCATCGCCAAAATGGGACTCACTTGTACTTATGACTGACAAACATACATTCTGCATTACAGTGTTAACTGGACACATCTGAATATTCAAGAAAAGTTCTCTGTATTCTCAAACATCCTCTTCATGCATTAGTGATCAACAGTGGAGGTAATAGAGGCCATGGACTTTCGAGCTTCATTTCTGCTTCGGAGCTCATTACATTTCAGAGGTGCATGATGTGTCTGTAGTACATTTTGTTTATAATATTAAACCTCTGTTTTGTAGGAAGCTTTATTTGTTTAACTTCATACAGTAAACAAACTGCAACCTTTTTGGATTGGTTATTACACAAATGTCATTTCCTTCCCAATCTATTCAGATCTTGTGAAAATTTCCTGGAAATCTAACAAATAAATCATGACGGCAGCATCAAATTAAATCAAAGTGATGTATTCTATAAAACAATATCTATCAAGGAGGGGGGGGGGAAGGCACACATTACCAGTGTGTGTTTAAGAGCAACAACTTAATCTCGTACCTGCATATGGTCTCCTGCAAGGACGATCCGTGTGCTCTTATTAGCCAGTGCCAATGGCATAATGGTCTCACACTCCATTGCCTGAGCTGCCTCATCCAACAATATGTGTGTGAAGAGCCCTAGGCGGACACACAAACACACACACATCAATCTCGAAAGTAAATAGAATGACGGTTCACTCAGTAATACTCTGGATGCTTGATTATGGTGATGTGATTTTTTTTACATTTTTTATTGCATCTACTTCTGTTCTAATCTTATAGATTCTGTTGATCATAGTGCCATTAAATTTATTGCTGGTCTTGACTTCCGCACCCACTATGTGTCTTGTAGGAAGGGGGTCATTGAAAGCTAAATGAGGCTACCACTGGCATTTCTTTCTTTATAATTGTGTTTTATTTAAGAATCCCCAATTATCCAACTAGTCTTCTTATGTAGTGAGTTGGTTGCCATGGGACACGATCGCAAGACTTGTTCTGTTTGGATGGTGCTCGTGTTTGAACTGAGCTCGGTGAAATGGCTTTTTTATTACAATAGCCCTTATACCCAGAATCAGTTGCAAGCTGAACTGAAATTGAACGAACTGGTGCATTTTAGCCATTTTAAAGTTTTAATAAAATCACTATCAATAGAATTATTGTTCTTTTGATTATTTTTGGTGCTACAAGTGTAAAAAAAATGTTTTAACAGTTTGTAACACAGGGCCCTGCTCAAAAGAAGACATGGTCTGAGTCAGGGTCCCTTCTTAAATTAAAAAAATAATAAAATTAAAAAGTATAATAAATATTTATATAATTTTATTATTTTGGGCATGTATTATGCGTGTCTCTGGCTCATTTCTACATGTAATCATGTAGATTCATTTTTTCCTAATCTGTTATTAAAGGGCACAGCATAAAACAAGTGGGTGTATGCATGTGTGTTCTGATCGCAGAAGACCATAACTTGTGCTAAGATAGGACAAACAAAGAGGTGAAATGACAACAGGGAATTTAACTACACACATAACTAGTCTGTACAGTATATATAAAAGTGAAATGAATTATAGTATTTCATCACATAGCAACCACGGTTAATGGGGACCGAGACCTAAGGAACAATAATTTGTTGAATACATAGTCAACGCTATAAATGCTTATAATAACAATTAAACATTCAAAAATAATGCATAACCTGTAAATAAAACAAATACATACACATAGACACACGCACACACTCAAAAATATTAGTAGTTTTGATGGAGGGTTTTGAGTTGGCTTTTTTTTTTTTTGCGCATAATTGGCCTTGTTTTACAGCATTTTCCTTAACATTTTCCCCTATTCTTCCTTAATTTCCTTATTTTTTTAATTTGATGGATATTAAAAAAAAACAAACAAACAAAAAAAAAAAAAACACGATGCACTGAAGCCGCATGAATTGAAGCGCAGAGTAGCAAGGGATCCCTGTGTGTGTGACACACACACACACACACAAATAAATAAACACCTTACATGCACGTGTTGCAGTTATGGCAATCATATTTCCCCCAAGTGGGTTCAGAAAATTATTATTCCTTTATCCATTCATCTAACCATAGTTTACAACAGGGGTAGGCAGAACATTATTGCAGAATTCACATCAAACTGCAAATGTTGAACTTTAAGGTGTATGTGTTATAGTAGCAGATCGATACACAGGCTCATGCCAGGTGACATTTAGAAGTGTTCCTAATAAAAGGAGCATTGTGTATTGAATGGCACAGTCATCAGCTCTGGGGATATTTATTTAATAAGCATAATTAGTTACTTTTAATCTGCTACTTTAATAGAAAGATCACAGAAACTTGAGGGAGGTCACAGGTTTTCATGACGGTGCCAAAAAGCTCTGTTGTACAGTAGATTCAGCCTGAGGGCATCATATGGATATTGAAAGATATTGCCGCTTCCCCACCCAATTAACATGACCAGTGTGAAATAAATAAGGCTAAGCATTACTCAGTATGCACACAAATGTGAAATGAAATGTCAATGCATAATAACCGCAGTAACTAATTGAATGCTGCGGCAGCCAATTGGCATCTTGAATGTGGGGCTCAAAGCTACCAGGTTAGTAAGAAGCTAATGTCAATGGACAGTGGGTGTGTAGAGTGGGCGGTACATTAATAAGACCAATGTTACATGCTGTTCCAAAAAAGACAATATTAAAAATAATGGATTGCAGAGGCCGTTTCAAAATAAATGTTGGCTTCTGATACTGAAAGGGGACAGTGGCGCTCATAGCTTTGTTGTCAAGGCACTGTCTGCTGTTCATGTTTAACTGTAGTTCGCATGCTTTTAAATCAAAATTCAAGTTCACACTTTGACTCGGTGTGATATTGATTGACTAATGAAATCAGCTGTTCTGAATTCAGATGCCTGTTAGAACAGAATCCTTTAAAGTATCCCTTTTAACGATTTAATCACTGAAACATAGCCAAGAATGAGATTTGAGGTCATGTGACATCAGAATAGATAAAACTGGCTTCGCCACAACTTGACTTCTGAGGGGGTTTATGGGCAGTGGAGGGTCATTGGTTCATGCTCTGGCTTACTAAACATAAGGACAGAGGTTCAAACCCCATTACCACCAAGCTGCCACTGTTGGGCCCTTGAGCTTGGCCCTTAACTGTAAATTGTTTGTGCATAAATTGTATTTAAAAAAAAAGTCTTGTCTATCATTCTTAGAAAAGATTCTGAATAAACTATCAGTGTGAAAATGGGAGCAGGAAATGGGGCATAACTACATGGTTCCAACATTTGGGCCAAATGTCATTCAAGCACTTTCCAAGGAACAAATTTTCATTTTCAAGTCGTGTTTAAAAGAGTTGTATTTTAAAGAGTGAAATACAATAATTTTAATATATTGTAAATTAACATACAAGAACACAAACATTCTTAAAATGTCAACTACTACATTTTCAATTTATTAACTAAAAAACAATTTAAATCATTTTGCTGGAAAATATTCAATAATTTTAATAAGGTAAGAAGATCACCACCGTTTCCTAAAATGTATATGTAAACACTTTCTTCACCTTTGGCTTCTGGTCCACAATTGTACTGCTTGCGGATCCACTAGCTGTAGTCATGGTAACGCTAATGCTAGTGCTTGTGGCAGTTGTTCCAACTGCATTTCCTTTGAAATAGCCCTTTATCAGAGTGTCCTCATGCTCCCTGGTTCTTAAAAGTCTTTGCATGTTTTTTGAGTGGGTGACATTTGATTTTATGTGCGACTTTAATGCTCCTCCCCCAGAGCACCAACTGCAATGATTTTTTCGCATGCCTTTCAAAACGCATGATGCTGGCTTTTGCCGACATTGATCCAATCACTGTTGTCTTTGTTCTCCTGCCATTCTGCTTTAAATATACACTGACCACCCTGGCATTGTGGCTGTTGGGACAATACAGTCCCCTTACACTTTTTTTTTAATCAATATTTAGTCACTCGTGATGAGCGCAAAGGTCGCCTGTGACACCACATTGCCGAAAAACAAATCTGTAAGCTTCTATAATTTTGTTTCGGAAAGTGGACCTTCCAGGAAGATGTGTGAGTAGATGACGCTTGACAAACATCAATTTTCTGTGACTTTACAGTAGAAAAGATACATAAATTAGAGGTCTCTAATAAAATGTTATGCATTTATTGCACAGATCGACCGAAAGCTAATAACCAAGTACTATTCAAGGATGGAGTAAGAAAACGGTCAGTTTTTGAGGGGTGGCCTGGCAATTCCAGAGCCCTTGAAAATAATTTCTTTTTTCAAGTCCTTTTCAAGACATTCAAATCCCTGTACAAACCATGTAATTAGAAATCCAATATTTCTCCTCATGAATTTCTGATTTTTGTACACGTGACCGCCTAAAATGCTGACACCTGTTGATTGTGTTTAGTGATACACAGACATTGTGTGAACGCAATGAAACCCACAGTGTCCGAAGACAGGGCAAGACGTAAACATTTGACAGGTCAGCATTTCAGGAGCTGTTTACTTTCTATCTGCACTGGTGTAGGACAACTATTATTTAAAAAAGAAAAAAATAAATAAATCTGATATTTGTAAATTTTTAACAGTCCATTCTCATCGCTCCTGAATTCAAAAATTATATGAGATAAATGTACTAGATCTGCTTTACTTGAAATTCTTATGGAGCCCGTTTATTTAACGGCATTTAGCTGTTAACGTCCAAAAGCCGTATCGACACAGGAAGTGACGAGCAACATGCTGAACCGCACGTGAAATCACTTACTTTACACTCACTATGGAAGCAAATAGGAAAAGGTTCTAAGGAACTGTATTAGGCATCATCTGTCAATCAACTTTATCTTAAAGCTTCAATTGGTTATCACATGAAGCTTCTGCTCGGCTTCTGCTTGGCTGCACTCCGAGCCAAACTGCTCGGCATCGCTTGAAAGAATTCTGTTTCTTGTCGCTCATTTTGCTGGTATTCACCGAGTTTGCATGTCTGCTTGTGGTTTCCAGTGTGGATACAGCTTTAGAGATGTACATATGCCACATTTATGTAGTTTGCCTTTTTCTTCAGGGCCCTAAAACCACTACCCTGCACAGCCCTGTATCTTTAAAAAGAAAACAGTGAGTAGGTGTCACATTGTGATATTACCACAAACACCTTTAAACAAATCTCCCTAGGCTTGTTTATCATGTAGCTCCAGCACTGCTGGCTGATACTGAATAGTAAAACAGGTGAGGGGGGGAAGCAAGTGTGGCAAGAGGGGTGAAAAAAAAAGGAAGAAGGGATAACAATGGAAGCTAAATGATTCTGAGTGTGTTAGACAGGCAAGCTGGTCTCTTAGCAACAGATGACCCTGCAAGCAGACGCATACATGGCAGAAATTAGCTTCTCATTATAAACTGCTACAGACCCCACTGCTCCTTGGTAAAAAAAAAAAAAAAAAATCCCCAATCAAGAAGGGGTGTGCCTTCTGGGTACTGCTTTAAAAAATAAATAATTAAACAAAAAAAAAGATTTTTGTGGCTTTAGACCTGATAATGTAAGCTAGTTGCAGTAGG
The DNA here is from genome assembly GCA_024760905.1 of Plotosus lineatus. NCBI lineage: Eukaryota > Metazoa > Chordata > Actinopteri > Siluriformes > Plotosidae > Plotosus > Plotosus lineatus. The sequence goes on from CM045738.1 coordinate 20,747,768, forward strand.
AGGGGGAATTGAGCTTCAGCAAGCTCTCAGGAGAGAGTACAGAAGGAAGCATGAGAGAGAAAAAAAACTTAAAAAGCAACAGAGGAAGAAGAAGAAAAATAAACAGAGTTACATTAAGACTTTATCAGGATTACAAAAAAAGGGGAGAAAATTGACCTAATATATTCAAAACAGAAATATTTGACACACAATAATTATGCATGTGGGAAGTCACAGGTTAAGTGAAAGATTGTGATTGTGTGTGTGTGTGTGTGTGTGTGTGTGTGTGTACCAGGTTCCAGGTCAAGCTGACAGAGGTACTGGGAGGTACTGAGCGTCACTACCACAACACGGTGGCGCTCTATGTCCTGTCGAGTTGGCATCTGGAAGGTGAGGTATGCTCCAATCAGGCAATACTGCTGCACTACCGGGTGCACTGTTTTTACCCAGCGGTTCCTGAAGTAAACCCTATACACACAAATAAAGTTCAAGTTCAATACAAACTGTTGCATACATATAATCCACTCTACTGTCAGTTGTAAGAGACAACACAAACAGCCACCACAGATGAATGTACAACAAATCTTCCAACAAGAAGCTGTACAGGAGGGCTTTGAAAAGTTTCAGTGCCCCGAAAATCCCGAACAACATAAAGGCTGTCAATGATGAAGACTGTCTATAATATGTCACCACTCTAAGATGAAAAAGGAATTTCTGGCCACATGACCCTCTGAGACGAGCCAAAAACTGGATGACTTTCACTTACAGATGATGCAGCCACAGTGAAGATTCTTGTCGCGGGAGAAAGACTAGCAGCCATCAACATAATGATGCATGAAACTGGTCTGAGACACAGGCAGTTTGTTATGAACAATTTTCCAGCAACTAAGGTGTCGGCACGCTGGGTTCCCTGCTGTGATCGTGGCGCAAGGTCAAGATGATCCATATACAATTCCATCTAAAACCTTCCTGAAGGCAACCTTCTAACAAATTAAGGTGACCTATATACACTCCCACTTTATTCACTAAATTTGGAGATCCTATATAATTTCCTCCCAAAATTATTCCATTATATCAAGCAGAGTATCCATTTTACAATGTTAACATGTTTGGATAATAGTGAGGAATGAAAGCAGAATATCTGAGAAAGAAAATGCCAGGTACAAACAACTCTGAAAAATGAGCCGAGTGTGCCAACTCTTAAACCAATCAGCATTTTTTTGGAAAGGCAGATTATTTTAAAGGGTTGCAACCTCAAAAAAAACCAAACAAACAAACAAATAAAACAAAAGTACACACAGATCAGGTATGTAGTCCTGCCCCAAGTGGAGGAGTTCAAGTATCTCGGGGTCTTGTTCACAAGTGACAGGAAGATGGAGCGGGAGATCAACAGGCGAATTGCTGCCGCTGTCATGGTAAAGATGGAGCTGGGCCGGAAGGCAAAGCTCTCAACTTACCAGTCGACCTATGGTCCAGCCATCACTTATGGTCACGAGCTTTGGATAGTGACTGAAAGAACAAGGTCGCAGACACAAGCGGCTGAAATGAGCTTCCTTCACAGGATGGCGGGGCTCTTCCTTAGAGATAAGGTGAGAAGCTCACCCATCTGGCAGGAAACTTCTGGCCTTCATTGCTTAGGGTGCAAACCCTGTGGCCCAACCCAGGATTAAGCAGATGATGAAGAAAACAGACACAGAAACAAAACGAGAGCTGGGTGTCTCGAATATTGGAGGTCATAATACCGGTCATTTGGGGAGTAGGCACAAGCTACCAAGTTCTATAATAAGGAACCTGACAGAGGTATTTAAGGAGAATGCTGTCATTAAATGACCTCACCAGAAACATCACCCATGCACATGGCGCTATTCGGGTGCATAACGCATTGCCCCTTGTGTTTAAGAAGGCATGAAATAGAATCAGGTGCTGATTTAAGTATGAATGTGATGGTATTCATGTGAAGAAACTCAGAAAGCAAACAGTTCAAGCCTCAGTGGAGGGGAAAAAAAAAAAAAAAAAAAAGGGTTCCTCAGTTCAAGAAAATGCGACCACATACTGCGGTGTATGTGAATGTGATAAAAAGATATAAAACATTAAAGAAATCCAAGTTATTCTATCACAATCTCTTTAAAAACCAATCAATTGCTTGCAGAAAATGATGGACCATCAACTTTTGTTGAACAGACACAACCTGTGTGAGAGTGTTATCAATAGCCAGAAAGAACCATCAGTTTGTATGAGGCTTCATTTACAGTGAAGCTTTGGCCATGGCATGAATACCTGTGTGTTTGTGGCCAGCTTGTTCTATATTCGAAATATGTAAGCCTTCAAGGTTGTAACGTCTCAAAAATATTTTTCCTTAAAAGTTGTTTCCTACTTGTCTGTATGATCCAACATGAAGTGATAATTGTGATGTTCCTATTCTTTATACGTAAAACAAAATTTCAACACCACCATATGAGCTTGAAGTCATTTCTGTGCAACTGTTGTTGGTTTTTTTTTTTTTGGTAAGACATTCTACACTGTACAGTTGAAAGCATAAAAGGTAGTACAGTTGGCCCCCTACTTACGAAACCCCTGGGTACGAAAATTCCGGGTTACGAAAAACATTTTCCTAAGTTTTCGTCTCTGGGATACGAAAACAACCTCATCTTACAAAAAGCACCAAATACGCCATTCAAACGCTGCGCGAGTTGCTCTCTCATTGGCTGTCTCCCAACATCCCGCCCCGCTGGCCTCCCATTGGCTAGGATGTTACCCATACCTCCTGTACCCATACTTCCTGTTTGTCAAACGCATGAAGGAGAGTTGACTGTTGCCTTGTTTTGAGATTGATCATGCAGCGTTATATTTCGTTATCGCTGAAACCCCTCTATAACCGGGACAATATTGAACCAGAAGGAGACCTTAAAGCGGAAATACAGTGATGTGGGCGATTATTTTGGCACAATATTAAAACAGAGTGCTCCGTGGGAGAAGACCACCGATCTTGCAAGGAAGCAAGTTAATATTGAATAAGGACCTCTGATCTTTCAAACGGGTACTGTAATGCCATTTTAAATAAAACATCCCGTCCATTTAAACATTTAATTTAAATTAAATTAATTATGGGGGGGGTGTGAGAGAGAGAGAGAGAGTGTGTGTGTGTGTGTGTGTGTGTGTGTGTGTGTGTGTGTGTGTGTGTGAGTGAGAGAGATAGAGACAGAAAGGAGGCTTAACGCTGAGTTTTTTTAAGTTGTTTAATTCAGTAAATGTTTAATAAATGTGTCGCATGTGAGCAAAACACGGCTCATCTGGACCTCCGATCCCTCAAGGAATCAACATAAAGTTGAGTTTGGACCTCCGATCTGTCAAGCAGGGAATGCACTTTGAATTCCACATCTTAAAATGATCCCGGTGTCCTGCATGTGGGTGTGGCCCGCAGCGCCACAATAAACATTTAATGTGTATACAATACACATTTAATACGTACTGTATTGTGTGTGTGTTGATAAAAAAATGTTTAATAATGGTTTAATTAATAAATATGTTTATAAAATGGATTAATATGTTAATAAAATGTTTAAATGATTTAATAAATAATTTTCTTTTACTTTTAACACATATTTCATACAAAATTGATGTACTTTTATAATTTTTAAAGGGTTTATGGGGTAATCTTGGGAGCCTTGTAACGAATCAGGCTGTACATGTAAAATGCACCCCCTACTTACGAAACTCCCGCGTTACGAAAAAGGCGCTGGAACGGATTAATTTCATAAGTGGGGGGCCGACTGTACATCTACATCAATGCGGCACACGCATTATTATTATATTTTGTGTTTATTATATATTGGGGGTGTGGCTTATACCTGAGTGGTCTTGCATGTGGATTGCCTGCCTCCACATATGGATGAAGGTAGTCCTTTATGTACAAATCTGCTGCACTGTTTGAATGGGTGCAGATGAGGACCCTGTGAAAATAAATAATAAAAATGAATAAAGAAATACATATATGAATCCAGTTCTCATGTAGAAACTTGTAGTAGGGCAGACAGTAGATCACAAGGTAAAACAAGCTAGTGAGAAGCAATGGGCCTTATTTTCAATTTAGGTTCCTATATAAGTGGAGGAATGTGGGTGTCAGGCAGGTACTCACCGTGTGTCGGGCTGTTTGAGGATGTGTTTCACTGCCTGAGCTAACGTGAAGGTTTTGCCTGTGCCGTAGGGGCCAATGATGAGCACAGGAGGGAGATTGATTGACAGTGGAGTGGTGATGGCCAAAATGGCTTCCTTCTGCTTGGCATTTAATCGAGGATCCAGCTGCTCATCCCACTGCCTACATAATTTGCCACAAACGATTAGACAATAAATATACAGTATTTACGTTCCCGATAAAGAGACAGAATACTGGCAACAGCACTGAGCATGCAACTTTAGATTTTGCACCATACTCTACCTATATATGGGTGTGAGGATCACATGTCCAAAAGAATGTTTGTCAAAAAGTATATTTAATAGGGAAATGCTACTGGGTATCTGAAAACATTCCAGCATTTACCTGTTGGGGCTCCAGGGAATTATAGGCATTAGGCTGACATCAGGGAACAGGATGCTGTTGTCACGGAGGCGGTCTAAAGCATAGTGCATCTCGCATAGCGGAAGCCTGTTGAGCTGAAACTGCAGCTCCACCTAGCAGATCAGAGAGGAACCTAATCAACACTTGCACACCAGCATGGCTGTCTCTCCCTACATGTGCTAACTCTGCCCCGGGCCTTTGTGATCTTTTATGCCTCTTTCAATATGGGCAATTCAGGAACTCGGTCAAGAAAAACGACTTACAAGCAAGTTTTCAGTCGTCTCAGATGTTCTAACGAGGAAAACAACCCAGTCAGAAGCTCATATGCAAAACTCTACAGGAATCTGCTGATCCACAGATGAGTCTTTTTAAAATCATTCTAGACAGCTGTGAAGGATTTCATGGGGATTCCCCTCAGGACAATAAGTCTGTCTGTCATACTTCAGTACCGTAGAGAGTGTGTACGATTTGAGAGCAGTTATAACAAATGGAATCACCATGTCGCCTTAAAGGCATGAAGCCCATGTGATTTAAAACCACAGCCTGGTTTTAGGGGTAGACCTATGATAAAAGGCTTTGGGATTCTGCCATTACAATTTAATTACTGCTTTACAAGACACCGACTGCTTCAAAACTCCAACACAAAGGGGTTTATTTTAATAGTATCAATGCAAGAATCTATTGTCCGATTCCACAAATGTATCCTGAGCTCCCCTAGTTTGCATTTGAAAAAACCCGTGTGTCGGTCCCACTGTGAGGACGTCATCAATGTTTCACTGGTAGATTCGGATGGGTGCCTAAAAACTCTAACTCTATGTTATTTTGATTGACTTGGTGCAACTGTGTTTATGTATTAAAGTAAGATATTACAAAGTATGTAGCCGATTCGAAATCTCACAGGTTCAGTACTGAGCGTTGCCATGGCAGCGAGTGATCTGGACAAATCATGAAAATACCATCAAAACTTACAGTTTAAAATGGCCTTTTAAACATGAAACTAAGTCAAGTCAAAGTTATGTCGAATTATGTAAAAGGTACATTTGAAATTAGATATTTAGTTATATATATATATATATATATATATATATTTTTTGTTTTTTTTTTTTGTTCTCCAAGTGCCTACCCCTAGCTAGGACTTAAATGTTTCGCATACGATATAATTGAGAAAGGCGTGTGAAGCTGTATACAAAATCATACCCGGTGATAATCGTTTCGATACGAGAACAATCACACAAATCTGTGTGACACTCCTGGGAATTTTACCTGCAGCTCCCTGTCAGGAATCAGATTTAACTCCTCGCAGCAGTCCTTGCAGATACGCAGGAAGATGTAATCCTTGGTCTTCTCCTCGATCAAGGCCTCATAGACACGCTCCTTGGCACTGGCAGGCTGACCGTGACACACCCGATCCCGGCTCACAGGCAATAGCAGCACCGAGTTCACCTTCGTCATCACCAGCCGCCCTGCTAGTGTGTCCTCAGACAGTGTCTCGGTTAACTTGAACCGTGCGAACAACTGGCCATTTTGGGCATACTTAGCACCCCCAGATATTCCCGTTAACATGAAGCTGGAGACCAGCTGCAGGTTTACCTTAATGTTAAACCTGGAAGGGGAGAAAAAAAAAAAAATAATGTGATGCCAATCATTACCAGCAAAGTGTCACTAAAGACTATTTCCAATCAGACATAATATACATTGTGCAGACTGACAAGCATTACTAAAGCAAACCTATAAATCTCCTAAATTATACCCCTATGTTAACACTTAAAGCCTCAGCAATGTGAATTAGGCCTTGTAATGGCCTGTCGAGCTGTCCAGGGTGTACCCCGGCCTTGCCAAGAGTTGGCTGAGCTTAATTAGGATTAAGCTGTTCAGAAAATGAATGAAATGTGAATTAATATAAAATGTACCAGAACTTCCTGTAATCATATTAATTTAGCCACTTCTACTCTTAATTAGCTCCACTGACAATCTGGGACAATCAACTGTATTTATTATATGACACATGATTCAAGCATGACCTCTAGTGGCTAGGCACTGCAAATGAGTAAGAAGAAAAAAGGCAAGCGAATCAGTGACACTGAAACCTACTTTCATTATGATGTATATAACAGACTATTCTTTAATCACGGAGAATCTGGGATTCAAGGAACTCACTTGCTAACTTCTTTGTATTGTGCAATCTCTTCTATGTAGAGCAGGTCATGCAGGCGGGACTGATAGTTCTCACGTGTGAGAGTCTTGTCCAACACAGACTGGGTGAAGAGTTGGTCGGCAGAAAGGGGGATCTGATAGCGGCTGAGCAGACTGCGTTCCAGCTCCATGTTTTCGTTTGGAATGAACTCCACAATGGTCTTGCACGATGAATCCCAGCGCTTCGCTGTCATCAGAAGCTGCTGCCGTGCCTGCATCAAATGCTCCAGGTCTGCACGGAAGGCCAGGCCATGAGGATGAGTAGTGATAGTGGGAGTTATATTGTCATAAATGAAACAGTGATGGCAATTTGTTAACCAGTAGATATTTTATAGGTGAGAAAAATTAAGTTTCTTTTTGCATGTCTATTTAAAGTATTAATGTATTGTCAAGAAATAGGCTGAAAAAATGCACAATTTTTTTTGAAACTGTTTTAAACTTTAGAACTGGAAGAATGACATTTTATATGTATGCAGTGCTTATTTATTTTATTATTGCTGTTGTTCTCTGACTTTTTGGTGGAGTTTATTTGGATGTAATCCTCATTTTTTACTTTTACTGTACCAAGGAGACCTCTGTCAGCATTAATTCATTTGCATATTTGTCTTACATAAAACATCATGAACAGCATTTGATAATTTTTTGTTGTTGTTGAAGAGGTAAAATGTGGCCCAAGTAACACTCCAGTGAATTCTGGTGCTGATCCCTGATCCCTGGATCTGGGAATTTCTTAAAGGATTTTTTACCGTTGCGGGACAATTTTTAATTATTTTAAATAAAAACTATAATTCTTCCACAAATTAACTGTACAACATTTACATTAGATTCATCACTAATATGTACTTCAACAGAAAGGACCGTAGAGGTGAATGCAGCAGAAATTAATAAGGAAGGGTACTGAGCTACCCTGGTGGAGGTTTGTGCTCTCTGAGGGCTTCTAGATATGAATAATTAATATAATATGCACACTGTCACCATCCAAAATTTAAAAAGTACTGGAGGTTCCGGTACGGCGGTGCACGAGGTGGATGCACACTTACCTCCTACTTAAATCGTTATGCTAGTTTGCTTGGCAAAGTCATCAGTGGACATTAAAATACTAACGGAATCTCTGCTAAAGGCTTCTTTGTCAACCTCACCAAGAAAATTGGATGAGGGTCGTGGAAGACCCTCACAATCTAAGGCTCTTGGAGTGATCAAGATTCAAGAGTCTTTGTCCTTCTGTTCACACAACGAAATTTCTTCCGAGGAACGAGGCTCTTGGCATTAGAAGGTGCAAACAAGTTTAAAGGGTGCAAACAAGTTTAAAGGGTGCAAACAAGACAAACTGCAATTAATGCCGTCAAGAACAAAACATCAGCAAAATTAATTCTGGCCACTAAACTTTAAGTAAACGTATAAAGTAGATCGATTCAGGGATTTAAAAGCCGATTTTGCCAACAGGTTTGACGGCGTATTGACTGCACTCAAGAGAATGAGAAGTGAAGTTGGAGAATGCATGGAGCTTATTGTTAATAGGTAGACACGCCTCTCAGTCACTGAGGACACTGTTGCCAGTTTAAGTAGCAAAAGTCCAGAATCTCGAAACGGAAAAAAAAGCGACATGGAGAAGGTAACTGACTTGGAAACAAGGTTCAGGAGGGCTAATCGAAGACTGATTAATCTACCAGAGAAAGTGGAAGGAGCTGATGCTTGTTCCTCCCTGGAAACAAGAATCTCGGAGATGCTAGACATCCCTCTGCTAAAATCAAAACCACTGAAACACACCAAGAAATAACACCAACCACCCCAGAGAAAGACTTCTGAAATTCCTGAGTGACAGAGACAAGGCAATGGTGTTAAAAGTGACTAAAATAATTCAACTTCTCGCTTGGCAGCTATTTTTAAGGGTTGGGGGGCTTACTCTGAGCAGAACCTTGAACTATGCCCATGCTGTACATTCCACCATGAGATTCATGTCGGGGCTAAACCTTGTAAAAACACCCCCTGATATTTATTAAAAGAACAAATTTACCGTGTTCATGCAATTATTTATGAGAAGTTTACCTTCAATCGATGCTGCATCCACCATCACTCTCTGCATCAGCACAGGTTCCGAACCGAAATCAAAGACTACGGTCTGGCGGAAAGTACCAAAGATCTCGGTTCTAAACGCCACCTCAACAGAGTAGAGGCAATGATCCATGCCATTCTGCAGCAGTCCTACTCCACTCCACTCCTGACAGCCTCCCTCACACACCTGCTGGGGTATCTGGGTGGAGGCATCACCTGCTGACACGGCTGTGATGGAAAAGTGTGGTCGGTTGGCATCATACAGCAGGGCGATGCGGTGCAATATGCGTGCAGGCTGGATGTAAGAAGTGACAAATGAGAAGAGACCTGATATGGTTAATACTGAACAAGAAAGTTCCATGTCAGTGATGAGACTATCATGATATATGGAGGGGGGGTGGGGATGATTTACAAATAGCAGGCACCAGTACTGTTCAAGCAGCTGGTGTTAGTGTTTGTGCATAGTGTGGCATTTGACTTTACAGAAGCTAGTCACTACCTTGCAGTAAAGTGAGAATATCCATGAATGAGATGACTTCTTGGTGTTAACGGTGACTGAGAGATCTGAGTTATGTTCCACTGTAACTCCATCTATACAGTCATTAAGCTGTAAAGACATCAAAAGGAGGCAAAAAAAAAAAAAAAAAAAAAAACACAAATTACCACATAAAAGCATTAACAAAACCTCCCTGCAGCATCATTATCATTTTATTAACAAATGATAAAAGTATTGAATTCATTCTTCAGCCCATAACATCATGAAAGGTTCATTCAATTTGTTTACAAACTTAGGACATTTAGACTTGTTAGCAGCTCCAGGAGCCTTTTTAACTGCCTCTCCAGGTACTTATTTGCCAAGAACTATTAGGATGCAGCTTGCTGTATTATAATATACAGTACTATATTACACAAGAAGACGAAAGGACGAATGCATGCAGACAGTGATTTGTTTGTTGCCCACCGCCTGGTAACCCAAGCTTTGTCGCTAGGACCGTGCACACAATGTAACTGGATCATCAACTGGATGATTCAGGCACTGGTTGCCTAGAAAACCTTCTTTCGTATATTTCTACGTCCACATTTTTTCAGAGTAACTCAAGTGGTAGCTACTTCCCCCATAAGACAGTGCTTCTCAAATAGAAGGGGGGGGGCATATATGACCCTAGGGAACATGATTAAATACTTAGTACAGTATGGCAAAAAAAAGCAAGTGAAACTGCACATCATCTACAGTAGGTAGCAGTGGCGATTTCACCGTGTTCTCTATGGTGTAGGGCAGGGGTCCCCAACCTTATCATTGCGGACCGGTCAATGCTTGACAATTTTACCGCAGACCGGGGGGGTGGCATAGATTGTTTACATTGTAAATATAATTAATTTATATAAATTATTATTATTTTTTATTAATATTACAGACGTTCCCCGACTTACGTTTTTAATTGGGTCCGGACGGCCAAACGTAAATTGAAAGTGAACGTAAGTTGTTACAGTGACGTATGATGCTCATAATGCACTATACATCCATAAATACCATTACCGTATCTCATAAAACACCCCGAAATCAATTATTGTAAACATAACATTGTAAAATAATATCAAACATATCAAATAATATCAACATTAATTTCAAATAAATTAAATTCAAGCAAAATAATTTCAAATAGGTACATTTTAATCAAATTCACTCATCAAATATCAAATACAGTATCAAATATAACCTTTAACATTCTCCATGATGAGCTGAATCACATTACATGAAGCTGAGCCGAGTCACTTTATGAAGCTTAAAACAGCCAATCAACGCTTACAATATGTGAGACGCTCAACACCGAAAGTAGTTTACTTATTTGTACTTGAGACAAAGCGTGGGTTTTCGGACTTCCGGTCTTTCAAGTGAGCAAGGGCGCCGTTGAATACTGGTTTAGTACTCAGCCTGAACTGATGTGAATCACCAGCAATGTGGAGAGTTCGCTTTCTTTTCTGGATTCGGGTTTTCATTCATATTACAACTCTCTTTGCTTAACGGAGTATGCATGGTAGATTGCGCCGATCCGAGCAGATAGTTAATTCATCTCTGTGTATGAGACTTGCACACATTCTAGTAGGCTTACGGTTCTGACCAACCATATTTACTTAGGATTACAAAAGTCCGCAAAACAGTGTAAACACAAAGATCACAGAGATGACGTCTTAACTCAAGGGTAACACGTTATATAACTGAAATATATAAAACGATGTATATATATATATAACTGAACTGGGAAGAAGGAGGGGCACATTTAGTCTGTCATTTGTAAACAATGGACGCAGGTTCATTACGTCATTGCATCATTATGTCAGCGTACTACGTAGGTACGTCTAAACTTGAAATTTGACAATTTTTTTTGAGAAAAAAAAACGTAAAATCAAAAAAAACTTAAAACGGATGAGTGCAAGTCGGAGAGTGTTTGTATTATTATTAAGAAGGAGAAGAACTCCTTGAATGTTATTTTTGAACAGCTGAAATAAAGTTGGTTGTGAAGTGGAGACTGAACTTTTCTTTAAAAAAAAAAAAAAAAAACAACAAATAAACTAACAAAAAAAAACAACAACAGGTGATACTGCAGCAGCTGGGAGAATAAAGGCTCAGTCTCATCCAAAATACCGCTATTGTTTGAAACATGTCCGACTTGCCTCTGTTCATGTGCCGTCCCCTTGTGGGTTACATTTTAGCGCTCAAATGACCGACAAGTAACTGATAGAGTCCTGTCATTTTTCAAAATAAGATTGTTCATACCCAGATAATTAAAAAAAAAATGGAAATAATTAATTATGTCTTCTGCGGACCGGTACCAATTGAGCCATGGACCAGTACCAGTCCGCGGCCCCGTGGTTGGGGACCCCTGGGGTAGGGAGCACAGTAAGTGGCCACTGCCACCTCCTGTAGAATATGCGCCAATTACACTAGGTGTTCCCTATGGTGTAGGAAAGAAGCACTGAGCAAAATGATATTAAGTGCAGTAAACACTATTTATAGACACACGCGGGGAAGTGGGGGGCTGTTGAAGCATAGAATTTTTTTTTCTTCCTATAAGGGGAAATCACAGAAAATAATTGAGAAGCACTACTATAAGAACATTTATCCGGGGATTTAGCTCAGTTGGTAGTGCGTCCGCTTTATCCACCGGAAGGTCGAAGTTCGAATCCGGCTGCGTCATACAATAAGACATTAAAATTTGGCAGTTGTTGCTTCCTGCTTGGCGCTCAACATCAAAGGACAGTACATCGCAATAACTGGCGCTGCACAGTGGCGACAGGGGCCTTGAGCACAAATAAAAATTTCATGTATGTAATGTACTTTGACAGTAAAGAGTTATTATTATTATTATTATTATTATTATATATCATTTGCAAAAATACTTTAACAGTGCACCCACATTTCATTTATTTTATTTTACATATTGCAGTTTTAAAGGTCACAGCTTCACTTTGTCTTGCTCCTGAAACATTTTTGTAACACACACTAGTAGCTGTATAGCTATCACAAAATACCATATTTTCCAGTCTACACGTAGCACTATTTTTCATAGTTTGGCTGAGGGTGTGACTTATACTCCAGAGAGACTTATATCTGAAATTATTACATACAATTCTATTCGTCATATGTCACATGTTCATTATTTTCACACTTACAGCCGCAAATTTCAACAAACAGTAACTTAAAAGCAGAACCGGACTGAACAGAAATTGAAATCCTATTCTGCGGATTACAAGTTGCAAGTCATGAAATATGCAGCAGAAAATGGTAATCAAGCAGCAGAGAGAAAGTTTGGAGTGAACGAGAAAGTTGTGAGGGACTGGAACAAAGTGGAGATTACTATTAATGCAATGAAGAAAATAAAAAAAAAAGATAATCGCGGGTAAAAGCTACATGGCCACATCTAGAGAAACGAGTTTACTCATGGCTGCTTGAGCAACGTACTGCAGGGAGAGGCTTGTCAACAACATACTTCCCCACGCCCAAGGAGATGCATATAAATAACGTTGTGGGAGGACCTTCTTGGTGTTATCACTTCATGTAACTAAACTGCCTCTCTTTCAGAGCAAGGGCCACAACGTCACAAAAATTACCAGCAGATTTCCAAGTCAAGGTAGACAGTTTCCATAAGTTTGTTGAAGAGAAAGTAACTGCAGATAACATGACACCGGATCATAATTATTACCATGGACGAGATCCTCCTCAAAAGTCCCCATGGGCTTTTAAGACGAGATGTTTGTACTTGGTCCTGATTTATCTCAAATAAATTTTCACAAAAATGCGACTTTTGTTTTGTCTTTATTATGCCTTTTTTGGCCAATTCGACTTGTACTCCCGAGTGACATGTGGTCCGGAAAATACGGTAAAACAACATACTGATTTTTTTTTTTTTTTACTCTCGTTCTTGCGCACCCGATGTACTACTCGTGCAGATTTAAATAAATGTTTCGGGTTATACAACATCTGTGTGCAGTTATAGAATGAAATTTTCATTCAAAATAAATAGCAGGTTGGCATCTTTTTAAATTTAATGTATACGGCATTAGACCTCTTCAAATTTGACCTTTTTCCACCAAACATATGCAAACTGATATTATTCCCATTCTCCAAGGTTTAAATTAACTAAATATACCAGTTATTTTTATCTTAGACCTTGGCTATGCCTGCCTCAAGAGCCATGTAGTTTTATTGTCGACGTTGTTCAAAAACGCTGCAAAATTCGGGATATTATGTTCTTGTTTTCTTTGTAGCTTCACCAATCTGTAAAAAAACTGCATCGACAAATTGTGAAACAATTTCAGAATATTGAAATTTAAATATTTTCTCATCTAAAGTACATAATATTATGCAGAGAGATCTCTGTGTGTAAAGGACAAGGATGAAAATCAATATTGGATGCCTGTGATCTTCGGGCAGCACTGCATTAAAAACAGGCATGAATCCACCATGGCAATCACTGCAGGCCTCAGGAACACTTCCACAGAGCGTTATCCGAGTTGTATTACTGCCAGTGGAGACTGTGTGTAAAGGCAAAAAGTATAATGTACTCTCACGCTGACTGTCTGAGCTCTTGGATTGGTCAGAAGATATTGACTTATTTTCTCTAAGAGTGTTTCAGACACTGTCACTTCTCGACTCAGATCACAACTGACCCAGAGCAGAGAAGCTGCTTACTACAAGTTGTAGAGTACCACAGGAAGAAATTTGACAGTTTCAAGAAAGCCACATTAAACAAGTGACAATACATGTATTAGTGACATCCTATCTTACAGTTTCTTACACAATATATGTATCAGTGCAGTGCTATCATACTACCAAATTGGTTTTTTGCAGTTTCCCAATTGTTTGTGCATTAAAATTAGTTAAACATATGAACACCTGTATAAATTTTACTACCGTTTGCAAGGAAATTTTACTAGCTTTCATTTGGTACCACTTTCAATGCTATAGCATCAACCTTTGTGAAGCTTCAATGAAAAAAAAAGGACACAATATCCTGAATTTTGCAGCATTTTTTGAAAAACGTCAAGAATAAAAATACATGGCATTGAGGGAGGCATAGCCAAGGTCCAAGATCAAAACAACTGGTGTATTTAGTTAATTTAGACCATGCAGCATGGGAATAATATCAGTTTGCATATGTTTGGTGAAAAAAGGTCAAATTTGAAGAGGTCTAAGACAGCAGACAAGAAAAAGCAAACTGAACCGAGTTGGGTTTTTTTTTTTTTTTTTTTTAAAAGAGTGACAATGCACAACTTTTACAGCACAAAGCACAGGGGGTTTTTTGGGAGGAGGGAGGAAACAAAAGGTCATATCGTGTAACTTAATATTTTTGGAATGGAATTTTGTTGAAATGCTCAGATTTTAGATTCCTGATTTAGATTATTGAAGCTTTTGTATGCCATTTTCATACAAGCTTCAGCTACTTGGGATAATTGAATTACTCCACGATCTTAAGTCAGTCAGACAGTCATTACCGAACTAGCTATAAAACACCGTACCACTTTCTCCGGTGCAAGGGAGTTAATCCACTTCTCAATGAGTGCCTCTGTGTAATTTTCAATGTAATGCTTCCCATCTTGCTGCTGCTTGAGACGGATGAGTCTGGAGGCATAGCGCTGCTGCCACTCAGTCAACTCTTCCTGAGAGTGGGCCGAAGTGCACTGGGCTCCATATCGACACAGCCCCTGTTCTAGAAACCTGCATGGAATCACATGGTTATAGTAACAAGCATGTCGAGGAACATGAATAGAACATCAATATTATGTAAACACATGCCTCACTAAGCCTGCAAGAGTACATGCTTATTTTAAATCCTGAGGCACGGTAGAACTCTGCTCTATTAACTAGCACAGAACACAGTGGTTGCAACACTCAGGCAAAGAAACTGTAGATAGTAGTATAGCTGTAATCAAAGCATGATAAATAGCAAGATATTTTAAAAATTACACAAATATATTTTCTTTTTTGGAGATGTCTACTAAACACTTACAGGTGAAAGGTTGACTTACAGGTTTTTCAAAAGTTCAACACAACTGAAAGCAGGGAAGCCTTTTTTTTTTTTTTTTTTTTTTTTTTTTAAATAGCATACTTAGAGTTTACATTGAATGACCAAATTTAATATTAGAGTACAGGGAGCCCTCGCTACTTCGCGCTTCAATTCATGCGGCATCATTGCATTGCGTTTTTAATAAATATTCATCGAATTATAAAATAAGGCAATTAAGGAAGAATCGGGGGAGGAGTTAAGGAAAATGCTACAAAAACAAGGCCACTTATGCAAAAAAAAAAAAAAAAAAACCAAACCCCAAAAACACTAAACAAAAAACAACCCAAAACCTCCCATCAAAACTGGATACATTGTTGCATCTGTGTGTGCACGTGCATCTGCGGGCACGCATGTATGTGTGTTGGCTACTTCTCATGCATCTGTATTTATATTTTATTTACATCTTATGTTTTTTTAATGTTTAATTGTTATTATAAGCATTTATAGTGTTGAATATGTATGTGTGGCAGTGGTGGCCTGGTGGTAAAGGGTGCTGAATCGCTGATCCTAAGGTTGGGGGTTCGAGTCACCCCCCCACCCCCCCACCCCCACCCCCCCCCCACACACACACACACACACCCCCGACCCAGTGCAGCTGACTGGGTTATCAAAGGCCGGCCATGTCTCTCACTGTCTATGGTGAGAGGCGGTAAAAAGAACCATTGCTGACTTTCATAAAGAGTAGCTGCAAAGCCGTCATCGTGTTTCTGTCCCTTGCTAAAGGGTTGTGTCAGGAAAGGCAGCCGACGTAAAAATAAACCTATGCCAAATCAAATGTGTGAATCAGATGATTCACCAAAAATCTGTGTGATTCACCAAAAACCTGAGCCACTCCATAAAGTCCTCATTTCTCTCCAAAACCTTTATGGAGTGGCTAAGGTTTTAGGTTGTTTTTTTTTTTTCCCTTCATCAGTTCAAAACATTGGGAAAAAATAAACCCAACAGTGGTGGAAATAAAATGTTATGGTCCCCAAGTTTGTCAAAACAATGACATGATGATTATGTGCTGTATGCAAAGCTAAAGGCAAAATATAATTTGCGTGTGTAACTTGTTTTTTGGCCTGGCAGTACACATTATTACTCGCCAACTTATTATTTTTATTATGACTGTTTAGTATGTCTGTTTATAGACAAATTTTAATGTTACATTTTCCACAGTGCTGCAGGCGGGACATGGAGAAAGACTACAGAAAGGTTGGCTGGTTGTCATTGATGAATCATCAGTGTTTCCACAAATCTGATACACTGTGGGCCGAATACAGAGTCACTCTGTATCACACACAATGTGAAATGATGTGGCTTTTTTGTCATGGCTATGTCAGATATGTATCGATTGTGAGGTCATATGAGTGCAGGCGTCAGTCAAGGCTGTCTACTTAAGAAAAAGGCATTAAAGGGGTTCTGCCACGAGTGTCGTGTATGCACAGCGTTTTGCTTTTATTTTCACATAACCACAAATTAAAACACTGAACACCACTGAGACTTTGTTAAAATACTTGAAAGTTTTAGGGTTCCCAAGTAGCACACCGACATGGTGGGCGACCATCAACTCACAGATCGCAGGTTCAAATTTAGGTTCCTCCCACAGCCAACTGTGACTGGGAATCCATGTGAGCCAACTGGCTGAGGTCTCAAGGAAGAGGGGGGTGGCATACGCTCACTTCTCTGACACTCACAACAAGCGCCTGCCACTCATGGATGTCTGAGAGCTCATTGTGGCGGGACAGTGCTTTACCCCCGGAGAGCATTAAGCTGCCCACACATACGCATGGTTCGAAAAGAGGTGGCGTCTAATCATGGAGGGGAAAGTGCATGTTTACACCCTCTTTGGTTGGTGAAGACTGTCATCAGGAAGGCAAAATTTAAAGAGTGAGAATTAAATGCAAACCATTTATAATTATGTCTATATTTCTGCATAAATATCTATCTGTAAGTGGCAAAAATGTGTGATATTGGTCAACCATGGTGTGTGTGTATATATATATATATATATATATATATATATATATATATATATATACACACACACACACACACACACACACACACATACATACACACATACACAAAATCACATTATTAAATCAAGGTTGGGACCCTGACAGCCATTCCAAAACGTTTGCTTTTTTTTCTTTGGTAGAATACCTGGTGACATTCTACACACTATTGTATTGCTGCCTGCCTGACTTTCTCCAGTAGTTCAGTTTATGCACAGAGATTCTGACATTTTAAAATAGATTCATTGTTCCACCAATGATGGCAAGCTGTTATGCCCAAGATGGAGAAAAAAAAAATTAAAAAATTAAATTAAAAACACATGATCAAATCATAATTGTACGACCTCCATAAGTGTTTTACTTTTGCCAGACTTCACATTTAAACTAAAATTTTGGTTTTAGCAATCCAAATAAAACTGGTGAAGAGGCTTCTGGCTTGTCTAAATGACCTTCAGCAAACTATTTTTGAAATATTAATCTTAAATTTTTAGAAATCAAAACCACTAAGTGGAAACAGCATCCATACTACTGTAATACAAACAATTAAGCAAATTAAATCAAAGAAATGTCAACGCTTTAACTTTATACTTTACCTTTTACACAGCGTATATTCCTCGCTGCTAGTCACCCCTCGAGGAGGAGGCCGAAACTGCCAACCTTCTTGAACATCTGTTCCAGATCCAGGCAAACAGATATAGGGACAGAAAAAGGAGAAGAGAAAAAAAAACTGTTGAAATACATTACACACTTACACACAGCTACCAGGGCATGAGACTGAGCCAAACTATGAGACCCTAAAGTGGTTGTGAAACTGGTGGTCAGATGAAGGAAACTCACCCTCCTCAGTGTCTCCTGGCTGCTCCACCACCATTTTATTGCTTACAGCCTGTTAAGCAAACAAACTGATGAGTGGCACTGATCAAGTATTTCTGTGCTATTCGCAGCTAAAACCGAAAGTTTACTATGTACACAGTCTCAATTATGCTTAGACTGGCCCTAAGGTGGCCTTCCCAAACACTAACAGACATAACGAGAAGGGGGGAAAAAACCCTAAATTTTACCTCCATTTCAGACAAAAGTATCTTCAGCCTCGTCATATCCTTCGCCATGATTCCATTCTTCAACAAAGCAAAATTGTGTTAATTTTTTATTAAATCCATGAAATGATCCAGTTCAGTAAAAGGTACTAAATATTACAATAACAAGTAAAGTTGTGATAATGATAATGTGTTCCATCAAAGGTTAACATATTAAACCAGAGTTTCTTCTTTCCAGGCTATTTCAATGCTAACAGTATTATTGTTCAAATCAGCAGAGAAAGCAACTTTTTAGACAAAATCTGTCAAATCTCATACTTTTAACATTAGTGTCATGTTACATTCAAATAATATAACATGCGTGATCTCGTGACGAGGCAGAAGTTGCAATAAAAAAAAGTAAAGAATACTTTATTAATAAATTGGGGAAGGAAATTATTATTACGAGTACATGTCGCTGCCCATCAAGCGAAATGTAATTTCTTGCATCCATCGAAGAACAGGTGCGCGGAAGAAGGCCATTTAGGAATTTGTTTTTTTTTAACAGAAAAAGTGGCCGAAGCATTTTAACCCAATCTTGGAATTGAAACCTTTTTGACAGACATGTGGAACAAGTAGCCTTTATTACTCAGTTCCATTTTTCCTTCCCAATATCGACATTGACCCTTCGGCACTTTCTGACACTGATCCTGTATCCAAGCATTACAGTAAACAACATGAACACGTACAGAAGAAAGAATAATCTAAAATATCTCCGAATTAAATTATTAGTTTATTACACACAGACAAACACTAAACCGTTGATAAAATAAAAATTTATTATTCCAGTATAGTACGTAAGTACATGTTTATGCGTGAGATTTTATGTTCTGTAGCATGTTTAACAAACCATACCAAAAGGATAAACTTTATTACAGTACTCTTCATGTCCTTTTACATTGAACTTGGAGTGACGTCTCCAAGATGGCGCTGCCCAGAGGACGACGTCGCGGAGTTCTCAGTGTCAAATTCTATCTTTGTTCGTTTTAATTTGTTTTATTTGTTGTTTTGTTTGTTCATGTTTTGCACTATGCTCATCTACGACCGGTCGACTGTACTACAGCTATAAGATCGGAGTATTTTCGGGTGTATATAACTAAGCAGAGCTAACATGCTATGGTAGGCAGCTCAATGCGAGCCGCATCTCAGCTACCAAAGAAGCCAAGGCGGGAAGGGGCCGAACGACGACTCCGGCACTTGGGATTGCAGGGGATGAAGGCCATATAGCTGGCTGGTATAATCGCCTTATCGGGGGTACTCTCCTCGAGCCATGTTCCACAGAAGCACAGTCCTGTAGATCCCTCTGCGCTGCAATCTGAGCATGAAGCTCGTCCATCTTGTTTCGCAGGGACTTAACATTTTCAAGCAGTATGGCGTGAATTGCTAACCAAGCGCCAGAGAATCTGAGAACTCCGGTTTTACTTCCGGGTACAGAACTCACGGACTATGTCGATTCACGGGAGGGCTCAGAGCCGAACCCCCGCGAATGTCGAGGGTCTACTGTAATTCCTATAAGATAACTGGTATTTAATTCTAGGAATGTGACGATGCATAGGTGCATTTTACCTCTCAATACACGCATCCCTTGCCACTTCGCGTTTTGAACTTCGCGATCTTGGTGCATCGTGATATTTTAATATTAAAAAAAAAAAAAAATCAATCAAAAAAATTCAAAATTCATGCTGAAACTCGCATGTACGCAAGCGGAAGGCAGGGCCCAAGGCAGGCTGCGTCCATTGTTTAGAAACGACAGACTGAAGTGACCCTCCTTCCAAGTTCAGGCAGGGACTGCCCACTCAACTCAATCTCGCAAGCTGATTGGCTTAGACGCGTGACGCTGTAGCCTCACACATTCCCGCGGGAATTTTTGTGATTTTGTGATCTTATAGTGTTTGTGAACGTCCTGCACCATCTAAGGCATCCAATGAACCCAAAAAAAAGTGAAATATGATGACAGTGACCCAAAAAGTGACGTTGCTATATATGCTGACGGGGGGCAATACGTATGCCCATGTAGCACGCCATTACAGCATAAATGAATCTACTGTGCGTTACATCAAAAAAAGACTAAGATTAAGATCAAGTGGAGAAGAGCTATTGTCAGAGGTGAGTACAGTACTTAAAGTATTTATGTATAAATTCTATTTAAATATTAATACATTACAGTATTTACATTATGCATATAACTGTGTAATGTTTAATATTTTTTTTTTTTTTTTTTTTTTCCTTGGCATCCGTCTGTCTCTAGAGACAATGGAGTCTGCACCTAGGCAGGTCTATCAATTAGCTGAGAGGCTGCAGCGCCGGCTGTGGCTGAATAAGCCAATGCGGGAGATGCAGCTCCTACCACACTTGCTGCAAGTGTATTCTGCAGTAGGGATCGTGGGGCAGGCTGTGGCAGACAGAATTCTCTGCTGTTTGCGGTTCTTCTTCTCCTCATGCTGGATCTCTCTCGCCTCCTCGGCCTGCTGCACACGGATTTTACCTTTCCACGCCAGCTAGAGCGGTCGGAGCTCGCTGCCTCGAGATCTACTGGGTTGATGCTGCATGACTTCAGGTCCCTCTTGCAGACATCCTTGTAGCGCAGGGCGGGTCGTCCTGTTGGTCGTGTTCCTGAGGCGAGCTCGCCATAGAGGATGTCCTTTGGAATGCGGAATTCATCCATCCTGCAGATGTGTCCGAGCCAGCGCAGGCGCTTCTGGGAGAGGATGGCGAACATGCTTGACATGCCTGCCTGGGCCAAGACGCAGCGAGCTGGAGCCACGATCCTGCCAGGTAATGCCGAGGAGTCGTCTGAGGTTGCGCAGGTGAAAGGCGTTTAGTCTTCGCTCCTGGTGCATGTATAGGGTCCAGGCCTCACTGCCGTATAGAAGCGTGTTCAACACGCATGCTTGGTACACCTTCATCTTCGTGTTTAGGGTCAACCTGGGGTTGTTCCACACACGCTTCGCTAGGCGGGCCATGGATGTTGCTGCTTTGCCTATCCTTACGTTTAGCTCAGCATCCAGGGATAGGTTGCTGGAGATGGTGGAGCCAAGGTAGGTGAACTTGTCCACCACTTCCAGGGTGTAATCGCCGATGTTGATTGTGGGAGTTGTGCTGACATCCTGACCCATGATATTGGTTTTCTTGAGGCTGATAGTGAGTCCAAACTCTGTGCATGCCTCCGCGAAGTGATTGATGAGTCGCTGAAGGGCGGCTTCAGAGTGAGCAGTGAGGGCAGCGTCGTCAGCAAAGAGCATATCCCGGATGAGGACCTTGCGCACCTTGGTCTTTGCCCTGAGGCGGGCGAGATTAAAGAGGTTCCCATCACTCCGTGTGTGGAGGAAGATGCCATCTTCGGACTCGCTGAATGCGTAGCGCAGGAGCAAAGAGAAAAATATGCCGAAAAGTGTCGGGGCCAGGACACACCCTTGTTTCACGCCGCTCTTGATTGGAAAGGGGTCTGATCATGTTCAGTTATACTGAACTGTGCCAGACGTGTTGTCATGGAATGACTCGACTATCTTCAGGAGCTTGGTGGGACATCCAATCTTCTGGAGGAGGGTGAAGAGGCCAGACCGACTGACCAAGTCGAATGCCTTGGTCAGATCGATGAAGGCGAGGAACAAAGGACGTCGCTGCTCACGGCACTTTTCCTGCAGCTGCCGAAGGGAGAACACCATGTCAATGGTTGATCGCTTTGCCCGGAACCCGCACTGCGACTCGGGATACACACGGTCTGCAAGTACTTGCAGGCGGTTGAGGACTACCCTTGCAAAGGCTTTCCCTACAATGCTGAGAAGAGAGATCCCACGATAGTCGTTGCAATCGCTGCGGTCGCCCTTGTTCTTGTAGAGCGTGATGATCTTCGCATCTCGCATATCTTGGGGTATCGTTCCTTCTTCCCAGCACTGATGCAAAAGCTCATGGAGATGCCAAAGGAGGGAGCTCTCTTTTGCAGCCTTCATCACCTCTGGAGGGATTCCGTCGCTGCCTGGTGCCTTCCCGCTAGACAGCGAGTTAATGGCCTTGCTGAGCTCTTCGATGGTAGGTGGCGAGTCGAGTTCTTCCATGGTGGGCAGTGGGATGGTGTTCTCCATGGCTGTGTCAGTGACAACATTCTCTCTGGAGTATAGCTCTGAATAGTGCTCGGCCCATCTCTCCATCTGCTCCCCACGGTCCTTGATGATGTCGCCGGAGGTGGATTTGAGGGGTGCGATCTTGGTGGCACTTGGTCCGAAAGCTTTTTTCATCCCCTCATACATGGCACGGGTGTTTCCACAGTCCGCAGAGGTCTGAATATCGCTGCAAAGCTTCAGCCAGTAGTCGTTGGCGCACCTGCGGGCGACCCTCTTGGCATTGTTGCGGGCTTCTCTGTAGGTGGCCAGTGATTTCTCGCATGGCTTCCTCTTGTACTCAAGGAGCGCAACACCCTTGGCGGCTATGGCAGGCTCCATATCTTCAATCCCAGCCTCGAACCAGTCCTCGTTTTCCTGACTCTCTTCCCGAAGGTGTCTGAGGCGGCCTGGTATACGGCATCGCGGATGAAGTCCCAGCGTGCTGTGGCGTTGTCTGTGGGGCAGTCTTCCAGGGCGTTGTCGATGGCCTCAGCAAAGCATTTGCGCAGCTCGGGCTTTGAAGTTCTGGCAGTGTCGATGCGGGCTGGCCCTTATGTTTGGAGCGGTGGATCTGTTTGGGTCGTAGACGCACCATGCTTCCGACCAGGGAATGGTCAGTGTCGCAGTCTGCACTATGGTAACTACGTGTGCAGAGCACGTGGTTCAGCATGGGTCTCCTGGTGATGACGAAGTCCAGCTGGTGCCAGTGCCTCGACCTGGGATGTCTCCATGAAACTCTGTGGTGGGGCTTGGTGGCATAGAAGGTGTTGGTAATGGCGAGGTCATGGAAGGAGCAGAGCTCAAGTAGCCGTTGTCCATTCTCGTTGAGCTTGCCAATGCCAAAGTGTCCAATGCAGCGTGGCCAGGCGGTGCAGTCTGCTCCCACCCGGGCATTGAAGTCTCCGAGCAGGAACAGGTTTTCCTTCACTGGTATCTCTCTGATCCTTGCCTCAAGCTCCTCGTAGAATGCATCTTTGCCTCAGTTGTGGAGCCGAGTGTTGGGGCGTGGCGCAGAAAATGTGTGTAAGTCCCGAGGAGGTGGTGAGTCGGAGTGAGAGGATGCGCTCGGTTCCCTGAGAAGGAGGTTCAATTGACGACAGCAGGGAGTTGCGAACTGCGAAACCAACCCCATAGAGCCGCCGCTCGTCTGCCTCCAGACCTTGCCAGAAGAACGTGTAGTCCTTCTCCTTGAGACTGCCACTTGAAGCAAGGCGTGTCTCCTGTAGGGCGGCGATGTCGATGTTCCGCTTGGCCAGCTCACGGCTAATGATGGCGGTTTTCCTTGTGTCGTCGACTTGCTGGAGGTCGTCAGTGAGGCCGGGACACATCGTTCTGACGTTCCAGGTTGCCAGCCGCAGGGCTGGCGGTTGCTTTGTCTTTTTCTTTCTGTGTTTGCCTGGTGCTCAATTTTACAACAAGCCTGTTGATTTTGATCTAAGCTTCACACACCCGATGAAGCAAGCAAGTTGTGGCGGGGTAGTACCTTATTGCCCGGGGGCTGCCCGGGTTGAGGCGGGCGGTAACTTCCCAATGGAGTCAGAGGACTCCTCCCACCGTCGAGAGCAACCCCTAGCGCCCGGCTCTACACCAAACGAGCCTGGGCTTATCACTGGTGTCTGCTGCTCCCCGTGTTGATGTCTATGCTGAGACAGCGAAGCTGGAGTGACCTCTCCAGGTGCAGGCCTGGGCAAGTGGTAGGGAGATCCTGGAGTGCCCAGTGCCAGGATCCCCCTCTCGGCGTTGCTGTCAGAGTCCGGCGGAAAGGCAAGCCAGTACAGCCGGTGCCAGCGCGGCTGCAGGAGGTGTCAGAGGGCGTCACAGAGCTCGGCCAACTGCCTTCGGGCCTCCTTACCGGATTTTCTATCTGGGTTTACTCCCATAGCCTTTGACCAGCCAAGGCCGACCTGCAAGGCAGCAGGAAACTCATGGAGGGCGGGGTTGTTCATTTTCCCGTGCAGATGCGAAGCATCTGCCCACTGCCCCAAAATGAGAGAAATGAGAGGGATGATCCTACTTTGCGGTTTTTCGAGTATCGCGGCCAGGTCTGGTCTACATTATACGCGATATTCAAGGGGTGACTGTATGATTTGTCAAAAATGTACCAGAAAATCAGCTGGAAAACATGTGTATATTCCAAAAAAAAAAAAGATTCTCAAAAACCTCCTGAAATTGACAAAACTTTATCTTCTGTATATTCTATAGGACAGTGGTACCTCACCTTACGAAAGGCTCACCATAACGAAAACTGCAGGTTTCGAAAAGCATTTTACTAAAATTTTTGTCTCAGGATAGGAAACAAGTTCAAGTTATGAAAGCGCCAACTTAAAAATTCAAACACGCCATACAAACAATGCACGAGCTGCTTTCCCATCAATGACGTTCAAACATCCCGTCCCACTGGCCTCCCATTGGCTAACAGCTGAGCTGTCGTTTATGTCGCCTTCACCCAAGCACCATCTTGGACAGGTCCACCTGACTCCATCTAGGACAGGGATCCCATTGCCTCGGAGGAATGACGCAGCTACCTCCCATTGCTTATTATAGAGTTGAATCCCCCATGATGCTTTGTGTGTAAAGGACAGAGTTGTTACTGTTTTATGCTTTATTTCTTGACTCAGGCTTTTAACCTTCCATAAACATTTGTAAAATTATAATTCTGCTAAGAAGACATGGTCAACACGCACGCATGTGCACACACAGTGAGAAGAAGAAACGGACTCGAGTGATATCACAAAGGAATATGGCTAAACCGGTCTACCATCGGTACGATATTGAAGCAGAAGGAGGTCTTAAAAGGTATGCTTTTATAATTTTTAAAGGCTTTAGGGGGTAGTATTGGGAGCCTTGAAACGAATCACGCGTTTTACATGTAAAAAAGCTCTGGAAGGTATTAATTTCGTAATGAGGTACCACTATACTGAACTACATTATAAATATATTAAAAGGAACCTTTTACATTTGAAGCCAATGGAACACGTTATCATTCTTTAACTCCGTTAAATACAACTCCCAACTCATGATCACTAGTGTAGTAGCTAATTTAAAAAAAAAAAAAAAAAAAAAAAAAAAAAAAAAGTTACAGCACTTCAGAATTCCTCAAATGAATAAAAAGCGGGTCGTGTGTGTGTGTGTGTGTGTGTGTTGAGATTTACCAGCGGTTCTCCATACAGAGCTTTTGAAAGAATGGTAAAGACTTCCTGTAGGCTTCCATCCAGCATCATTTTCTGCAGTCCGGCCCTGAAACTTCCCTCGCCCTTCGCCAACTCCTCAGCCAGCACTACACATAACCACACATGCAAGGAGGTAACGTTGACCACATGAAGGAGTCTTTGATTTTGAATTAGGTCATGGAAAGCTGCGTTCACACATTAAGCGACCATTGGGGGTGAAATGTCAACGATCGCGCACAATCAAAGGGAACAAGAAGCAAAATTTTCTCGCATGACATGAAGTGAGCGAGCATGGCATTTAACTGAGCTGAACTTTTAAATGACACAAGATGAGAGGTGAACAATCGGAGTTTTAAATAAATTGTTTATTGACAGACACTTTCAAACACCGCATTCCACTTACTGTTTTCATATGGAAACCATAAACAGTAGTTAGCTAGTTAACGCGAATACAAGGTTTTGCTAACACCTTTTCTTAATGAATCCTAACAGTTAATGAGAAAAAAAAAAAAAAAAAAAAAAAAAAAAAAAAATCATAGGCGGTTCTGCCTAAAGTTCTGCTAATGGTCTAAACAGAGCTCCCCGGGATGATACCAAGCCCGTATCATTGGGTCGACCCAGCAGGAGCGTTGATATCATTGGTGATGGAAAGGAGAGCAAACTGTTCCTGGTTGATGATGCACAAGCATCTCTGTTCTGCACAAGCCGTGTGTTGGTGGTGATAATAATAATAAATCTATGATAATATGAGTTGAAATAAACTCAAACAATATAAGATAATGATAAATGCTCAAGGACCTGGTGTAGGAGGTGCGGTTCAGCTCACTATTTCACTTAAAAAAATTTGAAACAGGAAACACATCAGTGAGTTACTTAGACAATAAGAGCCGAGATGTGAAGCGATTCCCCTTTCTCGCAAGGTGATGTCAGACATTGCTTGTCGCTTCCTGTGTGAACGTGGCTTAAGACATGCTTTGTAAAGAAAAAGACTTCTTACTGACCATGCTTACAGTCTTCATCAGCCTGATCGTACTCCTTCTGCAGGAAATACACAAGCAAGATGTTAAAATTGTTGGATGACATTGAAATCATGATATACATGTTCAGGCAGGACGAGACACTGAAAACTGGATCAGAATAAAATTTGCTAAAAACAGCTTGAACCGAAAGAAACATCCCATTCTGACAGAGAATTTCATTGGACCGAAAAAAGGGGCCATCAAACTCGGATAATGTGGTAAATAAGAAAATATTCGCCAGGTCAATGTTTAAGATCGTTCAAATCCAGGTTGATGCCTCAGCCATCCATGACCAAGAGACCCACGGGAGGGAGGGGATGGCACACACCCATCTCCCTGTCATTCACAGCCATCACCAATCAATTAGTTGCACCTGTGAGCTCATTCCTTCCAAGTGGGTTAGGCTCCTCCTGCATCTGTATGTGCAGCAGTTCGTAAAAAGATGCAGATGGCAGCATCACATGGCATGAAGGGGAAATGTGCACGTTTACATCTTTCCCTGGTCGGTGATGGTCGCATTTGATAGGGAGACAACACTCAAGGTGTGGGAATTGGACACTTCTTTGAAATTTGGGCTTGTCAATCTATAAGTTTTAGAATGATTGCTACATGTCACACACGATGATAAAACCCAGTCAGGATTGTCTGATGTGTGTTCTAAATGTCAGATTATATGACAAAGATCATCTAATGATAAGAGAAATTGCAGAATGATTTAGAACAGTGATGGTGAGACTTCAATCTAAATTCTTAAGGCACTGCTAGATCCTTTCTCAACTGTTTCTTACCACAAAGACACTAAATCAACTACTGACAAGTATTCCGTTGCTATCTCAACCAGAACAGATAGAATTATTAATTATCCGAAACATTAAAGTAATTTGTAGTTTAGTGTTGTATTGCATATTTAATCACAGTAGTGCAGTACTTTGTCTGCATCAAGTTACGCAGATTGAAGTGCAGGTCCTTCTATCCTCCATGTTTCTGCTTCATGGATTGTATTTTTATCTGGTTCTGCTCCCCCACCCCATCCCACTCCACCTCAAATGAGGATGGGTTTCCATTTTGACTCTGGTTCATCTCAATGCTTTTCGGACTCGGGCATCAGACAACACAGTTATTCAGCAATCTCTCTAGTTTTGCTGGGACAAATTCTCAGATCTAGTGGAAGGTTGAATCTGCATTTCCCTTTCATGCCGAAGGAATGGGTATCCTTATGAGCATTTCTATTATTACTACTACTTTCTGCCAGGCTCTTGTATGCCTCCTGACGTCCAAGCGTTGTAACAATTTTCCATAAGGAGAGCTACACACTTGGAGGACTATGACAAAATAACTTATAATGTATTTTATCCAGCCCCAGTATCACGAGACTCCCTACTGGGGGATATAGAACATCTCTGTTGTATAATAGCAGAAATTGACAGTTCCAAATGGGTGAATCTTTTCTCTTCATGTTAATTTTCATGATTAACAGATTACCTTGATGTTTACTATATTGTATTTATGATCCACTTGGCTTTCCATTCATCTTTTTAATTACCTCTCAGAACATCTTTGTTTAAAAAAGAAAGAAAGAAAAAGAAAAACAAAACAAATCCCCTCCAGCTTTCTCTCTCTGCTTCACTGAGGATTCTGGGCATGTGATCGTGAGAAATTTTCAGTCAAGTGAGGTTTTCTTATCTTGGATGTCTGTTAATCTCCCTGCTGTCTCAGCAGCCTTCCAAGGCCTACAGTATGGTTTTACTGAGGTCTTTCAGACAGATTTATCAGCAATTATGACTAGAATTTGAGTAAAACTTAGTACAGGATTCTGATTAAATTGAGCTGTCCTGAATATCACATAGCAAAGAGTTTCCAAAGAACTCCAGTTTGCCTTTTTTTTTTTTTTTTTTAACAAATTGCCACCTTGGAGTTCTGAGCTGCATGTTCTACTTCTGCAGAAGGGAAAGTGGTCACTAATGACAGATGATTCCAGGCAGGCCAGGAAACATTGAGCAGTAGTTTAGGATCTTGCACAGAGGAATCAGTTGTAGAATCTGTGCCGTGTCCTGGTTAAAGTCAAGTATAAGAGCCATCATTCTAAAAACAAATCATTTTCTGGCTGTAAAATCCTCTAGTATCTTTTTCTTTTGTGGAACTGCATTAATCCCACAAGGGAAGTTATTGCCTCTGCATATAACTCATCCAAAGCAAACAAGCACGCATGCACGCACACGTAAACAGTGAGCACACCGTACACATTAAACTTGTATGCAAATAGAACACAAAACAATACCTTTATTGCACGTTACCTGAATCACCACTATTTTTAAATCGAAATATACAGGGATCCCTCACTTTCCGCGGATAATTGGGACCAAGATCCCCCCGCGACCACCGAATTACGCGAAGTAGGATCACCCCCCCCCAACTGATGTATGCATACATGTATATATGTGAATATAATATCAAGAAATACATATTCAATACTATAAATGCTTATAATAATTAAACATTTTAAAAAAACACAGTGGAACCTCGATTTTCGAATGCTCTAGAGGTCGAACAAATCGGAATTCGACCAAAAAATCCTTTCCCCAGGAAGTTGATCAAAAATCCGGAAGTCGAACACTAAAAAAAAGCTAGAAAAAATGAGACCAAGAGGGAGGGGAAATGCACGCTTTCTGGAAGTCGTTGATACAATATATCACCGTGATAAAGCTAAAGCTAGCAGCGCCGTGAACACCTTTATCGAGGAGTTCATGAGCCACTTCTGTAACTTTTTGAAAAGAAGGCAGGAACAAGCCACATTACAAATGTTCTTCAAGAAAAGAAAGGGACATCCTGAATAAGAGTCAGAAACAGAAAAAACACCTTTGACTAATTTACCTGAAGCTGTTATGGAAGGGGATCCTCCTCCTCCTCCTCTCTCCCTCTCCAACATTTACATATGCCAACTGCTCACCACCACAAAGGTAAAAATTCTTATTTTTATTGTTCTTATGCTTTAACTGTACTGTGGTTTCTATTTTAATGTGTTATGGTCTGTGTTGCAAGAGACTCTGGTTTTGGCGACTCTAACTCGCTCTCTCTCTATGATACAGGTGCTGGCGAGGGGCATGGCTGTCACACGCGGGTGGAGCGCTAAGTACACACACCCGATTCCACTCAGCAATCACCAGGCTATAAAAACGAGCAGCGCGCTCCTTCCGGTGCTAGAAGATTGTTCCTCTCCGTGACCCCGTTTCCCCGTGATCTCTCTGGCTCCTGGTTCTCAGCTCCGTGCTTGACCAGTTCCCTGAATGTTCCAGCTGAATGTTCCTCGCGTTACAGAAGTGCTAGAAGATTCTGTGACGCCAGGAACATTCAGCCGGACCCAAAAATTCAGGAGACAAGAGTGTGATGAAAACGGATGAGCTTTATTGTTCACAGGGTCCGGAGGTGGTTTCTCCTGCCACTCCACTTCCTTGGCTGGTGGGGCAGTGGCCTTACTCCTTTCCCTCTCCTCCTTAAGCCTTCTCCTTTCGTCTTTTGACTTATACATTCGCACTTCTGTAATTATCATCACTCGGGTGCACAATTCTGACCACCAGCAGGGAACGACGCAACTGCATCCCCCCGCAGACCCACCATATGTCTGCCAGTGGCATTGTCTGGTATTGCAGTACCTGGAGTATCCTTCTATACTATCCCATTATCTCGCTTTTTCTATGTGTCTTTTCCCTTTTAAACTTCTCCCCAACTTTCTAACCTTTCCTTCATCCTCTCACATTTTTCCTCATTAAATGTCCCCGTTATTGGCCACTGCAACTCTCCTCTCATGCGGTCACTCCAGTTCTTCATATATTTCTCAATTTCCTTTTTGGCTTCGTTATGTTTTATCGTGACCAACCCCACAGGGTGGTGGGTTGTTCCCCTTTACTCATGACACACCCTGTTTTTCTAACTACTACCTATGAAGCTTATTTTTTCTATTTGCCTTTTGTTAATGTGAGGTGCTTTATTTACTTTATTCACTTCTTTCATCTTCACTATCCTCCTGGGCCTGGCTGAAGTAGGAGCTGCTTGCACCTGTTGATATTTTTCTTTATATCAATCTACTTCTTCACTGCTTACACTGTGTGTGTTTTTGTTTTTTGCATAATGGGCCTTGTTTTTGCGGTATTTTCCTTAAATTTTCCCCCTATTCTTCTTTAATTTCCTTATTTTTAAATTCGATGAATTTTTTTTTAAAAACCCGATGCACTGAAGCCACATGAATTGAAGCGCAAAGTAGCGAGGAATCCCTGTATTGTGGAATAGCTTTAAATTCAATTCAATTCATTCTATTTGTACCGATAGCCTTCTCAAAACTGAAATGGTCACAAAGCAACCCTGTCCACTCCGTGACATGCAATGAGAGCCACCTATGTCTATTTGAACAGCGGCGCTACATGAATTGGGGGGGGGGGTCCTAAGTCTAACACACTCAGAGTGAAAGTGTTATCCGCCCCCTCATACAAATTAGCTCACAGATGCCAATGATTGGCTGGCGATCGCTATGAGTGACAGGGAAGGGAGCGTATGTGATCCCTCCCTCCCGTGAGAACTCAGCCAATCATTTCATATGGACCCCCGGGCACAGACGGCTGTTGCATTGACCCAGATTTAAACATGATCTCTGGGTTGAAGACCCTAGAAGACCTTGAAGATCCAGAATGAGCAAGTATGTGATGGTAGCAAGGAAAAAAAAAAAACCTTGGTCGACATGAGAAAAAAAAAGCTCGAGAGGATCCAGACTCAAAAAACAGAAACTCATCTAAAATATTGGAGCAGAAACTTCACAACAATTTAATCTGAAGTCTAGATGGTTGTGTGTGTAACAGTACCATTTTCACTATAAAAGCTTAGTAACCTTAAGGACATTACATATTTCAGTCATATGCATGTGTGGTAAAAGTCGGGGCAAAACTTCAAAAACATGGTTTTTGAAACCATGACAATTCCACAGCTGTTCTTGCCTTTGAGGAAAAGGCTTCAACTGCAAGAGTCAATGAGTTCTGAAATTTCTATATACATTGGATTTTCATCCATGATTAGACTATAAGATTTTTAAGCATTAAACCAGGATCTGGCCAGACCTAAGTTTTTAACATCTTCAACTAACCCAGTGCTTCTCAATTATTTTCTGTTACGCCCCCCCTAGCAAGAAGAAAACAATTCGCGCCCCCCCACCACCCACTTTCCGCCGCAACTATAAATTATAACTTTTTTCTATAATATAGTTACAGGTATATCGCTTCATTATATCGTATCCTTGTTAACATAAATAAAACAAAAAGAAAGAGATATAGTTCAACTTACAAGAATAACTTTTTTAACATTTTTTATTAGTCTGTAAAAGAAAGTGCATCAATTTGACTTAAATTTAAAAATAATAATATCCTTGTTACATTTTTGACAAACTTACCACACCATTTGCTGCTGAAAATAAAATCAATAAATAATTAATTCAAATTGACTTCAGAAACATTAACTCAGGAGCACAATATATAAACACTTTAACCTACAAAACAAGAACAAATAGAACAATTTGTGCTGATTTTTTTTCTCAAAATGAGGAAGCCAAGATTAATGGCTACAATGAGCACGTTTTGCAGCGCACAGCTTCTCAAAGCGAGGTTTGAAGCATGACACTGCAACTCTCAGCTCCTGCTCAATGTTTAGCTGGGACCTGTACTTGCTGCGCACAATGGGCAATGAGGGCGCCACTGCCAACTACTGGAGTGGATGTGCAATTACACTTTCTTGTAGTACGGCGGAAAAAAAGCATGTTCTCCTGGGTCACACGCGCCCCCCTCAGCATCCCATCGCGCCCCCCTGGGGGGGCGCGCCCCACTATTTGAGAAGCACTGAACTAACCCCAGCTGTTCCTGAAATTACTCTCTGTATAGAATATGTGCACATCTTGTAAAGGTGCCTGTTGTATGATGACAACTTTCAAACCATATAATACAACAGCCAATCAGTGATGTGATACATAAGAGCCAATCATTGCCTTGATGCAAACAGACCATGGACAGCTGCTATACTTTCATAAAAGTCAACTGAATCGTTTATTATACGTGAGGCGCTCCACTGAAAGTAGGCGCTTGTCGCAAGTGACGTATGGTGCTTGTGAGACAAAGCGCGACTGAAACAAGTATTCAACGTGCACTTGCTCACTTGAAAGATCGGAAGTCCGGATAAGCCACGCTTTAACTCACAAGCACCATACGTCACTTGCGACAAGTGCCTACTTTCAGTGGAGTGCCTACTTTCAGTGGAGTGCCTACTTTCAGTGGAGTGCCTCACGTATAATAAACGATTCAGTTGACTTTTATGAAAGTATGGCAGCTGTTCATGGTCTGTTTGCATTAAGGCAATGATTGGCTCTTATGTATCACATCACTGATTGGCTGTTGTATTATATGGTTTGCATGACTATGGTTGGCAAAGCTGTTGAAACTGGATTTCTCTCATTACGCAAAGCATCATAAAGCATTCTTTTTTTTCATGTTAAGTTGACTACTTCTAACCAAAGAATGTCCAAATAACAAATTAAAATACTTTTACAGACAAATCCATGAGTGACATCACTGACTGCCTGTAGGGACACCTCTGGTACTGTTCATTTGTGTGTGTGAGAGAGAGAACGAGCACGATAAAGAAATAAAGCATGCCTGTTCATAATTTTGTGCTTCTACTGATTTTTTTCCAGGAAAACACAAGTTCATAATTAGGAAACAAGGTTCTTTGTGCATATTACACAACTCACAATAACATTATGGGAAGCTTCAAATATAGGCAGACAATATACCATAAGATAACAAATCAGTATATTATGAGTTGGCTCACCCCCGAGCAAAGCATCCTGGGAAGCAAAAAAAAAACCCTGAAAAGCCAATTGATCAGATCCTTCAAACCTCCTGTCTCCATGAATTAAGAGCCAAAGCACTGTGTTGGGCCTGTGGTAGAAACAGCAAAGTATGTTCCTCAAGAGCCAGAACATCTCCGTCTACTAACACAGGACACAACTCCTGGAAAATAAGTCGTGTATGTCCCCCCGTGTATCTCTTATGATCAGCAAACGGGTGCGCAGGACTTATTCTCCCCAATTCAACCAGCAGGGAGATTTTGGATTGACAACTTTTTTTTTTTTAATTCAAAACTGTTCTATAAAGCACAGGTGCTACACACTTCTCTAGCTGTAAAACAATATAAAACAAGAATACAGGCCAATAATCACAGTTAGCATTCCCAAATGTCTGTCAAAAAAATGAATGGCAAAAATGCTAGGAGCTCACCAGCTGGAGCAGGGCTGCTATGCGGTAGAGGAGTGCACACTTGCGGAGGAGGGTTGCATTGGGGGAGGGTGGGGTCGATCCCAGGGCCAGCAGGGCTTCACTGCTATGGGCCACTGCTGCCTCATACTCCTGCCTCACTAACGATCCAATGGCCTCTTCACATGACTTCTGGGGCCTCCTGTCCTCCATGACTCTGGGACAGAGTATCTGAAGAATAGATGCAGAGCAAAGTGTAAGAGCAGTGCACAGTATGGACATTTAAACTCTAGAATTCCTGACCTAATCCAACACACCTGGCTGTCATCAACGTTTGATGTGGGTCTAAAGTATCTGAGCAGGAGATGCAGGGCAAGGTGTTATAGCAGTGCACAGTATGGACAGTTAGACTCTATAATTCCTGATCTATTCCAACACACCTGGCTGTTCTAGCACATCCTGAAAAGAAAAACAAAACAAAACACAAGTCTAGCTAAATAGATTCCCATATTATACAATGCTAGAATCCAAGTAAAATGTTATATAACCTGCTAGTAAATGGACTGATGACTAAATTAAGAGTATCAACATCAGTGTCCTTAGTTAAAGCATAAATATCCCATCCAGGCAGTATCTCTATCTTTCCCTCAGTGTTCTTAGGATGTGCTCTAGCTCTACATCAAACATTAATAAGGAAAAATTGCTTATCAAAGATGAATCAATCATACGTGATTGATTACATTTTTAAAGCTCATGATCCACATTAGATCTTTAATGTGTGTTTATTGCAGGGCTCAACAAAGCCAGGTGCCAGACAGCCCGACAGTAAGCTTGGGCTAGCATTTTTTCAAAAATAATACGTGAAATACACGCCTGGTCAGGCTGATAATCTTCAGAGTCTTTGCTTCTTTTCAACTAGAGCTACAAGGCAGTGTTCAGTATTTTTCGCTGGGTCTCGAGTCCAACCACTGACCGTTTTACATGTATACCTCAAGAGAATTCACACATGCACACTCAGCCTATCAGATCAGCTTATAAAAGATGTTTCTGACATTTTTCTTTGTGTTTGCTCAAGAGCAGCAACAAGCTAATCAAGAGTTCTCAAGATTTCTTAAAAAATAAATTCATTAATTAAAAAAAAAAAAATCACCTGATTTTCAAGTCTGGTTTTACCTGCTTAAAAGAAATCCAATATTGTTTGAATTTCATAGAGGCATTTTATCTGAACAAAGAAATAAACATTTTTACAAGTACTTCCTTCCCTTCCCTGGACAAACAGTCAACAAAGAGTACTATGTGGAGGTTTTGAGGGAGTTCAGGGCAAGACTTCAAAAAAAAAAAAAAAAAAAAGAAATAAAGAAAAGGAAAGAAAAGGAAAAAAAAGGCCAGTACTTGGTACTCAGTCTGTAATCGGGCTGAAGGAATTTCCACCAAAACAGTGCACCAGTCCACAATTTCATCCTGATGTTGAACTTCTTGTCAGGAATAGGCATCAAAACAGTCCCTCACCCTCCCTACAGTACAGATCATGTTCCCTGTGACTTTTGGCTGTTCCCCAAGCTAAAGAAGAACCTCAGGGGCAGTAGTTCCAAGAACATTGAGGAGATGAAAAAAAGCTGTATGAGGGTCCTGGACACAGTCACATTGGAGGACTTCCAGGGAGCCCTTGAAAAGTCAGAGGAAATTATTTTGAATGAGACTAGAGTTTCCTTCTCTTCAGAGATGGTTAAAATACCTCTCCAGAAAGTCTCAAAACTTCTGGCCTCATATTTATAAAACTCCTAAAATATCTAGTTGAAACACTGCTTGAAAATCCTAACTTACAGTATGTATGGCTTGTGATTTTTAACAAGGAGATAGTAAATCATCTGAGACACTCGCCATGGGGCCTAGCAGATTACAAAATTCTGTATTGACTCCCGTACTACAAAAGTGACAACACCAGCGTAAGCCTACTAGCATGGGTGCAAGTCTCATACACTATCTGCTCGGATCGGCGCAATCTACCATGCATACTCAGTTAAGCAAAGAGAGTTGTAAAATGAATGAAACCCCGAATCCAGAAAAGAAAGGGAACTCTCCGCTCTGCTGGTGATTCACATCAGTGCAGGCTGAGTGCTAAACGAGTTCAACAGCGCCCTTGCTCACTTGAAAGACCGGAAGTCCGGATAACCCACAGCAAGTACACTACTTTCGGTGTTTAGCACCTCACACATCGTAAGCGTTGATTGGCTGTTTTAAGCTTCATGTAAAGTGACTCGGCTCAACTTGATGTAAAATGGCCATCCGTCGACCATCGGAACCATTTACAAGCAGAAAGATCGCATTATAGAGAATGTTAAAGGTTATATTTGATACTGTATTTGATATTTGATGAGTGAATTTGATTAAAATGTATCTATTTGAAATTATTTTGCTGAATTTAATTTATTTGAAATTAATATTGATATTATTTGATATATTACAATGTTATGTTTATAATAAATGATTTAGGGGTGTTTTATGAGATACGGTAAATGGTTTATATATATATATATATCTATCTTCTTTTCCTTTCGGCTGTTCCCTTCAGGGGTCGCCACAGCAAATGATCTGCCTCCATCTCTCCCTATCCTCTGCATCTTCTACTCTTACTCCAACGACCTTCATGTCCGCCTTCACCGCATCCATAAATCTTCTCTTTGGTCTTCCGCTGGGCCTTTTGCCTGGTAGTTCCAACCTCAGCATCCTACGACCAATATACTCACTATCCCTCCTCTGTACATGTCCAAACCATCTCAATCTATCTATATATATATATCCATATATATCCATATATATATATATATATATATATATATATATACACACACACACACACACACACATACATACACACACACCGGGATCCTTTACTACTTCACGCTTCAATTCATGCAGCCTCAATGCATCGCGTTTTTTTTTAAATAAATAAATAAATATATAAATATTCATCTAATTGAAAAAATAAGGAAATTAAAGAAGAACTGGGGAAGTAGTTTAGGAAAATGCCACAAAAGCAAGGCCAATTATGCAAAAAACCCTAAACCAACACAAAACAAAAAACAACCCAAAATCTCCTATCAAAACTAGTTACATTGTTGCATCTCTGTGTGCACCGGGTATGTGTGTTGTCTTCTTCCCATGTGTATTTATATTTTATTTACATCTTATACATTATTTTTGGATGTTTAATTGTTATAAGAATTTATAGCACTGAATATGTATTTATTGATCTTATATACACATGTAGGGGCAGTGGTGGTCTAGTGATATAGGACGCTGGATCGCTGATCCTAAGGTTGGGTTTCAAGTCCCACTCTCCACAAGGATGTCACTGTCCCCCAGTACAGCTCACTGGGTTATCAAAGGCGGGCCATGTCTCTCACTGTCTATGGTGAGAGGCATGTAAAAGAACCATTGCTGACTTTTGTAGAGTAGCTGCAAAGCCATCAGCGTATTTCTGTCCCTTGCTAAATGGTTGTGTCAGGAAGGGCATCCGACGTAAAAACCTATACCAAATCAAACGTGCGAATCATTCGCTGTGAAGGAAGGAAATCTCAAATACACATACATATACGTGTCGGGGGTGGGTTGGGGGGGTGATCCTACTTCACGGATTTCGATAGTTGTGTGGGGATCTCAGTCCCAATTAACCGCGGAAAGTGAGGGATCCCTGTATATATATATATTTTTTTTTTTTTTTTTGAGATTTAGTCACTTAAAATGTGGCCTTAACATTTGCTGTATCTTCAAGATCTAAAACACTTGCCCTCTTGGGTTCATTTTGGCTGTTCACCACTATTATAATAAAAAATTGTGAGAACTGTGGTATAATTAAATCATGACCCCATAACAATAAAATTGTAAAAAGCTCTATATTCTATTTTTGTGAAATAAAACTATTACATCTCTAATTGAACAGCACAGTTTGATTATACTTCAGAGCAAGGATCACCAACGTGGTGCCCGTGGGCACCAGGTAGCCCGCAAGGACAATACAAGTTGCCCACAGACCTGCTCACTGCTATTTTTAGGACAGGCCCACAGCTCCATAATGCCACTCTCCATTGAACGGCATCCAATTTTTTTTGAATGTATTTTTAAATCAAATCAATATCTACACATATTTGAATATCATGAATTATGAATAATAACATAATTAAATGTAAATTGAGCAAATTTGTAATTTCAGAGGTGTGTATTGACCTGGTATCCTTTCGCATTAATTGGTACCCAAGAAGTAGCTCTCAGTTCAAAAAACCCCTGCTTTAGAGGCTGTCATAACCACGATCAGATTCTTTTGCCGAAGTGGCAGAGCTGCAAAGCGAAACAGAAAACATCCAACTAATAATGTTTCTGAAATCACATGTACCACTTCTACGTCATGAACCTTACACTGATCTCCTCTCATGTCTGTCATGCTACTGCTATTCATTCAGTAGACAAAGTCATGCAATGAAATGTACGACACAAAACATATTGGTAGCTCGGAACAATATCATCCCTTAATTGTAAAATTAAAACCTTAGTCATTAAATGTCTATTTTTATCAAATAAATTTATGTAACTCTGTATGTGAATATATTACTCTTGTTTTTATTGAACGCTTAATACTAGCATATTACTCTTGCCCAAAGATGGAGATAATGCACCACATGTCATTACATAACGAAAAATAAACAAATAAATATTAGCCGCTCGTAGCACTGTGATATCAGAAACTGCACAACAGAGAATATGTAAAAACCAAAAGGCTATGATAGCTGTATTTTTGTAATGTATGTGGAACTTGCACTTAAAAAAAAGGACAGAGGCAAACTTATCCAAGTTAGCCTGAGTCTGGCACAAATGTATACATACTGTATTACTTTTTTTTTTTTTAATGTTTCAGTAGCTTCCATTGTATTTTTGTGTGCTGTTTATGTACAAATACTTGCAACATTTACACAGGACTGGTGTAAACAAGTGTAAAACATTTGTCAACAAAAATACTAATTTTAATTCTGAAAATAAAAGACCACCCCACTATGGTGTGGTTGGCTCCTTTTTGGTCTTTGCAAGAGAGAAAGAGAGAGAGAAAGAAAGAAAGAACGAAAGGAAGAGAGAAAGAAAGAAAGAAAAGAGGTTTATGTTAATAATCATGCAATTTAAGAATCGTTTTGTGGTCGTCCAATGTTTGGAGGAGACATTAACACCTGATATGAAAAAGAAGAAAACATCCCACGTATCTGCATTTCAAAAATAAACCATTCCCTTTATTTTTATAACCACAGCAAATGGTCAGTAATGAGCCACAGGGATCAGTAAAGAAACACACACACAGTTTTTAAACTA
This sequence comes from Plotosus lineatus, assembly GCA_024760905.1. NCBI lineage: Eukaryota > Metazoa > Chordata > Actinopteri > Siluriformes > Plotosidae > Plotosus > Plotosus lineatus. The sequence continues at coordinate 20,787,113 of CM045738.1, forward strand.
TATGACAGCTGACCACATCACCCAGCTCTATAGAGGTTTTGCAGTCACGTGACACACCGAGTAGCAACTCTGTTTATGCCGCCATATTGGAGTGAAAACAAATGTATACTTTGCAATTGAGGTGCCTGTTTTTAGCTTGGTAGATTATATAAATATGAGTGTTGACAGCCATAATACAATCCCAGTGCTTTCTGAGCTCCCTGGTAATTATGATAACGATCATCAACAACAGTATACTCAAAAACTACAGTTATCAGGGCTAACAAACGACCCATATGTTTTGCCCGATGGTTTGTTTGTTAACTGCATGGATGAAGCAATGGACAGGATACCTGGTTTAACATACCCAGATATCTATAATTATTTAATTAATCGCACATCTGATTATACTCACGAAAAACTGAAAAGTTTCAAAGGGCTTAGAGTGGAGCAATCATTGTTAATGATTACTCCCCCCGGAACTTGGTATATTCCGGTTCTGTAATGCATTGTGGGATTAAACAAGTGAAGTGGAAACCAAAGCACGGCATGTTTGTTGTGTGTGTGTTAGAACACAATCTGGGAAGTGTATGAGTATTTTTTTATCTGGATGGGTTTCGGCACTTCGCGAGCATATTATACCCAGGAAAGCCTTTAATATCGCCCATGGCAAGCTGTGTGAGGACACCAAAGTATTAATCATGGCAAAGGTAATTATGACTCACATTTTTTTTTTTAATCATTTTGCCTACATTATATATTAAGCACAAACATGTGGATCTAAATCTATGAAGTATTATAATAGTTATATATACTGTATATATTATAATAAAGACTATATAGCATTTTAGCTGCCCTCAGCTTATAAATGGACACCAGATATACAGTTAAATAGAATCAAACAGTGGTTAAGACAATAAATAATAATATATCTACTGATAAAAAATTACTTGCCCCAACGAAATGTTCGCTACATACACGACTGGTAGGAGCTGGTCGCCAGTCTTTCCTTTTGTTGTCGGTATCAGCTCTTTTCAAAGCAGAAATCCATTTCTCTCGTCGGGGTTTATTAGCAGGGAATCTGTGATATTTACCACCTGGTTTCTTTCCTCTATAATTTGTACAACCAACAGCAACACAGTTAAGTGCCATTTTGCACTTGTTTAATAAATAAACGTAGTACTAAACCCTTACACACGCTTGTGCTATTGTGTTGGGGCCGGAGTGAAGGGTTTGTTTTCAGACCAATATGGCGGAATAAACAAAACCCACATTGGGACAATGTATGCATGACATCAGCTGCAAAACCTGAAAATATACTGTGATATGTTTCAGCTGTACCATCCAATACTAAACAGCCAGTGATGCATTTTTTTTAAGTATCTGAGTTTTGCAACATGTTTTTTTATCCGCTTCTATGAGAATTAAATGACTTCAGAAAATTAGGTCTACATTAGCAGTGTCTTCCATCTCACAAATACACTTTTTAAAAAAATGATAAACTGAAGGAGGACATGGGAACAAGCTTGACCCTCCATCCATTATCTACACTGCTTATCCGCCAGGGTCACACCCAGCCGGCTGATTTTAACTTGCACACTGAACAGAGCAGGGTTCACACAAACGTGAGCGAGTGCAACTGGACAGTCATATCTGTGGGTAAGCTAACAGACTGTAGGAAGAAACCGAAGCATCTGGAGGAAACCCACACAAGCACATGCTGCAAAACCTCACACAGAAAAGACCCCAGCTGGCCACAAGTTCTGAGCACAGAGCCTTCTTGCTGTGAGGTAACAGGGCTGGTCACTGCACTACAGGGTTATTAACCACAAATATTAACCATGGTTATAACCTACAAATCTCTAAGATTACAGTTTACTTACAAAATTTGCAAGCAACACCATTATCCCAACACTGAGGGATTCCAACTCTTGCCATGTACAAGGATGACATGTTAGTCATCTTCATTTCGTATCATTGATTGAAAGCTAATTATGAGGTTCTACTCCTACGACAGGAGAGGACCAAGAAGCAGACAGGCAGTACAGTATAGAATTCGATCTCCAGTCAACACTACGGGGTTTTATTATTATAATTTTATTCTGACCCCCACCCCACCCCCTAAGTGAAGCAGGGTGTGGCTCAAAAATCACATTAAAAGCCTGTTTTACCACAAGTGTTTATCTTTCATCCCACTAAATAACAGTACACATAACTCGCCCACAGACAAACTAGGACACACAACTTCTCTTAAGTGTCCATGAGCGCAATATCCGGGGTTTCAAAAGAGGCTTTTACACCTGTAAGTGAGAAGTGCAGCTTGTGTATGTGAAAAACACAACGCAATACTGGAGCGAGATACTCGAACACTGAACTGATTAAAAACTCCAACTTTTAACTTATTAGAGAATTTCTGTGTGGCCTTAAAGTGCAGTTATCGCCTAAATAACACCTTGACAAATAAAATGAATACATATGATGTTTTCACATGTTGGTATTCAGTGGGGTTTTTTTTTCTTTCTTTCTTTTATGCATACAGAACACCATAATGTGTTGCCAGGTTCTGCTCAAAAACTCACAAGGACAGTGTTTATTTTCAATACAGACTCTTATCTATGGGAGTCTTCTTTTCCTTTCAGCTTTTTCCCTTTCTTCAGGGATCGCCACAGCAAATCATCTGATTCACACGTTTGATTTGGCATAGGTTTTCACGTCGGATGCCCTTCCTGACACAACCATTTAGCAAGGAACAAACACGCTGACGGCTATGCAGCTATTCTTTACAAAAGTCAGCAATGGTTCTTTTACATGAACCTCTCGCCATAGACAGTGAGAGACATAGCTGGCCTTTGATAACCCAAAGATTGGGGGGGGGGGGGGGCAGTGACAACCCTGTGCAGAGTGGGACTTGAACTACCAACCTTAGGATCAGTGATCCAGCACCTTTACCACCAGGACACCACTGCATCTTATCTGTGTGATTATTTGACAAAAATTGTGAAAGGAGCAAAAAAGAAATAAATAAACACACTGGCAACCTTTGCATGAGTACATGTTGTGTAGTGTTTATTTCAAACCTGGGTGTTTTGATTGAAATCCAGAACCAAAAAGATTTTTCGTCTGGATGCAAACGTGAAACCAAGAAGTTATGACCAGACCTTGTACCAACAATATTCTGGAGATCCTCTCATTCTCAACAGGAATAAACAGATCTCAGCCACATTTGGGAGGAAAAACGTCTCATCTTTAACTTATGTTTTGAATAAAGTTAGTTAAGATCACATTGTTCTGCTATCGAAAGGATACCACAAAGTATGTGTACCAAACCGAGAATAATGACATCACAACGCATTAACTCATGGGTATCCAAGTGCCCAATGTTAGCAAATCCAACGTGTATATTTACAATAACATTTATCCCTGTCCTGAATATAATAAATATACTGGAAAACTTGAAGATGGGAGAGAAACACACACACACACATCAGCTGATGGTGACTTCTAACTTTCAACGCCTGCTGAAACCAGTAAACGCAAGTAAATTTTAACCTTCTTATACATGATTAAAAAGTTAAATATATCGGTTTTATTTCTTTGAACCATATTTGAGTAATCTTAATTTAATCGACTAATCATTGAATGTAAAGATTTTGACCCCCTGGAATCACTGAAAGTCAGTCCACATAAACAGTATTTGCAAATTAAGTACATATACTGTACTTCCAATAAAACATCAGCATTTATCTAAGCTTATAGAATATAATTTTTTTATATTTTCTAATAGGTCTTGTGCTTGCTGAATGTCAGTGTGATCACCACAAGCCCCAAATTCTATACAAGAGGTTTAAATACACAGACTGATATCACAAAAACAACATAAAGTCTCTTCTGTGAGGTCTGCCATGTTTATCTCCTTGATTCCCCCTCCCCCAAAAAAGCACAACAATACTTAAAAGAATACACACTTTGAATAAACTAAAGTAAAGTAAAAAAAAAGTTCTGGCAGTAAACACCCATCAAGCAGCAATGAAAACTCTTCACTCACAGTGGATCTTGTGGTAATACTTGAGAAACTAAAATGTTTTCCAGACCAACATTGTACGTATTACCATACATATAATTTTTTTTTTTTTTGCCAGTAAAATCACAGCTGCTCTTTAAAGTAACACAGACTCGATATACCCAGGATACCAATGTCCCACGTTTGGCTTTACCATATTGTGCTGTACCAAGCTGATTGGTTTAGAGTGCACTATATTAATAATAATAATAATAAAATAATAATAATAATAATAAGTATTATAACTTGATCTGACAGAAACTGATCTTCCCAAGACGCAGCCTTATATATTGGCTATAAAAATATTTATTGGTACACCTGGTATCCGGACAGTATTCCTACTGCTTTAGTTTTTAATACACTTGATGCCGCCCCCCACCACCACACACACACACACACACACACACACACACACACACACTGATGATTTAGTTGGGTCCGGGACAGTTTACAGACCATAATCTGTAAAAGCCTGTGTACACCGATTAGATAGGACAACAGAACAGTACTGGATGAAAGAAGCCAGTGGCTCTGTTGTTCTGTCTCATGGTTGTAAACAAGCCAGTGCAGTTGTGTGACTATGAGATTTCTGTTTATTTCGCAAACCAGTTTTAACCAGAAATATATGGGATTAGTCCAATTTCTGTGATTACCTAGCTTTAATTGTAAAACGTGTAGCTTACATAGTTTATAAAAGAAATACCCCATGTGGCTACCTGTTAAAAAGTTTGTGCCTGGGTTGTTTTATTATTTTTTATTATTATTATTATTATTATTATTATTATTTATAGCATGGAACACTAACCACATACAGGACGGGACACGGTGTGATAAACAGGCACACGAAATGTAGACATAGTAGACTATTATATGAATAGATAATTCAGATAAAAGCAATAGTGTGGCTCTGATATTAAAGCCAAGGTAGGTCTGAACATCACGCAGCTCCTGTGAGCTACTTCAACATGTTATCTGCGTTAATTAACGGGGAACATACCAAAAAAGGCGACACTGAGACTAAGAAAAACACAAAGGGCCTATATTTGGATTCCGGGTCAGTTAATAATAGATGTCCCATCATCTGGCGAGAGAAAAACAACATCTAGCCCCATTGTGAAGGGACACACAAAAACAAAATGTGTATCATACCACGCGACTTTGTCTGTCTTAAATACACGTGAATGTGGATTTCCTGCTCTGCATAATAAACTGTAGCTCGTCAAGCAGACGTTTGGCTACAGTTCTGCTTTACCGGACTGTGATGTCGCTGTGAGAGAGCTAGCTCGTTGCGTTATTTTTCCCCACACCTATATTTAGACAAATCCCGCCTCTTCTAATATAATTGGCTAGCACTTCGTCAACACACGCTCTGAGTACAACAGTACGCAATGGAAGCCAAGTAGGCAGATGACTATTAGCCAATAATATCGCCATAGGCGGGATTAGCCAGAAAACCGGTGGGAAAACTAAACACTAGCTGGCCTTGAGTGACTAACGCCCCCGTAGTCGTGTTTACGCAACGTTTGGCACAATATCCCGAAAATGTTCGCGATGTCCGAGAAGACGGTGCACTGTAAACAATTCCAGCCCCGAGACCGAAAACTGTTAGATCCAAGTACAAAGTGGCGAGACGTATGAACTAGCCAGCTAAGCTTAGCCAACTAGCTTGACGCTAACTATCTTAGCTAACGTTAGCTAGCTAGTTTGTGGGGCTGCGGTTCTGGCCTTATTGTGTCCCGAGTGATAATGCAGCTCGCTATAGTGCTTATTTAACTTTTGTTGCACTTTAAGATACCCGAAATATATAATTTCACCAGCGACCCCAAACAAGACGTTGCTCCAAATCTGGGAGGAGCGGAGAGAAAAGGTCTCCGAGGAAGTCTGCACTTACCTAGCTTCACTTCTACGCCATCTTGAATCCACTTGTCAGCCTGTCGCACGGCATTATGGTCAAATATTTAGTGCGCGCGGCTTCCTGGAAATGCCTACCGTCATGTAGCATTATAACATCCTGACCCAGCATTGTTATCACCTCGTGGCCTTCACCAGAGCACTGCAAGTTGCAACAACAACATGAATATGTATGAAGTATAAATGTACACTTCTGGTTGATTTTAAACAATGCAAAGGGCACTTGAGATTAACCTAATTATGATGAACCCAGAAATGTAAGCATAGGACCCACTATGAAGCAATGGATTTCATTATAATCAGTCATGGTTGGTTGTGATCTTAGATGGAAAAGCTATGTATGAGAAATTTCCCCTTTCAGCTTTTTGCCTTTATCAGGGATCACCACAGCGAATGATTCGCACAGGGTTTTAACTTTGGATGCCCTTCCTTCCACAACCCTTTAGCAAGGGACAGAAACACGCTGACGGCTCTTTCACTCTTTACAAAAGTCACAATGGTTCTTTTACATGCCTCTCACACAGACATGGCCAGCCTTTGATAACCCAGTTAGCTGCACTGGGGGCGTGACATACCTTGTGGGGAGTGGGACTCAAACCCCCAACCTTAGGATCAGTGATCCAGCACACTATACCACCAGGCCACCACTGCCACAGTTGGAAAAGCTATGTATAATGTCCACATATAATCATGTGACCTAAAAAAGGGGGGGGTTTCCGCCCCTCACCCTATTCTCCTCATGTGCTTATTTCTTTGTGTGGTTCAGCTTTTCGAACTTAACATGATCTGTAAATAATTGAGATTCCAGGACCAGCAATAAAGAATGTGTCTTTAAGGATGCTGGTGTTCTGGATCTATCACTTCCTTGGTCATTTCACAGGTCTTTTAGTTGTAAGGTTTCCTGAGGGATCAGTCTGCGCCCAATCAACCAAATCTACAAAATCTCCCCGGGTGACCGTTTTTTTTGGATTTTTAAGATTTTTTTTCTTTCCAAGGTCCTCCATAAGTCTGATGAACACATACAAAATATGCTAAATTCCTAATAGTTTCACAATGCAGCTTTGAAATAGGGTACCTCAATTTTATATCCCAGGCACTGGTGGCCGAAGTGTAAAGAAGCGAGATCAGTGATTCTAAGGTTGGGGGTTCAAGCACCATTCTCCATGTGTTGTCACTTTGTCACTGTCCCCGCCCAGTGCACCTAACTGGGTTATCATAGGCTGGCCATGTCTCTCACTGTCTATGATGTGAGGTTCATGTAAAAGACCCATTGCTCACTTTTGACAAGAGTAGGCTGCAAAGCTGTCAGTGTGTTTCTGCCCTGCGATGGCCTGGTGAGCTGTCCAGGGTGTACTCTGCCCTTGCCCGGAGTCAGCTGGGATGGGCACCAGCCTTCCCACGATCCTAATTAGGGTTAAACAGTTACAAAAAATTAACAGATGATGATGAATTTCATATCCAAAATTTGAGCTTTTTTGAATTTTCAAAAGACAATCTCTTGGCGATAAATGCGTAGAGAGACCTGAAATCAGGTATGGACAATATGTGGGAACAGTCCTGAAAGAAAATGATTTAAAAATGCCATCATTTACATCATTTAATTTTTATACCATGACACATCTGGAAATTTGCTCTTTGTTTTTGATTGTGTGAGAAAAAAATTGGGGGTAGGGGGTGTAGACACAGCTACTGAGAAGAAGATACAAGGAATAAGTCTCATATTGAAGATTTCAAATATATAAGTAACTGACTTTCAATCAGGAAAAAGTCTTGCTCCTCAGTTGAAGATTCATTATGTCACAGCAAACTAAAAAAACGGAACAAAAAATTAAATACTGATTACTGTAAAGTCCTTCCTTCACAGAGGAAGTGCAAAGTTTTTTTTTGTCTCAAGCTCAAACACCTTCATGGTGAAAAAAAAACAACAAAAAAAACAATACTAACAAAGTCAATATTCTGTTACTGTACATAACAACAGAGTTTTACATTTATGGTATTTGGCACACATGCCTATCCAGAGCAACTTACATTTATCACTTTCATACAGCTGAGCAACTGTGGGTTAAGGGCCTTGCTCAGTGGCCAACAGTAGCATCTTGGTCATACTGGGACTTGAAGCTCTGACCTTTAGGTCACTAATCCAGAGACTTAACCACTGAACCACCTCTACCTTCAATCTCACTATATGGCTAAACTTAGTTAGAAAGATGGTGGCATCCTTTGAAAATGTATCATTATGGTTTTCTTTCTTATGTTCCTGTGTATTATATACTAAGCAGATAGAACGTAGGATCATTGGGTTCATTATTCAGCAATATTGACCAAGCCTTCTGCAAATAATTCTTGCATATAATGAAGTGTCATTGATGGCATAACAAGTTCGCTAGTAAGCTCCATTATAATTTAAATTGTTTTTAAATATTTCAAGCCTTGAGTGCCCTGCTGGTTTCATGTTAAATTCATTCATTCATTCCTTCACTTCTTCAATCATTCATTTGCCAAACCACTTAATCCAATCAGGGTCGCGGGGAGGCTGGAGCTTATCTTAGCCGACTTTAAGCAGAAGTGAGGTATACCTCGAACAGTTTGCCAGTCCACTGCAGAGCATAAACACCTATGGGCAATTAGCCAATTTTTTTTATGGTGTCTGCCTTTGGACTGTGAATTGAGTCTGGAGTACCTGGAAGAAGCCCATGCAAGCATGACAAGGATATATAAACTCCACATAGAAAAACCATTGCTGAGCTCAAGACTTGAACCCAGGACCTTCTTGCTGTGAGACAGTTGTGCTAATCAATATGTCACTGTGCCTCCCTACAAGCTTTTTTCATTCATTCATTCATTCATTTAATCATTTGCTGATTCGCTTAATCCTATTTAGGATCGTGGGGATGCTGGTGCCCATTGCAGCCAACTCAAGGCTGGGGTAGAGTACAGGCCATCACAAGGCAGAAACACGCTGACAGCTATACAGCTCCTCTTGGTGAAAGTCAGCAATGATTCTTTTTACATTAACCATCCACCACAGACGGTGGTAAACACCGTCGGCCTTTAATAAACCCGGTTCGCTGCACTTGGGGGACAGTAGTGACAAATTGTTGATAATTGGGGCTTGAACCCCAGACCTTGGGATCAGTAATCCAGCACCAGGCCACCATCGCCCGCAAGATTTTTTTTTAATTTATACCAAATACTGTACCTGCAACCGGTTTCCTTGAAACTAAACAATAAACAAAGATGGTATTGAGTATATAGTGCAGTTAACTGGGTTATCAAAGGCCGGCCATGTCTCTCACTGGCTGTGGTGAGAGGTTCATGTAAAAGAACCATTGCTGACTTTTGTCAGCTGCATGGCCTGGCGAGCTGTCCAGAGTGTACTCTGCTCTCGCCCAGATTCGGCTAAGATGGGCGCCAGCCTCCACGTGACCCTATTTAAGACTAAGCCATTCAGAAAATGAATGGATGAATGACTGGTACTGAGTATAGCCTGTGTGATGGCCATGCCCACAGCCACACAAAAGACAAGATGGGGCTGAGGGCGGAGCATCGTTTTCTGCTGAAGTCGCTCTCGTGGATCAGATGACTTGTTCCTACATCATGGGGGGAGGATTATAGTTTTATTGCATCCCCTGGGGTTAAATGTGGTTTTATCTACGATTATATATGTTGCCCCAGTGTCTCATTTCAAGAGGGCTGTCAGATGAGTTGGTGTTTAATTTTATTTTATAGTACAGCTCCACTTTGTTGATTTTTTATGGGCCTTATAACTTTGATTTTATTACTTTTAGTTATTTGTTTTGTCAACGTTATTTTTTATAGCAAATCAATTCAGTTTGGAGTTTTAAACCTTTTTTTTTTTTTTTTTTGTTCTTGGCTGTTTTGTCCACGACAGACTGTTTCATTCTTCCTTGAGTTTAAAATACCTTCTCAGTCACTTTTAATGACATGTTACAGATGTATTAGTAAAGTGTGCTTAATGGATCAACCCAAACGAAGGCTACATCTGGCCAGCATTTTGTTATAATTACCGTACCTGGACATTGCTGTCACTGATAGGCTGCATGGATCTACAGTATGTGCTAGAAAGAAATCAGCCTTACTCCAGTCCATACTCTTCAAAACAGAGTTGAATGCTTCTTCTTCTTCTTCTTCTTTTCCTTTCGGCTTTTCCCTTCAGGGGTCGCCACAGCGAATCATCTGCCTCCATCTCACCCTATCCTTTGCATCTTCTTCTCTTACACCAACGACCTTCATGTCCTCCTTTACCACATCCATGAATCGTCTCTTTGGTCTTCCTCTAGGCCTTTTGCCTGGTAGTTCCAGCCTCAGCATCCTATTACCAATATACTCACTATCCCTCCTCTGTACATGTCCAAACCATCTCAATCTAGCCTCTCTGACTTTGTCTCCAAAGCACGTCTTACATGTGCTGTCCCTCTGGCGTACTCATTCCTAATCCTATCCATCCTCGTTACTCCCAAAGAGAACCTCCAACATTTTCATCTCTGCTACCTCCAACTCTGCCTCCTGTCTTTTCCCCAGGGCCACTGTTTCTAACCCATACAGCATCGTTGGCCTCAACACCGTTTTGTACACTTTTCCTTTCATTTTTGCGATACCCTCCTATCACACATCACACCGGACACTTTTCTCCAACCATTCCAACCTGCCTGCACACGCTTCTTGACCTCTTTCCACACTCGCCATTGCTCTGGATTGTTGAGCCTAAGTACTTAAAATCCTCCACCTTTCTTATCTCTGCTCCCTGTAATCTCACCGTTCCTCTTTGGTCCTTGGCATTCATGCACATGTACTCTGTCTTACTGAGGCTAATCTTCATTCCCCTCCTTTCCAGGGCATACCTCCACCTCTCTAGATTTTCCTGCACTTGTTCTCTGCTCTCACTACAGATTACAATGTCATCTGCAAACATCATAGTCCAAGGAGAATCTTGTCTAACCTCGTCTGTCAGCCTGTCCATCACCATAGCGAACAAGAACGGGCCGAGAGCTGACCCTTGATGCAGTCCAGCCTCCACCTTGAACTCTTCTGTCACACCGACAGCACACCTCACCACTGTCTTACATCTCTCATACATGTCCTGCACCACTCTAACATGCTTCTCTGCCACTCCAGACTTCCTCATGCAATACCACAGTTCTTCTCTCAGCACCCTGTCATATGCTTTCTCCCAGATCCACAAAGGCACAATGCAGCTCCGTCTGACCTTCTCTGTACTTCTCCATTAACATCCTCAAGGCAAACACTGCATCTGTGGTGCTCTTTCTGGGCATGAAACCAAACTGTTGTTCACAAATGCTGACTTCTGCCCTTAGTCTAGCTTCCACTATTCTTTCCCATAACTTCATCATGTGGCTCATCAACTTTATCCCTCTGTAGTTGCCACAACTCTGCCCACGTCTCCTTGTTCTTAAAAATGGGCACCAGCACACTTCTCCTCCATTCCTCTGGCATCCTCTCACTCTCTAAGACCTTGTTAAATGTTCTTGTCAGAAAATCTACTGCTACCTCTCTAGACACTTCCATACCTCCACGGTATGTCATCAGGACCAACTGCCTTTCCATTCTTCATCCTCTTCAATGCCCTCCTCACTTCACCCTTACTAATCTTTGCTACTTCCTGGTCCTCAACAGTCACCTCTTCTACTCTTTTCTCTCTCATTTTCCTCATTCATCAGCTCTTCAAAGTACTCTTTCCATCTTCCCAGCTTTACTTCTGTCATCAGTCAATACATTTCCCTCTCTGTCCTTTATCAATCTAACTTGCTGCCACGTCCTTCCCATCTCTATTTCTCTGCTGTGCCAACCTGTATAAATCATTTTCTCCCTCCTTACTTTCCAGCCGAGCATACAAGTCATCAAGCGCCTCTGTTTGGCCTTTGACACTGCTACCTTTGCCTTCGCTGTGTCTCCCTGTACTCCTGTTTACTCTCTTCGGTTTTCTCAATGTCCCACTTCTTCTTAGCTAATCTCTTCCTTTGTACACACTCCTGCACTTCCTCATTCCCACCACCAAGTCTCCTTATCTACTTTCCTTCCAGATGACACACAAATATTCTCCTACCTGTCTCCTGATCACATTCGCTGTAGTTGTCCAGTCATCTGGAAGCACTTCTGACCACCCAAAGCCTGTTTCAACTCCTCCTTGAAGACAACCCGACACTCTTCCTTTTCAACTTCCCACCACTTTGTCTTCTGCTCTGCCTTTGCCTTCTTCACCTTCCTCACCATCAGCATCATCCTGCACACCACCATCCTATGCTGTTTGGCAACACTCTCACCGCTACTACTTTGCAGTCACTGACTTCCTTTAAATTACATCGCCTGCACAAGATGTAGTCTACCTGTGTGCTCCTACCTCCGCTTTTATAAGTCACCTATGCTCCTCTCTCTTCTGGAAGAAAGTATTCACCACAGCCATTTCCATCCTTTTTGCAAAATCTACCAACATCTGTCCTTCTGCGTTCCTGTCCTGGATACCAAACCTACCCATCACTTCCTCGTCCCCTCTGTTTCCTGCACCAACATGTCCATTGAAGTCTGCCCCAATGACCACTCTTTCACCTCTGGGGGTACTCTGCATCACTTCATCTAACTCCCTCCAGAATCTCTCCTTCTCTTCTCGCTCACATCCTGTCTGTGGGGCATAAGCACTAACAACATTGACCATCCACACCTTTAATTTCTAACTTGAGACTCATCACTCTGTCTGACCTCTTTTCACTTCTAGAACATTCCTGGCAAACTCCTCCTTCAAGATGACTCCGACTCCATTTCTCTTCCCATCACACACCGTGATAAAACAGCTTAAACCCTGCTCCTATGCTTCTAGCCTTGCGACCTTTCCACCTGGTCTCCTGAACACAGTATGTCCACCTTCCTCCTCTGCATCATGTCAGCCAGCTCTCTACCTTTTCCTGTCATAGTTCCAATATTCAAAGTCCTACTTTCAGTCCTAGACTCATGCCTTTCCTCTTCTCTCTCTGGCTTAGCGGACCGCCTCCCGCCTCTCCTTCTTGACGTCTTGACCAACAGTAGTCCAATTTCCATCAGCACCCTGTTGGTTGGCGGCACTGATGGCGATGGGTTGTTAACCAGACTCGACCGATCCGGTATGTCATTCATTCTTGTGATTCGCATAGTTTATTTGGCATTTGTTTTACGCCGGATGCCCTTCCTGACGCAACCCTCTGCATTTATCCGGGCTTGGGACCGGCGTGAGGGAGAGACACTGGTTTGTGCCCCCCCCTCACGGCTGCATTTCAAAACAGAGTTGAATGCTGTGAGATGTAAATAGTGCTGAAGTTTCTGATGGAAATCTTGGCTTATTTAATCAACAGATCTGAGTCTTCAGGCAGTTGATTGGTCAATCTAGAGACCGACCAATCAACTGCCTGAAGACTCAGCTCAGTTGATTAAATAAGCAAAGTCAGGTGTGCTGATGCTTGATTGAAACAAAAACCTGCACCACATGGTCCCTTGTGGCATGACGTTGACACTCATGATTTAAATTTTATCTAAATAACTTCGCGAATCAGTTCAGGCTGATTGCAGATGCCTGACCAAATAAAACTGGATATTTTTTGGAGGGTGGTCAACAACGGTTTGGGTGATTTTTTTTTTCTCCCTGGCTTATTGTGAGAATTTTATTGATAATATTGTATAGGCTGTGACAACTAATCTGCTTCCATGCCAGTATTTGAAATGTTTTTGGACAGCGGGTAGTTGCCCAAAACAAACTGGATATGACTTCCTCAGCAATGTGACTGCTGCATTTGGTTCTACAAAATTTTCAATAATCTACATTGAGACATTTTATTAACAACATTTTTTATTTTTGTTTTCAAAAAAGGCATGTTGTTGGGGGAAACTACATATATCAGCCTCGCCAGATTCCACGTGTCCCTTTTCACAGATGGGAACATCAGTAATATCAGACTGGTGTTCAGATGAGTGAATGGCTTCGTCTTGAATGGAAACGTGAATATCTAGTAATTGCTGTGTTTTAAAGATGTGTTGCCTTCTTTTCAATAAATCCCAAGGCACCCCAGGCCAGAATATATAATGGTGTGTTCTGAATCTTGAGAGCTGTGGTCTTGCGTAAACAGTAATTAATAAATAATACATGTGTTATAATAAGGACGAAAATACAACCAGAGGAGATAGAACAGAAGAACTTACAGCACCGAAGTATTAAACATGCAAAAACACAAATCCTTATTTATACACGCAGCACAAATTCAGACATGGCCATACTTCCTCAACGGTAGTAAAAAAAAAGAGAGAGAGACTGAGAGAGTGTAACAATAAAATGGTCCTGTGTTTGAGTCCCATGCTTAGCATGGAGTTACCCGGTGTGTGAATGCTCCACCTGTGCTTGTGTGGGTTTTCTCTGGGTCCTCTGGTCTCCACCCACAATCTAAAGACTTGTGAATTGGGTTTATTGGCTATTTCTAATTGCCCCTAGATGTTAGTTAGTGTGTAAATGATGGTGTGTATGTTGGTCCTGTGATGGTTTGGATAACAGTTCAGTGTATGCCTTGCTATTACCACGTGATGGCTGAGATAGGCTTCAACCTTCTTGTAGCCTTGATGGAACTCAGTCAATTTTTTTTTTCTTTTTGATTTTGCTATACTGTGTTAATCTTACAATCTTACAATTGCCGCTTCATTTAATCCATCCAAAGTGAGCACACACACACACACACACACACACACACACACACACACACACACACACACACACACACACACACACACACGTAAACAGTGAGCACACCGACACTAAGAGCAGTGGGCTGCCATTGGGCATCCGGAGAGAAGTTTGCTCAAGAGCACTTCAGCCATGAAGGTGGCGGAAGGGACGGTGCAGCTCACTACCCCACCGCCACACATTTTTCTTGCTGGTTTGGGAATCGGACTAATGACCTTTCGGTTCTAAAGCAAATTCTCTAATCATGGCTTCCCTAAAATAGGAATGAGAGTGATTTTTCAATAAAGCCATAAAAGCTGATCCAAAGGTTGGGGGTTCGAGTCTCACGGTCCGCCCAGTGCAGCTAACTGGCTTATCAAAGGCCGGCCATGTCTCTCACTGTCTATGATGAGAGGTTTACGTAAAAGAATCGTTGCTGATAGCCGTCAGCGTGTTTCCGCCCTGCAATGGCCTGGTGAGCCTTCCAGGGTGTACTCTGCCCTCGCCTGGAGTCGGCTGGGACCCTAATTAGGATTAAGCGGTTTCAGAAAAGCATGAACTGTATTATTTGCATGAAAAACTACAAATTTATTGTCCTTTGGAATTTTTTTTGTTTCTATTATTTGTTTTATGATCATCTATTTTAGGTGGTTTGGTTGCGTTATTGGTTCGTGGCAAGAAGGTCCTGGGTTCACGTCCCAGACTTGGGTGTTTCTGTGTGAAGTTTCTATGTTCTTCTGCGCTTGTATTGGTTTTCTCTGGCTCCTCCACTTTCCTGCAACAGTCCAAAGACATGCTAAGTAACGATTACAAATTGCCCCTAGGTGTGTATTGTGTATGTAAATGAGGGCATTGGGGGCTTAAATGGATAATATGATGGTCAGTCCTACTGTCACCACTGTTGGGCCCTTGAGCAACCCTCAATTGCTCAGTTGTTTCAAAAAAGAGAGAAAGAGAGAGAGAGAGAGCACCTGCCAAAAGCTGTAGACGTAATGTGTGTGTGTGTGTGTGTGTGTGTGTGTGTGTGTGTGTGTGCTGGCCCTGCAGTTGTACCCCGGGTGCCTTTCCCCAGTGTCGGCTCAGATGGCACCAGCCTTCTCGCAACCCTAGTAGGAACGAGTCGGATTAAACTAGTCTGCAGCGACTGTGTAATTTGGAGATTTTTTGTCGCCGCCTGCTGGTTGGTAGCGTATCTGCACGGTACTGCACTATGCGCTGCAGTTGGATACTTTCTCCTCCATGCACTTCAGACACGGAGCATCCTGATACAGCGCTGAGAAAACCCTCCCAGCACAGCACCGCTTTTACATTCACACCCGTACAGAAGAAAGAGGAGTGTTTACGAGATTATAGATGAGAAACTAATGGTGAAACCCCTCTTGGGATCCTGTGCAGGACAGGTGAGGTGTGAGTGGACTGGAGGAGGATCACTGATCAGACCTATGAAGAGCATTAAATGTGTAATTATCTCGGCTCTCTGGGGTCTGTGTAATGTGTCCGTGATCACTGCAGCTTTTTAACTGCTTTTGTGTTGCAGTCTGTGTGCTGTGTGATGAAGGGATCCTGATCACCACCTCCATCCAGCCTGGGGATCAGAGATACTTCGGATTTTCTTATGTTTCCAAATGCTTCAACTCCACTCTGCAGATAATCTGTGGCACTGAACTCCAACCCAACTCCAGCTCACACACTTCCAAGAGGAGGATGTTGATGAAGGAGTACAGAATATGCATGCCACTCACCGTGGAAGAGGTAATGTCCAATAATATTATGACGTAATATTATGATTTAATATGAATTAATTTTATATACAACTTCTCTGAACGTTGCATGAATATCAGGCTTTAATAATTGTGTTGTTAAGGTATAATAATCACTAAACAGGCTGTTATACACACACACACACACACACACACACACACACACACACACACACACACACACACACACACACATATATATATATATATATATATATATATATATATATATATATATAAAACACAAGGCATTTGTTTTGTATTCCAATATCCTGTACATTCAGTTAAAGCAAAAAAAAAGTATTGCTATGTTAAATAGCCTGTCTGTCTGTCTGTCTGTCCATCCATCCCATAGGTACTTGCACCTCTTTATTTATTCATACTTGTCCATACATTACGGTTTTCCATGTCTAACTTAAATGGTACTGTATTTGAAATGCAGCACTTGGATGTTGATGTCCACTTGGTGGCACTGTTGTAACTTTCCTACCACTAGAAAAGCTTCAATAGGAACTGAAAGTTCCTTTAATTTTAAGATTTTTGAGGATAGATATGAGAGAAAATATCACAGACTCACTCCTTCAGTTACTAAAATCTGCTTAATCTTTCTAGGGTTGAGAGCCTATCCCAGCCTACATGGGAGAAGGCAAGGTACACCCTGAACAGCTTTCCAATCCACAGAGAATCTCTCACACACACACACACACACACACACACACACACACACACACACACACACACACATTTCTTCTTCTTAGTCCTCTTCGCTCCTAGTGGAACATTGGGCCTCAACAGTAGCTCGCCACTTCCTGCGGTCGCTGGCGTTTTTCTTGGCTGTCTCCCATGTCATGCCAATGGTCTTCAGTTCGGTAATGCCGGTCCTTCACCAGGTCTGTTTTGGGTGCCCTCGCCATCGTTTCCCCTTGCGGGTTCCAGTCAAGTGCTTGGCGTGTGATACTTAAAGGTTCCTTCCTCAGTTTGTGGCCAACCCATCGCCATTTCCTTCTTCGGGTCTGAATGTCCATAGGCTCTTGGTTTGCCCTTGACCACAATTCCGTGTTTGGCACTCTGTCAAAACACTTCACACGCAAGATCTGCCGGAGGCAATTGTTGATGAAAATCTGGACCTTCTTATAGCTGCTGTGGGTGACTCTCCAAGGAGAGTGACACACACACACACACACACACACACACACACACACACACACACACACACACACACACACACACACACACACATACAGGGAAATTTGGTACCGCCTGGTAGCCTACTGTGCATATCTTCGAAATGTGAGAAAAAACTGGAATACCCAGAAGAAAACTGATGCAAACCCAGGAGTCAAACCCAAGTCCTCCATACGCGTTAACCACTACACCGCCATGCCACCCCGTTGGCATATCTGTCAATTCTAACGTACATAAAACAGCGACGTATTTCTTGAGAAGCAAAATTTCTACAGTTCATTATGTGTGACATCATTTGACTCTTATTTTACAGAATCCATATATGGGCGGCATGGTGACATAGTGGTTAGCACGTCCGCCTCATAGCAAGAAGGTCCTGGGTTGGATTCCCCACTCAGGTGTTTATGTGGAGTTTGCATGTTTACCCCATGATTGCATGGGTTTCCTCTGGGTATTCTGGTTTCCTCCCACAGTCCAAAAACATGCACAGTAGGATAATTGGCGATTATTATGAGACTGTGAATGGTTCTGTGTGTGTGTGTGTGTGTGTGTGTGTGTGTGTGTGTGTGTGTGTGTGTGTGTGTGCGTATACCCTTCAACGGTTTGGAGAGCTGTTCAGGGTGTACCCTACATTCACTCAGTGTCAGCTGAGACAGGCTCCAGTCTCCCTATGACCCTAGTAGGTTTCAGCATTTTGGCAAATGAATGATTGAGTTAAGTCAACCGGGTCAGGCGCTTTTCCTCTACTGAGCTTGAGAACCTTCATGTAGACGACATGCAGATTATCTAAATTGTTGATCCAAATTTGGAGTAGATGCTTGTCCTGGAGAACAGGTTCTACAAGGGGATTTTGGTGCAATGGGAATGAAAATAAATAAATAAACACATCCAATGCATCAAGCGTATGGACTGGAAGAGGATGTGAGTGAGTTCGCTGTAACATAAGGAACCAGACACTCTTAGACATAGAAGGGTGACGTCTAGACTGTTGAGCCTGGTGCATTGTCTTATTTTATCAGGTGGACCTCGTAAAAATAAGAGTGTTTCTGCCTTGCGATGGCCTGGCGAGCTGTTCAAGGCATACTCTTCCCTCTCTCAGAGTCGGCTGAGATGGGTACCAGCCTCCCTGCAACCCTAATTAAGATTAAGCAGGTCAGAAAATTAATAAATGTGGCATAACAGTGGCGTCGTGGTTGGCACGTCCACCTCAAAACAAGAATGTTCTGGTTTTGAGTTCTATGCTTGGTGCGGGTACTACCGTGTAGAGGTTACATGTTCTGCTCATGCTTGTGTGGGTTTTGCGTTCATTCATTTTCTGAATCCTAATTAGGTTCACAGGGAAGATGGCGCCTATCTCAGTTGACTCTGGGAAAGGGCACAGTATACCCTGGACAGCTCGCCAGGCCATCGCAGGGCAGAAATACACTGACGGCTGTGCAGCTTCTCTTGATGAAAGTCAACAATGGTTCTTTTACATGAACCTCTCATCATAAACACTGAGAGACACGGCCAGCCCTTGATAACCCAGTTAGCTGCTGTGTGTGTGTCTGTGTGTGTGTGTGTGTGTGTGTGTGTGTGGGCGGGGGGGGGGGGCAGTAGTGACAACCGTTGACAGTGGGGCTCAAACCCCCCCCCCCCCCCTTAGGAACAGCAATCCAGCAATCTGCTTGTCTCAAGGCAGGTTTAAATTGGGTATAAATGCTTACCATGAGCAGTAATAAATAAATGTCGTCCCCTTTTCTTTCCAAATTAAAATCGAATTGATTTGAGAGACTCTGTGCAATAGGACTGGGGGGTAGGGGTGGAGCATAATGAGCTATAGTTCTAACTAAGGAATAATGTAGGTGAGGAAGCATCGTGTGTGTGTGTGTGTGTGTGTGTGTGTGTGTGTGTGTGTGTGTGTGTGTGTGTGTGTGTGTGTGTGTGTGTGTGTGAGTGTGTGTGTGTGTGTGTGTGTGTGTGTGTGTGTGTGAGTGTGTGTGTGTGTGTGTGTGTGTGTGTGGATCATTGATGGTATTGAATTATTCATTTATTCATTAATTTTCTGAATCGCTCAAGCCTAATTAGGGTCACAGGGAAGCTGGCACTCATCTCAGCTGATGCTGGGCTGGCCAGAGCAGGGCAAAAACACGTTGATGGCTATGCAGTTCCTTTTGACGAAAGACAGCAATGGTTCTTTTACATGAACCTCCCACCACAGACAGTGAGAGACATGGCTGGCCTTTGATAACCCAGTTCACTATACTGGGTGGGGGCAGCAATGACAGCTCGGTTACAGTGGGGCTTGAACTCCCGACTTTAGGATCAGTAATCCAGCACCTTACCAACAAGTCACCACCGGCCGTGTTGAATCAATGACAGGCCATTTGTGTGAGTTGTAAATACAAATAGTGGCGCTGCCTGGTAACAGCACTGCTGTTATGTAAATAGACTCGAAACACAAATAGGAACTGAACTTATGGTATTGTGCATGTGTGTTACAAAACAGAGCTATGAGGAAGGTAGGGAGCGGCTATTTGCAACCAGGAAATACTTGACTTGCCCAGCAGTTACTGCACTTTAAATGCTATTTGAAATGCAAGCATGCTTTGTACATGTGAGCCCACAGAAGTGGAACATTGCGTTCCGGTTAAGATGCAATGACACACACACACACACACACACACACACACACACACACACACACACACACACACACACACACACACACACACACACACACACACACACACGAGCGCAAAGGCCAACAGCCTTGAATGTAATGCATGGGATTATAAAACAGAATGCAGCCAGTAACTCTAGATGTCTCAACACCCGAGATGTTGTGTGTTCTGTTTGTCACTTATGTTTTGTCCCAGCAAGTTTTCAATTTTTAATTTTAATTAATTTTTTTTTTTTTTTTTTTTTTTTTTTTTAAGCATACTAAACTGAACAGGCATTAAAAACAGGCTGATGAGGCCCTGCAACGGTCTGGCGAGCTGTCCAGGGTGTAACTCTGCCCTCACCCAGCGTGGGCTGAGATGGGTGCCAGCCGTTCCTATTTAGGATTAAGTGGTTCAGAAAGAGAATGAATGAGTGAGAAGAGAGAAGAAGAGAATGAGTGTAATTATAATTACTTTTAATGTATTTAAAGCTCCTCCACTTGGAGCGCGGAACTTGTGCTGGTCAATCGTAGTGAAGAGAGAGCTGAGCCGGGAGGAAAGCCCTCGATTTACCAGCTGATTTAAATTCACATCCTCCCCTATGGTTGTGAGCTTTGGGTAGTGAACAAGATCATGGATACATGCCACTGAGATGAGCTTCCTTTGCAGCCTGGCGGGAGTCTCTCTCTGAGATCAGGTGAGAAGCTCAGTCATCCAGGCAGAGCTCAGATTAGAACAACATCTGAAGAGAATGCCTCCTGAACCCTTTCCTGGTGTTGTGTTTCGGGCATGTCCGACCAGTTGGGGTCCCCGGGGTCGACCCAGAATATACTGGAGGGAGAAAGTCCCTTGACTGTTCTGAGAACGCCTCAGTGTTGTCCTCGCAAGCCCCTCAGAATAGCTGGAAAAAGTGGGACATCCGGATTTCACTGTTTGGGCTGTTGCCCCGCAACCCAAACCCGGATCAAGCGGAAGATGACTGAATGATGATTGACTGTATTTAAAATATAATTATTGTTTATAATAGACCACTTAATGTAATCTCAACTCGATCATCATGATGATCACTCGTCACTGTTATGATTCTGCAGTTCTTTGTTTATTCATTCATTCTTTTGACATGTTTAATTCTGATAGAGTCAACGGAAGGCTAGAGCCTATCTCTGCCTACTCATTGAGGAGGCAGGGTACACCCAGAACACCTTTGTTGTCCAGGAGCAGCACCCATAATCACATTCACACTTGGACTCACACCTAGGGGCAATCTGGAACATCCAAATGTGCACATTTTTTTCTGTAGGAGGAAACCAGTGTACTTGGAGGCAACCCTACCAAACCATCCTCTCTCTTCAGGTGATTATAGAAGAATATATATAATTCATTTTTTCACATTCTGAACTGGTTAATCCTAATTAGGGTTGCAAGGAGACTGGCGCCCATCTCAGTCAACTCTGGGCAAAGGAGTAGTACACACTGGACAAATTTCCTGTCCATCATGAGGCAGAAACATGCCGACAGTTACCCAATGGCTTACTCTTAATAAATGACAGCAGTGGTTCTCTTGCATGCTTTTCACTACACTGAGAGACGTGGCTGGCTTAGGATAACCTACTTAGCTGCACTTGGGTATCAGTGACAACCTGGTGATAATAGGGCTTGAAACCCCAACCTTTGGATCATGAAGCCAGCACTCTGCCACAAGGTCAGCAATATTCGCTTGCCCTATGTTCTATCCACTGTAAGGAGTACATGCAAGAAGCACATGCACCTCCACACAAGAAACGCCCTCACTGAGCATGGAACTGTGTCTCCTCCCATAAAATATTTAATATAAAGAGATGAGAGAGATTTACTTTTGGCTTTTTCCCTTTATCAGTAGTCGCCACAGCGAATGATTCGGCATAAGTTTTAACATTGGATGCCCTTCCTGACACAACCCTTTTAGCAAGGGACAGAAACACACTGACGGCTGTGCAGCTACTCTTTACGAAAGTCAGCAATGGTTCTTTTACAAAAACCTCTCACCATAGACAGTGAGAGACATGGCCGGCCTTTGATAACCCAGTTAGTTGCACGGGGGGGGGGAGACAGCGACTACCTTGTGGAGAGTGGGACTCGAACCCCCAACCCTAGGATCAGTGATTCAGCGCCCTATACCACTAGACCACCATGTCCCCTAAAATATTTAATATAAAATTAGCTTTAAATGAAAACAATGCATGAAACTGTATCAATGCCATGAGTGTGACAGAATGCTAATATTTTCCTGATTACAATCCTTTTCAGGAAGAAAAGATCACTGTTAAAGTTTCAGGCTCGGCTGATTAATATGACCTCATTTGTACTGGCCCACAGCTTGCCTGAACAGCTGGATCAGGAGGAAAGCTATAGATTTTTTAATGCTTCTAATTACAGTCTCTTTTGTTTGCAGCGCATACAGTTTGTCTTATTTCGTAGCCATGGATACAGAGAATAAAGCTGAGGGGACACAAAGGTTATCTTCTAAAACGTTCACCTTTATTACTCAAAAAAGCCAATTTAAAAAAACAAAAACAACAACAACAACAACAACAACAACAAAACATTGTAACAGACAGACAGACAGACAGGCAGACAGACAGACAATTTCCTTCTGGGATTAAATATATAAGTGGTGATTTTGGCAACTGTGGGCTTGTGATGGACACCAGACACCACAGAGCTACTATGCAAAAACTAACAAAATTAAGACCATGTTGTGAGACCCCAATGGTGGGGCTGTTGGCGTAGTGGTTAGGGTGCTGTGCTCATGGATGGGAGGTTGTGTGTTCAAATCCCAGTTAGACCCCCACTGTGCTAAGACCCCTGGGCAAGGTCTCAACCTCAAGTGTGCCTCTGTTTACCCAGAAGTATAAATGGGTACCAGTAAAAAATAATACTGGGAAGGTAATCTGCCTTGGACTAGTGTCCCATCCAGATGTTTTCCTAGTTGCTTCACTTTACGGAAACCGGGGATGAGCACCGACCTGATGAGCCACTATGGCTCGGGTATAAAAAACCCAAAGGACTTTATCTTACCTTACTGCGAGACCCCAAAGATACTGGCGCATCAGCATCTATGAGTATATTGTGGTCTGGACATTCCAGGTGTTTGAAGGGAAAAAAAAAAAAAATTAGACTGAAGAAAACAATTGATCCATACAAAATGAAGAGCCAAGGCATGAGAGAGAGCAAAACACATTTTCCTTCCATCTATAATAATCTGAGATGATGGTGTTGACAGACGAAAACACAGAGCAGTGTACGAAGCACACAAGCTAAAAGCATCTGCTGCTATTTGTTTTGGATCAGACTTGAAAGAATCACATCAGGAAAATCCATAAGCTTGAGGCATTTGGCGCGCTAATGAATGGACACAGTATAAACAACTACCTTACACTTCACTGCCATCTCATTCACGCTGTATTTCCTCCTGATTTTATATTGTTTATTTACTCAGCATTATACATACTTTCAACTCTACACACAGTTTATTTTCAATTTCACACTGGATTCTATAACATGACCTTTTTTTACTGCATATATATTCACTACACAAGATATAAACGGAGAAACCTAATATTGCTGGCCTGGTGGTAGGGGTAGGCTTACTGATCAGAAAGTCAGGGGTTCAAGCCCACTATCACCCAATGCAGCTAACTGGGTTATCAAAGGTCAGCCATGTCTTTCACTGTCTCTGTGGTGAGAAGTATGTAAAAGAAACATTGCTGTTATCTGATATACAGTAAGAGTAGGACGCTCGGTTGTTGTATACATGTTTCTGCCCTGCAGTGGTGTGGTGAACTGCTCAAGGTGTATTCTGCCCTCATCCCCTAGTCGGCTGAGATGGGCGCCAGCCTCCCTGCGACCCTAATTATTATGAAGGCTTAGAAAATGAATAGATGTATGGGTGACATATGTCTCTTGGCAAAAAAAAATAATAATAATAATATGCATGTTATTTCCATCTAACTTCCATATTTTTATAACACTACAGCTACTATTTGAAAGTGTAACTTTTGCAGATCTTTTTTTTTATCTGCCTCTGTTTTCCTAAAATCCATTTTACTTTCATAGAAGCATCTTCTGACTGAAATGTTTGTCAGTAATTTCACTATGCATTATTTTACAATAAAAAAAATCCACAACACTAAATCTTATGTGTTTGAGAATGTATTAGAACAAGCCAGCGATCCTGGCTGTATCTTGATGAATGGTTTATAAACAGAATTGGTTTTCTCCAAAGCTCGTATTGTCAGGCCTGGGTCATTTGGAAATTAAGAGTTAAATATCTTGCCTGCTGGATTGAGCCACAGTCGACCTGTGGTGCTCATTTTTGTCTGTCACAGCCTGGTGGTCGCAGGGGAAAGTTTCCATCAGCTGCTGTCGATTTGCTGCCTGGCAGCCCTGCGAGAAGTGTTTAACCTTAAACCATGTTTTCAGCATACCTCCTGGCAGGATGACAGGAAAACAGGGATGCAAATGTAGGTAGGAAACATTTATGGGGCGTGTGAAGGCAAATATATCACAGCAAAGCATGACGGGCAGCAGGAGCAGCTGGTCAGCTTCTCATATTAATGACACTTTAGTAACAGATCAACACAGGTGATTTTATGGAGTGTGCAAAGGGTGCTTGGATTCAAAGTGTTTTTTTTTTTTGTTTTTTTTTTGTTTTGTTTTTTTAATATGCCCTAATGAACTAGAAACATTAAATATTCAGGCTTTCTCTTAAGTGTGAATGTGGGTGAATGCGAATGTGAATACGATGTCCTGTGATGGACAAGTACCCCATCTGGAGTCTCAGTTCATACCATGAGTTTTCAGCTCATATCTGGATAACTTGGTTATAACTTGGCGTTGTGATGGCTTGGTGAGTTGTCCGGGGTGTACTCTGCCAAAGCAAAGAGACAGTTAGCCTCCCCGTGACCCTAATTAGAATTAAGTGGTTCAGAAAACGAATGAATAAATAATTAAGATATAAACTTATTACAACACTTCTAAATTTACAGTCAAATAAAGAAAAAATTTGATATATATACATTTAAATACACATTTGAACACTTGTAGTTCAGACAATCCTGCAATACAAGGGATAAGACTCAATGTTCTATGTCTGTGACAGATTTCATAATATTTTCTCAAGATCACTATTTCTTGACACCTATACAAACACTCTGTGCACTTAAAAAAACCCAATAAACAATGATAATGCTCAGTGTGATGTTTTGGTTTATGGCTCATTACAATTAATTCCAAGCCTTTGTTGTTTGTGTTTGCACTGAGTATTTTGACTTTTGCCTGCTTTATCTGTCTGCCTGGTCAACTGAATTCCGCCTGGTTATGACTACGAATACACTGTCTGTTTGCCTGTGCTTCAGTAAAGCCACTATTTTATCTGTAGTTTCATCAACCTTCATGTCTGCCGTGAAGTCATATGACACTATGGAATAGTCTGTGAAAACCAGCTCTGCCCGAATTATCAGGTCAAGGCATGTACAGTCCTATTTCATTGAAAAGAGACTCATATGACTTCTTTGTTTTGTCTGCTGCTGGCTTGCTCTTTCGGGTATTAAATTCAAATATATTCCGACAGGCTGAAAACATTAAAATCATTCTTGCTTTCCCATGTTCATGCTTCAGTTTCACACAATATGCGCAATAGAGCCAGTTGATTACAGTACACTTACACTGATGCTTCTTGAATGATACCTTGATTCGTTTGTGAAACAACATGCTGCAAATATTAAAAGATATTCAGTTCTGAATGGGGGAGACATCACTTTAATTTCAGAGTAAGAAAGTACAGATTCCATCCCATACCCTTTGAGACTGTTGCTGTGAAGAGTTTTTATGTTCTCTTATGCTTGCAAGGGTTTCCTTGCACAGTCGATATGAACATTGGGCTAACTGGATATTCTTGAATGTTCCCATGGAATGGTTTTGTGTCTGTGTCGGCCCTGTGATGGTCAGGTGGGTGGTCTGGGGGTTTGTTACGTTGGGCTTCTGCCTTGTTCTTGTGTGTTCTTCATATAGCTGTTTGATGAGGTGGCCTTATTGAATAAATGAATGAATAAATGTTTATGTCAATGACAGCAGCACAATGTATTAAACATAATTAAAGAAAATAATTATGGTTGGATGGGGCAGTGATGGTCTCGTGGTATAGGGCGCTGGATCGCTGATCCAATGATTAGGGGTTCGAGTCCAACTCTCCACAAGGTTGTCACTGTCCCCCCAGTGCAGCTAACTGGGTTATCAAAGGCCGGCCATGTCTCTCGCTGTCTATGGTGTGAAACATGTAAAAGGACCATTGCTGACTTTCGTCAGGTGTAGGGTGCAAAGCCGTCAGTGTGTTTCCGCCCTGTGATGGCCTGGCGAGCTGTCCAGGGTTTCCTCTGCCCTCGCCCAGAGTCGGTTGGGATGGGCGCCAGCCTCCCCGCAACCCTAATTAGGATTAAGAGGTTACAGAAAATGATGATGAACTATGTTTGGTCAAAAAGGGGTTTTGGCTGAAACAAATGCTCATAACTGCCGAAACCCTTGGAATTAATTTCATGTCTTTTTTTTTTTTTTTTTTTTTTTTTTTAACTTTGTTTACTGAAATTTTACACATTAAAAAAACAATGAAAAATAAAAACAAGTTTGGCTCTTTTAATCTGCCTCTTGAGGTGAATATTGGCAGTGAAGTTGAAGGAACAGTTTTGGTTGCTGTAAAGTTAAAAAAAAGTGTTTTATGAATAAAAGTCAGCTTTACAGAAACATTTAGAATTGAGAAAACACAGTGATACCTCAACTTACGATAGTCCCAGCAAATGAAAAATCCAGGTTACGAAAAACATTTTCCAAATTTTTTTGTCTCTGTATACGAAACAAGTTCTCCTTACAAAACACGCCAAACGTGCCATTCAAACATTCAAATGCACCATTCAAACAATGCACGAGCTGCTCTCCCATTGACTATCTTTCAACATCCCGCCCCGCTGGCCTCCATTGGGTAGGAGGGATGATGCAAGTCCCTCCCATTGGCTATCTCCCAACATCCCGTCCCGCTGGCCTCCCATTGGCTAGGAGGGATGAAGCAGCTCCCTCCCACTGGCTATTCTGGAGCTGCATCTCCCATAATGCTTTTCGTATAAAGGACAGTTACTGTTGTTTCACGAGTTTTTTGAGTGTGCTCATTGGAACTTTATTTTTGACTCAGGCTTTTAACCTTCCATAAACATTTGTAAGATTATAACTCTGCTAAGAAGTACTTCTGATTTGCATCATAAAAGAACCAAAGAAGAGATTTATGGATGTGGTGAACCAAAGAAGAGATTTATGGATGTGGTGAAGGAAGTCATGAAGGTCGTTGGAGTCAGAAAAGAAGATGCGGAGGACAGGGTGAGGTGGAAGCGGATGATTTGCTGTGGCGACCCCTGAAGGGAGCAGCCGAAAGTAAAAGAAGAAGAAGAACTCTGCTAAGAAGACATGGTCAACACACATACACACACACACACACACACACACACACACACACACACACACATGCATGCAAGTGAAAAGAAGGAGCGGGCTAGTGGCATGCGGTTGAGTGATATCGTAAAGGAATATGGCCAAACCTGTCTACCATCGGTACAATATTGAAGCAGAAGGAGGTTTTAAAAGGTATGCTTTTATAGTTTTAAAGGGTTTAGGGGGTAGTATTGGGGGCCTTGGAACGAATCACACATTTTACATGTAAAATGCGGTTCAATTTACGAAAAATCCAGGTTATGAAACCACTTCCGGAACCGATTAATTTCGTGAATTGAGGTACCACTGTATTCCAAAAAAAAAAAAAAAAATTCCTGAATTAACTCCAAGACATATTTAGGTCTTAAGAAGAGAACTCATTGCATCCTGGAAAACCCAATAAGTAATTAGAACGGAAAGTGGATCAACTCTCAGGTCCCTGAGGCTTCAAACATTTTAAAGTGTAGAGAAAGATATGTTGATTTCTTGGTAACTCCATTTGTTCCCAATTAGCTCCAACTTGTTTCACAGAAACTCTAAACCTCTTCTGCTGATAAACACAGAGAATGGTGAGTATGTGGCTGTGCTCAGAGCATTCAGTCAAATTCCTGTGTTCTTTGTAAACGCCTGCTACGTTTCCCAGTACACAGGGAATATGGTGCTATGTTTCATTTCTCATACACCTACTCTACTTCTATTGGAGGTGAAGAAATACATGTGGGTAGTTATAGTGGATTAGTTATAAAGAATACATGTCCATTAGATATTTTTTGTGGAGGTTCAGTAAGGCTAAAGGAACAAGGTCAAACCAGGCTTCATTATTACTGTTTTGCTATACATGGTAGATAACACCTCCCTACAGACAAAAGCAGCAGATGTATGAGTAGGCGAGATGGCATCCATGATGAAAACACCATGCTGACAACGCCACCTGTGCAATGTTTCTTATCCAGGAAGCAACAGGATTCAAGATTACTGAGCTAGAGCTCGTGCTATAATTATTCTAAAAGCTTCAACAGTCAATTAAAAAAAATTAATTTACTTTAGTTTTAGTTTTATTTAATTTAATTTAAAATATTAATTTACTGTAATGTTTACCTGTAAGGGCCATAGAGAAGCTGAAGTCAATCCCAGCTGATTTTAGCCTAGAGGCACGGTACCGAACGCACAGGTCATTCATCAATAGACTTTTTTAAAATTGTTGTTCTGATTTGCGTCTTTCGTGCAATTGCAGTTGCTGGGTGGCAAAAAAAAAAAAAAAAAAAGATAACAGAATACAGTGTTGGAATCCAGTAAAAACTGACAAATAACTCAAAACAAATTACAAACTTGGAGAGATTTGCATTGGACTGGTGTCAAGATTAATTGGTTGCTGCTTCCTGATCCATCCAACATTGCTTACACAAAGACAAACAACTATTCCACACTTACACCTAGGGGCAATTACGAATAGCCAGTTGACCTAATCTCTGTCTCTGTATTGTGGGAGGAAACCAGATCACGTGGTGGAAACCCATACTAACATGGTCCACCAAGAGAACCCAGTCAGTTACAAAGCTTGAACCTAGAACCTTCATTCTGTGAGGCATCAGGAAGCAGATGCTATTTATTAGATTGGCAGAAAGACCAGTCCATACTTCACTGATGAAGCAAAGCCCAGCCACACTGTGCAAGAGGCGAAGTACCCCCGGACAGGTCGCTGGTCTATAGGTTAGCACAAAGAGACAAACAGACACTCAAACCCAAATGCTCAACCTACCTGTGGGTAGTTTTTGTCTCAGTTACCAATAGGTGTGAAT
The DNA here is from genome assembly GCA_024760905.1 of Plotosus lineatus. Lineage (NCBI taxonomy): Eukaryota > Metazoa > Chordata > Actinopteri > Siluriformes > Plotosidae > Plotosus > Plotosus lineatus. The sequence continues at coordinate 20,816,674 of CM045738.1, forward strand.
ATCTTTGGACTGTGGGAGGAAACCAGAGCACCCAAACGAAACCCACACAGGAACACGGAGAATATTCAAACTCCACAGAGAAAGGCCCTAGTCATCTGTCAGGTTCGTGACAAATCTAGAAATTATCTTTGAGTTGCTAGCCTTGATGCCCTGAGCAGTTGACACTCTTATTCACTGTGACTGACATTTTTTTTAATTTAATTTATCCAGCTGCGCAGTTGAATGGAGAGGACCTTGCTAAAGGAGCCAATAACTGTAACTTGGTGGTGCTGAAATTGTAATCAGTAACCTAGAGCCTTGACCTCTGACCTATCACTACCCTTAGGTTTTATCTATTCTCTATTCTCATCCTCAGTTTTTAGACCTATGGGTCATAGAGCATCGATCTTTTTGCACCTCTCTGACTACATTATTGCAGACCTTGAAGGTTGCAATTGGCTTTGTACGGATAATGGATGGATGGAATAATTTATGAATTTTATTTAAAGCACGGACCATCAGGATGAATAGTCATCGTGGGAAGCTCACGCTGCTTTGCTTAGTTGGATTTTGTTTCAGAAGTATTAGAGCAAATGGAAGAAATAAAGGATTTAGGATTTTCTGTGATGTGTTGGGAATGTTCTATTGTTTAATGCAGAGTGGCTTTACTCATAGGTGTATGGTGATTGTTTTCATCAGTGGTGATTGGGTCACTGCAATGGGCACTCAATTATTCCATGCATATGTTACCACAGCCGGTAAGCGCGCGCCTGTGTGTGTGTGTGTGTGTGTGTGTGTGTGTGTGTGTGTGTGTGTGTGTGAGAGAGAGAGAGAGCACAGTATCCTTCATCAATTCTCAAATCGTTGGCTGAAAACTAATTGGACCTATTTTCAATTTTGCAAAATGGAGATAAGTTAACCCTCAGCCCCCGAAATGCACATTCAACAGAAATGTTACTGGTTTCTTAACTCTTTACATTCATATTCTGTGTCACATTTTGTTACCCATCTGATAAGAAGAACCCTTTCAATTTGGCAAGATTTCGAAGATATTTCACATACCCAGCCACTGACGAAATAATTGTAGGTCTCTAAAGACCGGTAGCCTTTCATCTTCTCTGGAGAAACGACGTTCGCAGTGAGAACCAAGCAGCTCCCGATATCAGCGAACTGAATACTCAGCCACAGCTCGATTATATCGGACATGTCTGTTTAGTCAAGGCTGCACGTGTCAATTCCGTCAAACAAAGCTATTCTTTTGAACGCATCTCTGCTGTGCAGCAAGGGGAAGATTATAAAAATAATAGGACCGAGCCATTGCGTCAGTGCAAAAGTAACCTTCTACGCCAACAGTGGTTCTATAAGTAAGTAGAGAATCCGGTTTTCTGTGACATCAGTGCTACCTAAAAGATGAAACCCTCAGTTTACACAGTCCAGTTCGACTACTGTATATAATACAAAGCCTACTAGTGACACTGCTGCCACTGATTTGTTATTGCTGCTTCACATAGTGAAGTGTGTCGATGACATTCAAAACTCTGAATCATGTTTGGATTTAAAACGTCCCTCAGGCAGCCGCACATGCAAAATTTAGTAAGTGGTATGTAAGCAAAAGATGCATGTCTCAGTTATTTCAGGATGCAGCCTTGTATTTGTATTGCCTTACATGGCAAATACTCTGTTAAATCCAACACCACACATGTTTATCAAAAAACAAACAAAACCGAGCAAGTCCAAACGAAGAACGTGGGTTTATGCACTACGTGGAGTTCCAAGGTTCTTCTGAAACCTATAGTGTATGTCAGTTTAAAATGATCCACTGCACATTCCCTATCATTTTGTCCTGGTAAGCAACAAATATTGCATAATTGATCGAGGGTTTTCATCATCATTATCATCCTTCACTTAATCCAGGGTAGTCTGGGGGGGTGGGGGCAGCCTAAGCAATGAAGTCCAGACGTCCCTCGCTGCAGCTACTTCCTCCAGCTCATTTTGGGGGGGGGCAAGCATTCCCAGACCAGTTCAGAGATTCTCCAGCATGTTCTAGGTCGACACTGGGGTCTCTTGGACATGCCTGAAACGCCACATCAGGGAGGCATTCATGAGGCATTTTAACCAGATGCCCCAGCCACCTCAATTGGATCCTTTCAATGCGGAAGAGCAGCAGTTCTACTCCGAGCTCCTCCCACATGGCTGAGCTTCTCACCCTATTTCTAAAGGAGGGCCCCACCACCCTGCGAAGAAGCTCATTTCAGCCACTTGTGTCTGTGATCTTCTGATCTATCGGAGCGTTTTCATCTTTTTCCTTAAAACAATTAACGTTTTGCTAAACACTCATATGGGGAGCTTTTACACCCGACCCTCATGGCTCATCAGGCCAGTGCTTATGTCCGGTTTCCATAGCGTGAAGCAACTAGGAGTTCAACTCCTCCTGGATGGGACGCTAGTCCATTGCAGGTTACCTCCCCAGTATATTTTTACTGGTACCCATTTATACTGCCGGGTGAACAGAGGCACACTTGTGGTTGAGCCCTTGCCCAGGGGTCTTAGCACAGTGAGGGTCTCAGTGGGATTTGAACTCACAACCTCCTGATCATGAGCACAGCACCCTAACCACTACACCACCAGCGCCACAAACACTCATATACACCCAGGCAATTTGCTGCAAACATATTTCATCTTGACCTTACTGTTGTGTGCAGCCAAAATATGACAATAATAGGAACAGTTATTAATATGAAAAGCATAAGTGTCACCAGACTTTACCATCAGGCCACAACTGGAGTCAATGTTGAGAAGTTCATGTAAAAGAACCACTGATGACTTTCATTAAGAGCAGTTGCATAGCCGTCAGTGTGTTTCTGCCCTACGATGGTCTGGTGAGCCTGCCCATGGTGTACCCTACTTGTATTTAATTTACCCCAAGAAAAATTATTCCTTTAATCCTTCCTTAACCTGTTTATACTATTGGAGCCTATCTACACCCTGAATTCCATTGCACGCAACCATTCACATTCACAGCTTGGGGCATTTTGGAAAAACCAATTAGTCTAATGTGCATGTCTTTGACTGTGGGAGATAGCAGCCTACCCAGAGGAAATCCCTGGAAGCACAGAGAGAATACACAGACTCCACACCGAAATAGCCTCTAACCCACGTCCTTCATGCTGTAGGTTCTATTACTATTAGCATACTGTTAAGGGCCTCCGTGCGATTATGTCAAGTGGACCAACCTAACATACATCGCTAACTACGGGATAAACCCCTATTACATAAATTCAGTTGACTACTCTGTGAAAAATGTCATATTTTACAGTCAAACAATGTAAACAATGGCAGTAAAAAAAAGTGAATAAGTTCACTGATTGATTCATTCATTCATTTTCTGAAAGGCTTAACCCTAATTAGGGTGGCGGGGAAGCTGGCGCCCATCTTAACCAACTCTGGGCCAGCGTGGGGTACACCCTGGAAAGCTTGCAATGTCTTCACAGGGCCCTTTTCTATTCAGTGTTCACTACATCAAATGAAAAAATATCGATGTGTTAGATTTAGACATTACTGAAATTCTCCTTCTGAATAAAGTATTAAAGCGGTGAAAAGGCAGCAGTAAGAGAAATGAGTCGCGGCATGTGTGGGTAACGTGAAAGTACGTGGGTTAAGGTATTACGATTTAAAAAACTACAGCAACATTTAGAGTATATTAGGGTCAGTGACTGAAGGAGTGTGAGCAGGGCTTTGTGTGATTCATGCAAATGACAGACACACTGTGCTAAAGATATATTGGCTTTAGTTGTATCATTAGCGCCACTGAATGTAGAAACTGATGCTAGAAACTATGGTTGCTTACAGTGAGCCCATATTTCTGCGCACACACACACACACACACACACACACACACACACACACACACACACACACACACACACACCTCTTCAATAACTCTCTGTAAAAGCCTACACATTTTGACTACACAGACTTCCTATAATTATATTTATAATAAGCATGGAGCTGGGGCAGTGGTGGTCTAGTGGTAGGGCACAGGATCGCTGATCCTAAGGTTGGGGGTTCGAGTCCCCACAGGGCTGTCCCTGTCCCCCCAGTGCAGCTAACTGGGTTATTAAAGGCGGGCCATGTTTCTCACTGCCTATGGTGAGAGGCATGTAAAAGAACCATTGCTGACTTTTGTAAAGAGTAGCTGCAAAGCCGTCAGTGTGTTTCCGGGGACAAGTAGCAAGCGTTCCTGCATCCCGGGTAATCTTCTCTGGAAGAGACCAATTGCTACACTACCCTACAGGGATAAGATATGATGATGATGAATAAGCATGGATACATATGTGTTGTGTCTGAAACAATGGCAGAGTCAAAATATATATTTTCTGGGTCTGCCTTTTTTATATTATAATCGTTGAAAGCATGGAACTAGGTAAAGTGGTGGTGTAGGGGTTAGCATATTCGTTTTCCTCCCACAGTCCAAAGAGGTGCACATTAAGCTGAATAGACTGTACAGTGGATACTATGTGTGATGGGTATTTCACTTTGTTTGCTTCTCTTCTTGCCTTGTAAGGTGCGTCTGACTCTAAATCATGGTAAATCGGGACTAAATTTGGCCAAAATAAAAAAGTGCTTTCGACAAGAGTAAGCTGCAAAGCCGTCAGCGTGTTTCCACCCTGCAATGGCCTGGCGAGCTGTCCAGGGGGTACTCTGCCCTCGCCCAGAGTCGGCTGGGATGGGCGCCAGTCTCCCCGCGACCCTAATTATGATTAAGCGGTTACAGAAAATGAACTGACCTGAACTTAAAAAAGTGGATCTCTTATGGTCTCCAGCTGTTTACACCCAATATTTGTAAGTTCCTGTTACATTGTCTATGTGAAAATGCTCTCACTTTTTCTATTAAATATCTACATGTGTGCGACAAATTATTTTTACACTTGCACTTTGGGCATTTCTGTGATCTCAGGTTCTCAAGCTGGTCAAAGAAATTGTTTCATAATGTGACAGTTCTTAACCCAATTCCAGTCAGCAATAATCTTAAGGATGCATATTCATGAGTCAATAGTTTATATGATTTATCTTCCGTTATCAGTTGATTATGGCCGAACACAAGGGTTTCCTCCCCAAGTGCACCTAATTGAGTCATCAAAGGCTGGCCATGTCTCTCACTGTCCATGGTGAACAGTTCTGTAAAAGGACCATTGCTGACTTTCGTAAAGAGGAACTGCATCGCCGTCAGCATGTTTCTGAACTGTGATGGCCTGGAGAGCTGTCCAGGGTGTACTTTGCCCTCATACAGAGTTGGCTGAGATGGGCACCAGCCTCCCCTTGACCCTAATTCAGATTAAGTTGTTCAGAAAATGAATATGTGTGTTTATATATGCAGGCATACATCGATCAGGCATAACATTAACACCACCTGACTCATCTGTGACCAGGAAATCCCATGTGTAGCGCTATGAAATGCAGCATGTGTTCTAACATCATTCTTTCATTGCCAGAATTATTGCTGTCATTTCAGCAATTTGTTCATTACCCCTTCTGGGGGATCAGACCAGACAACCTAGCCTTCAATCCCCATGTGTATCAGTGAGATTTGGGCACGCATGGTACTCATGGCTGGTTAACGTGTTGTCTTTAATTGGATCTATTTTTATTGATACTTAATACTGCATACCAGGAACAACCCACAAAATATTTATACACAGCTGTTTTATCTGTTTACAATCTAGCCCTTAGAAGCAGGTTAAAAATTGAGCAAGTATAATGATCTAGCTCATCATCTTTGAAAACTGACTGCACACTTTCTGCCTGATATTCCATTATATTATATCTATAATAATGGATAATAATACTGTACAAAGCACATATGTGGATTCGAGATTTTTTTTTAATTTTTTATTATGGTTTGTATTGCTGGTAAATTTCACCAGTATCGTCCAGTATTATATCCAAATTCTTGGCACATACCACTATAATGAGAAAATCAATGTTGTTAATCACCTCACTGTACAGTTATGAAAATGTTTCTATGTTTCCATTGTTATGCCTCAGTGAGCTGGTGTTAATGTTATGGATGATTGGTGTATCAGATATGAGGTCTCTATGCGTCTGCCTTGAGAAGGAAGATGAAAGCTTGCATGCCAATGCGTGGCTCCTCCCCCTGAATTTTCCTCCCTGTGTTTCTTTCCATGCTTTCATCAGAGACCCCTTATATCCTCACTTTTCATTGTTGCACTATCAGCATCTACTCATTTACATTCACAACATTTGGCAGATGCTCTTATCCAGCGTGACTTACATTATCCTTTTTTTTACATTTACAACTTGAGTAAATATGAGGGTTAAGGGCCTTGCTCAAGAGCCCAACAGTGGATTGAACAGCTGACCTTCGGATTAGCAACCCATCGCACTAACCACTAAGCCACCACTGCCCTACCCTGCTCCTCTCACAGTGACCCAATGACCCATGCATGCTGTTTTCATTAAAAAAATCTTTTTACTCTCTCTTCGTGTATCTACAGTCAACTAAATGTCATACAAAGGGTATTCATACAGGGATCAAGCTAAATACTTTAACACATTCAAGTATTGAACTCGTTTTGTATCCCAAATGTAAACTTTTAGCATTCATTCATTCATTTTCTGAACCACTTAATCCTAATTAGGGTTGCGGGGAGGCTGGCGCCCATCTCAGCCAACTCAGGGTGAGGGCAGGGTACAGCCTGTACAGTTTGTCAGGCCATCGCAGGACAAAAACACACTGACAGCTATGCAGCTGCTCTTGATGAAAGTCAGCATCTTTTCTTTTACCTGTCAATGAGAGACATGGCTGGTCTTTGATAACCCAATTAGCTGCACTATGGGGAGGACAGGAGTGACAACCGTTGATAGTGGGGCTTGAACCACCAACCTTGGGATCAATAATCCGGCACTTTACCATCAGGCCACCACTGCCCCAGTTTTAGCATTTCTCCAGTGATCCCATTTTTGGATTTTTATGAATGTGATAGACACAAGACGAATGCAGGACCTATGTTGTACACCATCTCTGCATAATGGCTGGCTATCTGGATGTGCTCTTTGCATGTAATTTGTAATGATTACAAAGCCTCAATTATGACTTTTTTCTTTTTCCTCTTTTTCATATCTGCCATGAAGGACTGAGGGTAATGCAATGCTGGCAATTTAGCTTATTAGTTACTTACAGTACAGTATAGGATGGCACACATCTGCCTCACAGGAAGAAGGCCCTGGGTTCGAGTCCCGAACATAGACGGTTCTGTGTGGGGTTGCATGTTCTTCCCCTGCTTGCGTGAGTATCATCTGGTTTCTACAGTTTTTTCCCCACAGTCCAAAGATATGCACATTAGATTAATTGGTTGCCTCAAATTGACTGTGAGTGTGAATCGTGGTGTGTATGGTGGCCCTGCAATGGTCTGGTGAGGTGTTTAGTGTGTGCCTATGGCTGACATAGGTGCCGGCCTTCCCATGACCCTAATTGGATAAAGTAGTTCGGCAAATGAGTGAGTGAGATTGATTTGTTCATGTTAACTAATATTAAATTCGGGTTAAATTATGGCCGTATAGGGAGCCGATATGAAATGCAATTCTAAGTTTTGCTACCAGATATGAACATGTTTATTGCTGCAGTTGACCTCCAAGCAAAAAAAAAAAAAAAAAAAATCTCGGATGCAACACTAAATAAAATCTATTGTGACTAAAGGTCCATGGCTTTGGGTTTTGGTCATCAGCTTAATGTGTTATAAATTTTGCTTTGATTGAATTTGTTCACTACTGGTATTTTACCCTTCATATGAACATGAGTTTGGTTGATTGGGTCTCCATCAGGTCTGAGTTATGAATGTAGAATTATGTAGCACTTTAAGCCACTTGTCATTCCTGGCTCTGCTCACTGAACTGGGTGATTGAATAATATTGGGAAATATTGAAAGTGATTTGGATGAATGTGTGTTCCTTAAATACATTACTGTACAGTGGTACCTCACCATATGAAATTAATCCATTCCAGAGGCGATTTTATAACCTGGATTTTTCATAAGTAGTACTGCATTTTACATGTAAAATGCGTGATTCGTTCCAAGGCCCCCAATACCCTTTAAAAATTATCAAAGCATACCTTTTAAAGTACTTACTTCGTGTTGACCATGTCTTCATAGCAGAGTTATAATCTTACAAATGTTTATGCAAGGTTAAAAGCCTGAGCCAAAAAATAAAGTTGCAATGAGCACACTCGAAAAACTCATAAAACAAGCTGCTGCTCAAGGGAGCTGCATCATCCCTCCTAGCCAATGGGAAGCCAGTGAGGCGGAATGTTGTGAGATAACCAATGGGAGGGAGCTGTGCCATCCGTCCTAGCCAATGGAAGGCCAGTGGGGCGGGATGCTGGGACATAGTCAATGGGAGCGCAACTCGTGCACTGTTTGAATTTTTTTTAATTGACCATGTCTTCTGAGCAGAGTTATAATCTTACAAATGTTTATGAAAGGTTAAAAGCCTGAGCCAAAAAATAGAGTTGCAATGAGCACGCTCGAAAAACTCATGAAACAAGCTGCTGCTCAAGGGAGCTGCGTCATCCTTCCTAGCCAATGGGAGGCCAGTGGGGCGGGATGTTGGGAGATAGTCAATGGAGAGCTCGTGCAATGTTTGAATGGCGCGTTTGGCACATTTCATAAGTAGAACTTGTTTCGTATACAGAGACAAAAAATTTTGGAAAATGTTTTTGTAACCTGGATTTTTTTTGTTTGCTGGGACTATCATAAGGTGAGGTACCACTGTATATACCTAAATATTTATACAGTGGTACCTCACTTTATGAAATTAATCCGTTCCAGAGCTTTTTTTGTAACCTGCATTTTTCGTAAACTGAACCGCATTTTACATGTAAAATGTGTGATTCGTCCCAAGGCTCCCAAGACTACCCCATAAACCCTTTAAAATGATAAAAGTACACCAATTTTGTATGAAATATGTATTAAAAGTAATAAAAGAAAATTATTTACCTTTTTTAAATCTCTCGAATCACCCATGCGATGCTTTAAAGTCCGGGGGTTGCTGATCTGAAGAACCCTCACCCCCCTTCACGAGGTCCTTAAATATGGTGGTTGCTCTTTACTGAATTTTTTGTTTAGTGAGACTTTCGTAAAGTGAGGTACCATTGTACTTGGGATGTTTTCATTAATTTATTTTCTGAACTGTTTCATCATAATTAGGGTCGGGGGATGGGAGGGAGGCTGGCACCCATCTCAGCTGACTCTGGGTGAGGACGAGGTACACCTTGGACAGCCTGCCAGGCCATTGCAGGGCCGACACTCCCACTGACACTTAGGGGAGATTTTGAACAGCCAATTAACCAACAGTGCCTGTCATTGGACGGTAGGAGGAAACTGGAATACCTGGAGTAAACCCATGCAAACATGGGGAGAACATGCAAAGCCCACACAGAAACACCCGAGCTGGGAATCGAACCCAGGACCTTCTTGCTGTGAGGTGGACGTGCGAACAACTACAGCACCCGATTTAGGATTTATACCAACAATATTCTTTGTAAGTTTTAATTGAATTGTGTGTTTCCCCCTCAGTGTAGTGTATTTTACACAAGATTTAATTGTATAAAGCACAACTAAAACTCATTTCATTGCACTGGACTATTATGTAATAATATTAAGGCTCTTATTGGTGTTTTGTACCATTGTGTACCAGAAATAACCATCGTAGAAACTGGAAGCCCATAAGCCCCACAATAAGAAATATATCGAGCAAAAAAGTGTCTGATTGAGGTTTCAGATAGTGAGGAAGATTTGGAAAGACATCTTATTCCTTAATCTTACAGCAATAGCTAAAGGCAACAGCCCATAGCAAAAGTGAGGAGATGTAACTTATATATGAGTCGTATGTTCTCAAATTGAGTGCTAAGCTTCCTGAAGGATGTAATGAGCTGTAGATTATGTTGCTGTGCTGAGCGCATCTGCAGTGCCCTCTCCACGTGTGACAGCGCAGTGACATCCAGATGGCACAGCATTGCAAACACATGCGAAGGAGCCCAAACAGCATCTGTGAACTATTTGGGTATATGTTGGAAATTATTACACATAGTTTTGCAACATGAGGTTCTTTTAATGTATAAATGCAAATGAGCTTTCACAGCTCAGTATGAAAGATCTTCAGTGCTGGTCCAATTCCACTACTTGCTTACATTGGAAAGTTCAGTTCAGTTCATTTTCTGTAACCGCATAATCCTAATTAGGGTCACGGGGAGTCTGGCGCCCATCCCATCTGGCGCGACTCCTGGCAAGGGCAGAGTACACTCTGGACGGCTCGCGAGGTCATCGTAGGGTGGAAACATGCTGACGGCTTTGCAGCCTACTCTTGTCGAAAATCAGAAATGGTGCTTCTATATGCCTCACACCATAAACAGTGAGAGACATGGCCGGCATTTGCTCACCCAGTTAGCTGCATGGATGTGTGTGTGTGTGTGTGTGTGTGTGTGTGTGGGGGGGGGGGGGGGGGGGGGGCAGTGCAACCCCAACCTTAGGATCAGTGATCCAGCACCTATACCACTAGGCCACCACTGCCCTTACATCGGAAAGGTTACACCAAATACTTATGTGAATGAGAAGTTCCAAACACCCCACCCCATCCCCCAATATGACATGGATGACTGTATTCCCATCTCAGACCTGGTGACAATAAGTCAATAACAGGAACCATCCAACCATGATCTATATCTGTGATTTGAACTCAGAACCTTCTTGCTGTAAGGTGACAATGCACGCATACCACAATTGGAACAGAATCATCACTCAAGCCTAACTATTTAATCCTACTAGAGTTGTAGTAGGGCACACTAGGGTGGAGTCTTTCTCAGCTCACTCTGGGCAAAGACGAGGTACACCCTGAACAGATTACTGGACAACCACGGGGCAACAACACACACACTCTGTTGTTTGCACTCACATACACACCAAATGTAATTGGGAACAGCCAATTAGATTAATGTGCATGTTTTTGGATTGTGGAAGGAAACTGGAGTACTTGGAGGAAACCCTCATAAACACTGGGAGAACATGGACACCACACAGAAAAACCCTCGCCAAACTGGGGTCTATGTTGATATTATGTTTCGCAGATAAAATCCATCATTGTTTCGGCACACTCATTCATTTTTGTGTCTTTGACAACTTTTCTGCTGAAAAATTGCTATCTTCATTCTCTCAGCGATAATCAGGCTGAAAAGTGAATTAAAATAAAGCTATTTTTGTGCACTTGGCTGAATGTGTTTAAAAAGTACTTTTCCATTAGTGTTGCCTCTGCTTAAGGATAGTTTTTTATATATCCCAATACTAAACTACTGTGTATATTAGCATAAAACAATCCTGACATCACTGAATCGCTCTTTATCAGCTGAGACAGGATTAATCAGTTTGGTGAATTAATGAATGAATTAATGATATCTGTGGGTACTTAAATAATAAAGAAAACCTCTATGATACTCTCAAACTGACAGAATTGTATAATTTATTATTCTATTCATTCTCAGTAACCACTTATCCTAATCAGGAGTCCCATCAATGTTAGATATGAATACACCTTGGATCAGGGAACACACACAACTTCTATAGGCAGAAACAGCCCACTGATCCTGGAGATATAGTTTGTATAGGCGCAATAGTGATGTTGAATGGCAGTGGTGGCCCGGTGGTAATGTGCTGGAGCCTAAGGTTGGGGGTTCAAGCCCCACTGCCAACCTTTGTCACTGCTGTCCCCCTAGTGCCGCTAATTGGGTTATCAAATGCCAGCCAAAATAACCACGACTGACATTCGTCAAGAGAAGCTGCATAGCATCAGTGTGTTTCTGCCCTGCGATGTCCAGGGTGTACTCTGTCCTCACCCAGAGTCAGCTGAGACGGGCACCAGCCTCCCCTGCGACCCTAATTAGGATTAAGCAGTTCAGAAAATGAATGAATGATACTTAATGTAGACATATTGATGCTTTTGGGCTTTATGTCTGTCTTCCTTTCGGCTTTTTCCCTTTTACTCGGGAGTCGCCACAGCGAATCATCTGATTCGCACGTTTGATTTGGCAGAGGTTTTTACGTCGGATGCCCTTCCTGTCACAACCCTTTTAGCAAGGGACAGAAACACGCTGACGGCTTTGCAGCTACTCTTTACGAAAGTCAGCAATGGTTCTTTTACATGCCTCTCACCATAGACAGTGACAGACATGGCCCGCCTTTGATAACTCAGTTAGCTGCACTGGGGGGACAGTGACAACCTTGTGGAGAGTGGGACTCGAACCCCCAACCTTTGGATCAGCGATCCAGCGCCCTATACCACTAGACCACCACTGCCCCTTTTGGGCTTTATGTACAAACCGTTATTTGTTTTAGTCGCCAAAATCAATGAGCTTAATTTGACATCTTAATATAAATATGCTTCCTGCTGGGTCAGGGGTGGCCGCTGGTGCAATGGCACAATCACGGACGCTGTTCCAGTTAATGACTTGATTCATGTCTAAGAGCAAGGCGAACACTGGCCAGCTCTCATATAAAAAGAAATTAAACTGCATGTCGATTTCAATTGCCTGCTCCATTCTTCTACTGGTGTTACACACCATTGATTGAATCAGATGCAGTACCTTATGTAACAAGCACGTTTGTTCTGAATCTGAGCCCCCGCAGTCCTTTATTAAGCTGTCCAACATTCACCCGACTTCCTCAGAACTCTTACATGGGAGTACATGCATGGGTTAAAAAAAAAATAATAATAATAAAAGTAAAATGTGGATTCTAATTAGAAAATTATTGAGATGATCATTGTGATTACAAAACAGCTTTCAAGTGCAACCTTTTTCTGATACTTTCACTCATGCACACACATATAAACAATTCCCTTTAAAATACGGCTGGATGTGCAGCTGTCCGTCTCCTTTCAGGGTTCAAGTGAAATAATGGTCTTTCAGTTACGCCAACAGTACAGAGCAGCTTCATATTCACCGGGAGATGGAAGGAGAATTGGAACAAGCAGTACTTTTCCACAGGCACTCAGGCATCACCACGTGTACATGTCTAAAGAATAAAATGTCTGGATAACAGAGAATACAGATTACACAATCCTACAGAGAGTATGCGTAAAATAACTATGAATATTTACATCCTACTGTGGCTTGCAAAAGAATTCATATCACTTGAATTTTATAACATTTAGTCATGTTATCTCAATGTAGCCACACGATTTTTAAATCACGGTCATGAAATCAAAATGTGTGACGTGTGCTAACTATTTTATTATTAATACAGACACTCCCCGACTTGCGTTCATCTGTTTTACGTTTTTTCAATTTTACGTTTTTTTTTTTTTTTTCAAAAAAAAAAAAGCCAAATTTTGAGTTTAGACGTATCTACGTCGTACGCTGACGTAATGACGCAATGACGCTGCATTCATTGTTTACAAACTACAGACTGAGTGTGCATACATACATATATATATATATATATATATATATATATATATATATATATATATATATATATATATATATATATATACAAACATATACAGTGATACCTCTGCTCACGAACATAATTGGTTCCCAGAAAGTGTGTGTGAGGCGAAAAGTTCGTCTTCCGAACATTTATTTCCCATAAGAAACCATTAAAATGAGAATAATCCGTTCCCAGGTCCCCATAAAACATAATTTTCTACTAAATAAGCCTTAAAACTACACAAAAATATACCTTATTTTATGTATAATAAATGTGCTATTGTATTGTAATTAAAGAAATAAACTGTACTGTATAATAAAGTCATTTTATTTACCTTTGTGATGGTAGTTGATGGCTTGATGGAATGGAGTGGGAGGAGGAGGGAGGGAGGGACTTACTGTTTGGAAGGAGTGTTTGGAAACGCCTACTGTTTGGAAACACCCTTAGCCACACACTCACCCTTAATAGCTTCCTTGTTCTTAAGGATGGGAGCAATGGTAGACTTAGCGTACTGGTACTGGGACGCTGGGTCACACAAACGCACACCTCGTTCGTGTTTTTCAATGATCTCCGCCTGTGGTGGGGTCTTTTTCGGTCCCATAATAGCAAAAGTACACTCAATATGGTCCAAAATGTCTAGCAAACACAAACCACTTCTGCATTCAAAGAAAGGGGTGTGACGAACTGTGACGCCGTGAGCGTGCGTCAGCTTCTCGTGGCCGCCACCGTGGCGCTGTTCGACCGCGTGGTTTGATTCGTCCGCCGAAAACCAGTTCGTCAGCAGAGACAATATGCTCGCAAATTTAATGTTCTTGAGGCGAAAAGTTCGTGAGCTTAAGCATTCGTCAGCGGAGGTTTTACTGTATATATACATACATACATACATATATATATATATATATATATATATATCAGTTATATTGCGTGCTACCCTTGTGTTAAGACGTCGTCTCTGTGATTTTTGTGTTTACACTGTTTTGGGGACTTTTGTAACCCTAAGCAAATATGGTTGGTCAGAAGTGTAGCATGGTTGCAAGTCTCATACACAGAGATGAATTAACTATCTGCTCGGGTCAGCGCAATCGAATGCATACTCTGTTAAGCAAAGTCTGTCTTCCTTTCGGCTTTTTCCCTTTTACTCGGGAGTCGCCACAGCGAATCATTTGATTCGCATGTTTGATTTGGCAGAGGTTTTTACGTCGGATGCCCTTCCTGTCACAACCCTTTTAGCAAGGGACAGAAACACGCTGACGACTTTGCAGCTACTCTTTACGAAAGTCAGCAATGGTTCTTTTACATACCTCTCACCATAGACAGTGAGAGACATGGCCCGCCTTTGATAACCCAGTTAGCTGCACTGAGGGGGGGGACAGTGACAACCCTGTGGAGAGTGGGACTCGAACCCCCAACCTTTGGATCAGCGATCCAGCACTCTATACCACTAGACCACCACTGCCCCACTCTGTTAAGCAAAGACAGTTGTAAAATGAAAACCCAAATCCACAAATTACAGAAAAATTACAGATATTTACTATCGTTTAGCAGAATCCTAAGAGTGTATACTTATTTTTATATTAATATTCATTAGGATTTGTACTTGTTCTTTGTATGCATCTCTTGAATAAAGTTTACTTACTTACTTACACAAAAGAAAGAACTCTCCGCTTTGCTGGGAGACTGCATCAGTGCAGGCTGTGTTCTAAACGAGTTCAACGGCACCCTTGTGCACTTGAAAGACCGGAAGTCTGTATAACCCACAGCAAGTACACTACTTTCGCAAGTACACTACTTTCGGTATTGAGCGCTTCACATATTGTATGCGTTGATTGACTGTCTTAAGCTTTATATGAAGTGACTCTGTATAAATAAGTGACTTATTTGAAATTAATGTTGATATTATTTGATATATTTGATATTATTTTACGATGTTATGTTTACAATAATTGATATAGGGCTGTTTTATGAGATATGGTAATGGTATTTATGGATGTATTGTACAGTATGAGAGTCATACGTCACACGTCATATGTCATACATCACTGTAACAACTTACATTCACTTTCAACTTACATTCGGCCATCCGGAACTAATTAAAAACATAAGTTGGGGAGCGTCTGTAATGAGTGTTTGAATATTCGTAGTTTTTAATGTTCTTTTTAAATTCTTCTTCAGTTTTTCCGATCCATAATTTACATATGTTAGAAACTGAAATATTTTTTTCCACAACCATTTTGATTATTTTACAAAGCATCATGCAACTTAATATCACTTCATGACTAAAATAAATTACAGCTCGTGCACTGAGTACAGAATGCATCTTCAAAATCCGCTTGGATTTATTCACAGAGACCAATTGCAAAGTCAGGCAGTGGTAGCCTGGTGATCATGGTGCTGACCATCACTGATACTAATGGTGGAGGTTCAAGCCCCATGCTCGTTGGGTTGTCACTGTCTCCCCGGTGCAGCCAACTGGGTTATCAAAGGCCAGCCATGTCTCTCACTGTCTATGGTGTGAGGCTGTAAAAGAACCATTGTTGACTTTCCACAAGAGTAGGCTACATAGATGTCAGCATGTTTCTGCCCTGCGATAGTCTGGCGAGCTGTCCAGGGTGTACTCTGCCCTCGCCTGGAGTTGACTGGGATGGGGGCTAGCCTCCCCGAGACCCTAATTAGGACTAAGTGATTACAGAAAATGAATGAATGAACTGCTAAGCCATTTTCAGTGACCGATAAAATTGGGTTTGTATAACATCACAGGCATCTTTCAGCCGTGTCCTGTAGAGTACAAACCTACTGGCCAGACATAATATTCTATGTTCATGAATGTTTTTGTGCTTGCCTATGTCCCTATGTCCTTTCATAAGTATTTAGGATGAGCTCACCGATGCTAATTAGACCAACTTGCATATACCGTACCAAACTAAGAACACAGCTGTGAACAAATCTGATGTTCAAGAACATGTCCATAATCCAATGTAGACTTTTCCTGTACATTTTTTGAAAAACAAACTTAATCTGTCTCACAAACTTAATCTGTCTCTACAGAAAATGTTGTACTGAGAAGACACAATTTTCCCCCAACTGTAGTTATGCAGGGAAACTTATAAGAGACAAATGAAAGATGTAATAGCAACTGTTCAGAAAAAAAAGCATAAAATATAGAATCACAGAGATGCTTCAATGAATTCTCCCACTGAAAACCACTTATAAACTCAATCACCAGTAAATAATCACCTACTCCAGTGCTCAACAAGCTTCCACTTTTCATCATCAGGTCTGTTGCTTGGCAACAGAATCGATGCCATGTGTCGAGCTAGTCTTCACCATTTAGGTTGGTCCAATGCTACATTCCATAGATTGCCATGTTCAACTGTAGTCATTCTGATTAGCTCAACATTCAGGCAACTATTCCAAGAGCACTGCAGTGCTTGCAAGTGGAATTGAAAGCAAACAATCAACTATGGGTGTCAAGGGTCTGACAAAAGATCTCTGGGATAAAGTTGTGGGCAGACACATGGATAGGAATATTTTAAAAAATTAACTTATAAATGTATATAAACACTTTAAAATTCTTTTGGCTTACCAGCCAAAGACCACCACACCTTAAGCAAAGCATGAAGCATCCACAAAGTACTAACATGGGGTGATTCCTTATCTTAGTAACTCTGTTCTTTTACGCATGATTTAGATTATTGATGAAAAAATATTTGTATCTTTATTTCAGGCTGCAAATGAAAAAAAGGTGACTATACTGAAGGGGTTGATTCTGTTGACTATAATCATTTTCAGCAACATTGCTGAGCAATCGCTTGAGTCCAGTGCACATACCCTTCAGAACCGTCAGCAATAAATAAAATAATATACAGTAAAGTAAAAATATTAATTAATTAATTCATTCATTTTCTGAACCACTTAATCCAATTTAGGGTGACAGGTAGGCTGGCGCTCATCTCAGATGACGCTGGGTGAGGGCGGGATACACCCGGACAGCTCACCAGGCCATCGCAGGGCTAAAGTAAAAATAAAAAAAGCATACAAGAAAAGAAACTGCACCTTTTCAATCCCCAAGTCATTTTCAGGCTCAGCGCACCATCCTACACATTCTTACTAAGAGAGAGAGAGAGAGAGAGAGAGAGAGAGAGAGAGAGCATAAATAAAGCATCAGTCAGACATGAAGTAGATGTGATCAGCCATCTCCCTTTCAGCACGTTTCACTGCAGACTTATGCTCTCAGAAGAGATTATTCCATCCGAGAAAAAACATATAACTATTGTTTGGTTTTTCAAATTTCACTGCAAATCTTCAGTGAATCTTTGTTCCCTGTGGATGGG
Source organism: Plotosus lineatus (assembly GCA_024760905.1). Classification (NCBI taxonomy): domain Eukaryota; kingdom Metazoa; phylum Chordata; class Actinopteri; order Siluriformes; family Plotosidae; genus Plotosus; species Plotosus lineatus. Next base: position 20,834,480 of record CM045738.1, read on the forward strand.
TGTATTTTCTATTACTTTTTCGCATCGATATGCCCCCAGTGCAGCTAACTGGGTTATCAAAGGCCCGCCATGTCTCTCATTGTCTACGTTGGGAGGTTCATGTAAAAGTACCATTGCTGACCTTTGTCAAGAGTAGCTGCAAAGCCGTCAGCATATTTCTGCCTTGCGATGACCTGGCAAGCAGTCTAGGGTGCATTGTGCTCTTTCCCAGAGTTCGTGGAGATGGGCGCTAGCCTCCCTGCAAACCTAATAAGGATTCAGAAAATGAATGAATAAATGAGTGCATTGATATACTGCTACTCTTCATTTTCAAGAGTCAGTAGACCCAAAATATCCCAGGAAAACACCCCTTACAATTTGCCTTTATTTCTGCTCTGAGCTGACCAGGGTGTATCCCACCCTTGCCCAGAGTCGTCTGAGATTGGCGCCAGCCTCCCCGTGACCCAAATTAAGATGAAACAGTTCAGAATATGAATGAATGAATGAATGAATGAATTTCTGCTCCAATTGAGAGACTGCAGAATTGAAGTTGACCCTCTCACTGAGATGTCTCATCTGCTGAAATGTCTTTATGATTACAACATAATTAAAAACGCACTCTTATGAAATTAGTGTCAGTGTAAAGCTATTACTATATACAGTATATATGTATGTATGTGTATTTATACAATAAGTTATATTTGTGTTGAAGCAAACATCTAATTCTCAGATTTAATCCAAAACTTTCCTCTAGCTGTAGAAGAGAGTCAGTCTCCTTCTTATGGTTTGTCCATAAGGGTTCTCCACTTGTGGTGAAGCTAGAACAGGGCTGTCGCTGTGTATAGTTGCCATGCAACAAGCCTTCTCCTGCACTGGGGCTAAAGCTTTAATCCAAGCTTGACACCGTCTGCTGTGTTCTTTAACATTCATCACTTTCAATTAAAGCACCTTAAACACAAACCTGCACCTGTTCCTCATGTGTCCTTTAACAGTCAAGTGTACAGAGATGTTTGTTCTGGGCCTGTGCCTGTGCCTGTGCGTGTGTGTGTGTGTGTGTGTGTGTGTGTGTGTGTGTGTGTGTGTGTGTGTGTGTGTGTGTGTGTGTGTGTGTGTGTGTGTGTGTGTGTGTGTGTGTACGCGCATCTAAGAGAGAGCGGGAGAGAGAGATTCCATTCATTGTCTCAAATGAACTGGAAAATATATTTATTTTTGTTTTTTTTTTTTAACAAAATGACAGTCCAAAAAATAAACAAAGCAAATTTATTTCTAGGTTCCGATGGCATAATAGTGCCTCATTTATTTTTCACTGCGCATTCGACAATGTTCATGCTTGTGATTTTTTTCCTTATCCCTATTTTTATGAGATATTTGCTGTCACTTTGCACCTATTGCACTTGTGTTCTATGATCCCATTGGCTGAATTATCATGTGTCAATTTATTCAATTTGCATCACTTATATTTTGAATTTTTACAGTTCACTCTCACCATGGACATCTCACATACTGCTAATCACACATAGCATGCCACATATATATTTATACCTTCATGCAAACACACACCCAATCTCTGCATGTCCATTGCGCTGGGTTATGCGGTACTTTAGTGCTGATTCTGCACTCTTTCACGCTCTCGAGCAGTGATGGATGAGCTGCAAGTACAGGGCTGCATATAGCAGATCAGCTGTCTGGCTGAAAGCCAACATTTTCAAGGGGAAAATGCACTTTGTATGGGTTTACCACTTTCCTCTCCAACCCCCACTTCACTCACCTCCTGGCACACACACTTCATTATTTATCTTCAGCCTTCTGTCAGTACATGATCTAATGTTGCAGTATAGTCCAACAATATATAATTTCTTCACAGCCACACACATATTCAGGTATATACCATCTTGGTCTCAGCCCCGATAAGGTCCACAGAGACACATGATGTCAGGAAATAAAGAGGGGAACTTTTTTGTAATGATTCATCGCATTAATTACTATAACAGAACAATGTTAAGCCCATATTGATTTCTATAGGGCTATCATATGCAATGACTTGCAAAAGTATTGGCACCCCCAGCATTCATTTTCTCAACCGTCTCATACGACTCCGGAGATGGGTGAGGTACACCATGGCCAGCTCACCAGGACATCGCAGAACCAACACTCGCACAACCATTCACACTCAATCTCCCACCTTGGGGCAATTTGGAACAGTCAATTAGCCAACTGTGCATGTTTTTGGACTGAGAGGAAAACCAGAGCACCCAAAGGAAACCCATGCAATCACATGGAGAACATGCAGATTCCACACAGAAACGTCCAGTCTGAGAATTACACTCATTTACATTTTAATGTATTGCAACGTTTTTCCCCTCGGTATCTTTGGCCACTTGCTAAATTGCAGTAGTATCTATTTTAGGGTTTCATCCCGAATTAAGCTGCGCTCCCAATAGCCTACAACTCATATTTCTGTAAGGTGTGTAATAATTGCCTGTGCACTCTCATGAGGGTACTTGTCTTTAAGTGTTAAGCTAGATTTTTCTGCTCATATACAGACGCTCCCCAACTTCCGTTCATTCGTTTTACGTTTTTTCGATTTTATGGGTTTTTTTTGTTTTTTTTTTCCAAAAAAAATTTGTCAAATTTTGAGTTTAGATGTACCTAGGTAGTACACTGATGTAATGACGCAATGACATAATGAGGCTGCGTCCATTGTTTACAAACGACAGACTGAATGTGCCCTTCCTTCTTCCCAGTTCAGTCATATATATATATATATATATATATATATATATATATATATATATATATATATATATATATATATATATATATATATGTATCTATCTATATATATATATATATATATATATATATATATATATATATATATATAGCGTGTTACCGTTGAGTTAAGACGTCGTCTCTGTGATCGTTACCCTTGAGTTAAGATGTCGTCTCTGTGATCTTTTTGTTTACACTGTTTTGGGGACTTTTGTAACCCTAAGCAAATATGGTTAGTCAGAAGCGTAAGCCTACTAGCATGGGTGCAAGTCTCATACACAGAGATGAATTAACTATCTGCTCAGATCGGCGCAATCTACCATGCATACTCAGTTAAGCAAAGAGAGTTGTAAAATAAATGAAAACCCAAATCCAGAAAAGAAAGAGAACTCTCCACTCAGCTGGTGATTCACATCAATACAGGCTGAGTACTAAACCAGTATTCAATGGCGCCCTTGTTCACTTGAAAGAACGGAAGTCCGTATAACCCACGCTTTCTCTCAAGCATAAGCAATTAAACTACTTTCGGTGTTGAGCGCCTCACATATTGTAAGCGTTGATGGTTGTTTTAAGCTTCATGTAAAGTGACTTGGCTCAGCTTGATGTAAAGTGATCATCCGTCGACCATCGGAACCATTTGCAAGCAGAAAGATCGCATCATAGAGCATGTTAAAGGTTATATTTGATACTGTATTTGATATTTGATGAGTAAATTTGATTAAAATTTGTCTATTTGAAATTATTTTGCTTGATTTTAATTTATTTGAAATTCATGTTGATAATATTTGATGTTATTTTACAATGTTATGTTTATAATAATTGATTTAGGGGTGTTTTATGAGATATAGTAATGGTATTTATGGATGTATAGTACAGTATGAATATCATACGTCACTGGAACATACAGTAACAACTTACGTTAATTTTCAACTTACGTTCGGCCGTCCAGAGCCAAACAAAAACGTAAGTCGGGAAGCGTCTGTATATATATTTATTTATTTAAAAGGTTAAACTTGACAGGAAAAGGTAGAAAGCTGGCTGACATGATGCAGAGGAGGAAGGTGGACATACTGTGTGTTCAGGAGGCCAGGTGGAAAGGTAGCAAGGCTAGAAGCTCAGGAGTAGGGTTTAAGCTGTTTTTTCATGATGTGGATGGAGAGAGAAATGAAGTAGGAGTCATCTTGAAGGAGGAGTTTATCAGGAATGTTCTAGAAGTGAAAAGAGTGTCAGACAGAGTGATGAGTCTCAAATTTGAAATTGAAGGTGTGATGTTCAATGTTGTTAGTGCTTATGCCCCACAGGCAGGATGTGAGCTAGAAGAGAAGGAGAGATTCTGGAGTGAATTAAATGAAGTGATGCAGAATACCCCCAGAGGTGAAAGAGTGGTCATTGGAGCAGACTTCAATGGACATGTTGGTGCAGGCAACAGAGGGGACGAGGAAGTGATGGGCAGGTTTGGTATCCAGGATAGGAATGCAGAAGGACAGATGTTGGTAGATTTTGCAAAAAGGATGGAAATGGCTGTGGTAAAAACTTTCTTCCAGAAGAGACAGAAGCATAGGGTGACTTATAAAAGCGGAGGTAGGAGCACACAGGTGGACTACATCTTGTGTAGGCGGTGTAATTTGAAGGAAGTCAGAGACTGCAAAGTAGTAGTGGGTGAGAGTGTTGCCAAACAGCATAGGATGGTGGTGTGCAGGATTATGCTGATGGTGAGGAAGGTGAAGAAGGCAAAGGCAGAGCAGAAGACAAAGTGGGGGAAGCTGAAAAAGGAAGAGTGTCGTGTTGTCTTCAAGGAGGAATTGAAAATGGCTTTGGGGCTGTGCCAACCTGTATAAATCATTTTCTCCCTCTTTACTTTCCAACTGAGCACACAAGTCATCATATGCCCTCTGTTTGGCCTTTGACACCGCTACTTTCGCCTTACGCTGTGTCTCTCTGTATTCCTGTTTACTCTCTTCAGTTCTCTCATGTCCCACTTCTTCTTAGCTAACCTCTTCCTTTGTACACACTCCTGCACTTCCTCATTCCACCACCAAGTTCCTTATCTCCTCTCCTTCCAGATGACACACCCAGTATTCTCCTACCTGTCTCCCTGATCACATTAGCTGTTGTTGTCCAGTCATCTGGAAGCACTTCCTGACCAGAGAAATAGAGATGGGAAGGACGTGCAGCAAATTAGATTGATTAAGGACAGAGAGGGAAATGTATTGACTGATGACAGAAGTGTGCTGGGAAGTTGGAAAGAATACTTTGAAGAGCTGATGAATGAGGAAAATGAGAGAGAAAAAAGAGTAGAAGAGATGCCTGTTGAGGACCAGGAAGTAGCAAAGATTAGTAAGGGTGAAGTGAGGAGGGCATTGAAGAGGATGAAGAGTGGAAAGGCAGTTGGTCCTCATGACATACTGGTGGAGGTATGGAAGTGTCTAGGAGAGGTAGCAGTAGATTTTCTGACAAGAACATTCAACAAGGTCTTAGAGAGTGAGAGGATGCCAGAGGAATGGAGGAGAAGTGTGATGGTGCCCATTTTCAAGAACAAGGGAGACATGCAGAGTTGTGGCAACAACAGAGGGATAAAGTTCATGAGCCATACGATGAAGTTATGGGAAAGAATAGTGGAAGCTAGACTAAGGGCAGAGGTCAGCATTTGTGAACAACAGTTTGGTTTCATGCCAAGAAAGAGCACCACAAATGCAGTGTTTGCCTTGAGGATGTTAATAGAGAAGTACAGAGAAGGTCAGAAGGAGCTGCATTGTGTCTTTGTGGATCTGGAGAAAGCATATGACAGGGTGCCGAGAGAGGAACTGTGGTATTGCATGAGGAAGTCTGGAGTGGCAGAGAAGTATATTAGAGTGGTGCAGGACATGTATGAGAGATGTAAGACAGTAGTGAGGTGTGCTTGTCGGTGTGACAGAACAGTTCAAGGTGGAGGTGGGACTGCATCAAGGGTCAGCTCTCAGCCCCTTCTTGTTTGCTATGGTGATGGACAGGCTGACAGACGAGGTTAGACAAGATTCCCCATGGACTATGATGTTTGCAGATTACATTGTGATCTACAATGAGAGCAGAGAACAAGTGCAGGAAAATCTAGAGAGGTGGAGGTATGCCCTGGAAAGAAGGGGAATGAAGGTTAGCCTCAGTAAGACAGAATACATGTGTATGAATGACAAGTACCCAAGAGGAACGGTGAGGTTACAAGGAGCAGAGATAAGAAAGGTGGAGGATTTTAAGTACTTAGGCTCAACAATCCAGAGCAATGGAGAGTGTGGAAAAAAGGTGAAGAAGTGTGTGCAGGCTGGTTGGAATGGTTGGAGAAAAGTGTCTGGTGTGATGTGTGATAGGAAGGTATCGACAAGAATGAAAGGAAAAGTGTACAAGACGGTGTTGAGACCAGTGATGTTGTATGGTTTAGAAACAGTGGCCCTGGGGAAAAGACAAGAGTCAGAGCTGGAGGTAGCAGAGATGAAAATATTGAGGTTCTTTTTGGGAGTAACGAGGATGGATAGGATCAGGAATGAGCACATCAGAGGAACAGCACTTGTAAGACATTTTGGAGACAAAGTCAGAGAGGCTAGATTGAGATGGTTTGGACATGTACAGAGGAGGGATAATGAGTATATTGGTAGTAGGATGCTGAGGTTGGAACTACCAGGCAGAAGGCCTAGAGGAAGACCAAAGAGACGATTCATGGACGTAGTGAAGCAGGACATGAAGGCAGTTGGTGTAAGAGTAGAAGATGCAGAGGATAGGGTGAGATGGAAGCAGATGATTCGCTGTGGTGACCCCTGAAGGGAACAGCTGAAAGGAAAAGAAGAAGAAGAAGAAACTTGCAAAGAAAAGGCTTATTCAAGTAAATTACTCAGCTGTACCTGCTTTTTAAAAAGATTACGATGTAATATAAAACCATGAGAGAAAGAAATTAACTGTTTTCTCACTGCCTCTCAAGAAGGCACATGCACTGTAGGCTGCAAAGCTGTCAGCGTGTTTCTGTCTCTTGTTAAAGGGTTGTGTCAGGAAGGGCATCCGATTTAAAAATCTATACCAAATCAAACATGCGAATCTTTCGCTGTGGCGACCCCTGATAAGGGGAAAAAGCGGAAAGGAAACCTCTCTCTCAAGAACGCACATGCACAAGCCCATTTGAAGCATAAATGCCTAAATGACTCTGTCAAACTTGATATGGTCAAATGAAACAAAATTAGGCTTTTTTGGCATCAACTCAACTCGCAGTGTTTTGAAGTAGAAAAATGCAGACTATTACCCCTAGAACACTATAATGTTGTAAAGAACAGAAAAGGAATCATTATGGATTAGGGTTGTTTCTCTGCTAAGTGTATAGGACAGGGGTCAGCAACCTTTGCTATTCAAAGAGCCACCTGGATCCGTTTTCCTCAGTAAAGAAAACACTGAGAGCCACAAATCCTTTTTTAACATTTCAAATCAAATCATGTTTTTTCCCCTTGCCCCCATGTTAATATAAAAAAACAATGTGTTGCATTGATTTAAATGACTGCAGAGACAATTAAATTACAATTCTGCTTGCAACAAAAACATTTAGATTAAGAAAAAGCCAGCCTCCCCGTGACCCTAATTAGAATTAAACGGTTCAGAAAATGAATGAATGTGTTTGAGTCCTTCTTGTATTTTTATAAAGAAAAAGAATATCTATCCCAAGAAGCGAGGGACGGTTGCAGACAGATGCTTTAACGGGTTGGATAGCTCACCTCACCATCACGCCCTTTGTCTTCTTTTTTTTATTCGTTATATTAATGTTGTTTTTTCATAGTTTTAATTTACAAAAATGACAGCAACACAGAAAAGTATCTGAAGACTTATTGTAAGAAGAAGCCTGCTCAACATGCTTTTAAATAATATTAATGCTTAATACTGCACTGACCGATCCATTCTCAGAGTGGAGACTGAACCACGAGTCTTTTATTTTGTCACTGAGAGGAGAGTTATTTAATTCAGAGATTGCTGTGCATAAACAAAATCTCATCCACTGTCTTTTACTTCAGCTGATTTCCGTTCCTGGATTACAAACCCCGGGGTAAAAATCTCTCTCTCGCTGCACTGCTGCAGGGATGGAGAGAACATTGCTTGCCATGAGCGCAAGGGTTTTAAGCTCAATGTAGCTTATTAATACAACGATAGCCATGTCCACAAGAACACACACATAAAACCACCCTGCCCACACCAAATAAATATCCGCCCATACACGTGACTGTTAATTCTCATCCATGTAATTTTTAACCATAAAAGAGCATTTTTCTTCAAGGTTACCCGCTGGGTACCTGACCGTTGCAGGGTTCTGCCTTAGGCAGATTCTCTCATCATTCAGGTGAAAACTGGTTCAACTCTCTACCCCCGGGAGCCCGGAGTGCTTCCGATGTGAGTAAATAAGCCGCATTTTCTTTTTGCAATTGTTTTTGGTGATGCAGTGGTTTTTGTATATGAAGCTCGTTTGCATGCGTCGGCCACCATGAAGTACACATTCATTATTTTTAAAAGCCATGGAGCCTGATCAGAGAGGTGAAAGAGCCATATGCAGCTCCGGAGCCACGGGTTGCCGACCCCTGGTATAGGACAACTTTACTGCAATGAAACAATGATGCACGGAGCTATGTACATGTGACTTTCTTTACCTCAGCCAGTGATGGGTCTTACAGCATGACTATAGCCTAGAACATACAGCCAGGGTAAAATCAGAGTGGATCAAAAGGAAGCATATTAAGTGTATAAAGTGGCCTAGCCAGCCTCCACACCTTAATCCAGTAAAACCTCCACATCTTAATCCAACAGAAATCTGCAGAGGGAATTAAAGCTTTGAGTTTCCAAGGGCAGCCTTGAAACCCTAAGGATTTTGAAATAATTTCTACGGATGTACCAAAATTCCTCCTGAGATGTGTGCAAAACAACAAAATGTCTGACCTCTGTGGTACAAAGTCATGTTTTAATAATATGTATTGTTGATGTCTCTCTTTGTTCAGATATCCCTACCCTAATAATTATGGACCCTTCATTTCTTTGTATGTGGATGAAAAAAGCAGCAGGCAATCACATAATTATTTTTATCACTGTTTCATATCTCATATCATTCTCTGTAGTACATTTTCCTTTATTTGGATCATGGAGAGGCTCTTAGTCGGCCCTGGGAAAATGCAGGGTACACTGAGAACAGCTCATCAGACCATTGTAGGGTCAACACAGACATAGCTATTCACACTTACACCTACAAGCAATCTGGAACAGCGAGTTACCCTACTGTGCATGTTTGTGTTTTGGGGTTTTTTTTTGGAGTATTGGAAGAAACCAGAGTACCAGAGGAAACCTGTGACCCTAAAGGATCAAGCGGTTCAGTAAATGTGAGAGAATGAAAAACGTTAACGCACCGGTGAGCTTAGAAAGAGCGAACGTATTTTCATGGTAGACCATAAAGAACACAGGCAAAAAATTTCAAAAGGGTGAATTAAAACCTGGAAAAAGTAGAAGAATAAAATTCACGTTGAGGTGTTAAGTCTTGTTACCTAGTAACAGTTTTCTCAAGTTTTATTTTAAAAAGCCTGCTGTGAGTGTATTAAAATAACAAATTACATATATTAATATTAAAAGCTTTTATGAAACCAGGAACACTTAACTCAACAAAACATTCAAGTGATTACCAGCTTGAGATGTCAAACACAATTTTGCTTTCTCCAATGAAAATGTCTTATGTCTTGAGAAATGCCAGGAGTGAACTGACTTTGTTTTTTAATACACAGGAAAATACATTGGTAGCAAGGTGGCATAGTGGTTAGCACTTCCGATGAAGGTCCTGGGCGGGGCCTGTGACTGGTGGGGGTGTTCCTATGTGGAGAATGCATATTCCTCCCACACTTGCTTGGTTTTCTCTGGTTACTCCTGTTTTGTTCCCTGTCCAAAGACATGCACATTAGGCTAATTAGATATTCTTGATTGCCTCTAGGGTAGTGGTGGCCCGGTGGTAGGATGCTGGATTACTGATCCTAAGGTTGGGGGTTCAAGCCCCTCTTTCAATGGTTGTCACTGCTGTCCCCCCCAGTGCAGCTGACCGAGTTATCAAAGGCCGGCCATGTATCTCATTGTCAGTGGTGAGAGGTTCATGTAAAATAGCCATGACTGACTTTTGTCAAGAGTAGGCTGCCTAATAACACTGTGATGGCCTGGAGAGCTGTCCAGAGTACTGTGCTCTTGCCCAGAGTCGACTGAGATGGGTGCCAGCCTCCCTGCAACCCTGATTAGAATTAAGCAGTTCAGAAAATTAATCAATGAATGATTACCTCCAGTTGTTAATGTCAGTATCAGTGGCTGTATGTCTGTATTTGCCCTGTGATGTTCTTGGAATCTGCTCAAGTTCTACTAAAGCCTCACTGCTCCCGTAATAAAAGATAAATCAGTTTGGGAAAATTTAATTATTCATTCATTCATTCATTTATTTTCTAAGCCACTTAATCCTAATTATGGTGGTTGTGGGGGCGGCGGCGGGGGGCACCCATATCAGCCGACTCTGAGTGAAGGCAGGGTTCACCTTGGACAGTTCACCAGGCCATCATAGGGCTAACAACAATACAACCATTCACACTCACACTCCCTCCTAGGTATGATTTGTAGCCAATTACAGTAGCCTACTATGCATCGTACTATGTTTGTGGACTGTGGGAGGAAACTGGAGTACCTGGAGGAAACTCATACAAGCATGGAGAGAACATACAAACTCCAAAAAGAAACACGTGAGCTGGAAATCAAACCCAGGCCTTCTTGCTTTGAGCTGGACATGCTAACCATCATACCACCATGCTGCCAAAAATACAGACGCTCCCCAACTTACGTTTTTGTTTGGGTCCGGACAGCCGAACGCAAGTTGAAAATGAACGTAAGTTGTTACTGTATGTTCCAGTGATGTATGACGTTCATACTGTACTATACTTCCATAAATACCATTACCATATTTCATAAAACACCCCTAAATCAATTATTATAAACATAACATTGTAAAATAATATCAAATATATCAAATAATATCAACATTAATTTCAAAGAAATTAAATTCAAGCAAAATAATTTCAAATAGATACATTTTAATCAAATTCACTCATCAAATATCAAATACAGTATCAAATATAACCTTTTACATGCTCTATGATGCGATCTTTCTACTTGTAAATGGTTCCAATGGTCGACTGATGGTCACTTTACATGAAGCTGAGCCAAGTCACATTACAAGAAGCTGAGCCGAGTCACTTTACATGAAGCTTAAAACAGCCAATCAACGCTTACAATATGTGAGGTGTAGTTCACTGGCTTGTGCTTGAGAGAAAGCGCGGGTTATACGGACTTCCGGTCTTTCAGGTGAGCAAGGGCGCCGTTGAATACTTGTTTAGTACTCAGCCTGCACTGATGTGAATCACCAGCAGAGCAGAGAGTTCTCTTTCTTTTCTGGATTCGGGGGTTCATTCATTTTACAACTCTCTTTGCTTAACTGAGTATGCATGGTAGATTGCGCCGATCCGAGCAGATAATTAATTCAGTCTTGGGAAAACTTGCACCCATGCTCGTAGGCTTAAGATTCTGACCAACCATATTTGCTTGGGTTACAAAAGTCCACAAAACAGTGTAAACACAAAGATCACAGAGACGACGTCTCTATACAAGGGTAACACGCAGTGAATTGGGAAGCAGCAGGGCACGTTCAGTCTGTCGTTTGTAAACAATGGACGCAGCGTCATTACGTCATTGCATCATTATGTCTGCGTCCTCCATAGGTACGTCTCGTACTCAAAATTTGACTTTTTTTTTTTTTTTGAAAAAACAAACAAACCGTAAAATCGAAAAAAAAAAACAACCCATAAAACGGATGAACGTAAGTTGGGGAGCGTCTGTACAAATAAATTGGACCCCCCCCCCTCCCCAAATACACTCATATTGATCAAGTTTCATGCTTCTTAAAAGACACCACAGAGCAGGGCCAGATTTACCATGTTGATTGTTGATAGCTAAGAATTGCGATGGTTTAAGAGAGTTGGTTTTTGGATTCAAGGCAGCCAAGCCAGTCAGGTTGTATTACAGTAACCCTTATTCCAATCTCCATCTATTCTTCTATTCATTCCCCTTGATAAAAATCAATCTGTCCCATAAATAATGAAATTTAAAAGACTTGTCAAAAGAGACATTAAATGGGTATTGGAACAGGCTTCCAGCATATGATAAAATAGTTTATTTGTCACACTATAAACAAACTGTTGCACTGTTATTACATGAACATCCTTTATTTCAAAGGCATCTGTTTGAATCACTGAAATAACTTTCAAATTCCCTCTGACTGATATATTATTTTTGGTGAGTAAATCATTACATGTCAAGTCAAACATTGAACATCATACACTGAATAAATTTCTGTCTTTGTCTTCCGCTTACCTGAATTATCAGATTGCACCACTGACATTTGGCTAACGGTTCATCTATAAAAAAACGAAAGAAAAAGATTGTTAAAACTAATAGGACCCGAATGGACTTGAGGGTCTGCTGAGTTAGAAACTTCTCCAGGATACATAAATTTTAAAGACATCATTATTCTTTATCGGATTTTTTGGTTTTGTTTTGTTCTGTTCTGTTTTCGGATGATCTTTCCTTTATATCAGAGAAGATTGGACTCCAAATAGGGGAAACCATGCTGTAAATCCTGATATGGTGAAAATAATTTGTCGTGGAGCTTATGTTGAACATTTGCAATATTTCAAGGCCATTGAATCTGTGGAAACTTCCTGTAATCATAGAACTATCATCTCTCTTGAGTTCTCACAGGTTGAGTGACATTTTCTACTCTACTTATTTCATTGACAGCAATAACAGCTTCCAGTAGCAAAATTAACCAGTACAACAACAAAACAACATCAGGGAAGTCTCTGATTAAAAAAAAAATAATTGGTTTTTGTCTGTAAATTTGACTCAATGGAAAGGGCACTATGATCCTTTTACTTGCATTAATGTGCCACTCATTAAATCCCTCCCTGCTCCTCTCATCTTCTTACACATCTGTCCAACGAATGCAAAGTGAATGAGAAATGATGAATAATTCACTGCAACTTTAACCCTCATGTGCTTTTTTTGCTTTTCTCCTCTCATTAATTTGGTTTGCTTCCAAAGAGGGAACGATGGAGACAATAACTCATTAATCCAATGAAAAAAAAATGCATTACATTATACAGCTAGAGCTGAATGCATAATGGGACTGACACTTTTATAGCACTCGATAATGTTTTATCCCCTTCGGTAACCTTGTACAGACGCTCCCTGACTTACGTTTTTAATTGGTTCCGGATGGCCGAACGTAAGTTGAAAGTGAATGTAAGTTGTTACAGTGACGTATGACGTATGACGTGTGACGTATGACGCACATACTGTACTATACATCCATAAATACCATTACTGCATCTCATAAAACACCCATAAATCAATTATTATAAACATGACATTGAAAAATAATATAAAATACATCAACATTAATTTCAATAAGTCACTTATTTACAGTATACCGAGTCACTTTACTTCTTCACTTATCCCTTAACAGCCGGGGATGTTGTTGGGGCACCTTCATGGTGAGACTTGGGCTGATTTTGGCCTGGCAGCACCCATCCCTCTCCAGGGCAAAGAAGCATGCTGACAGCTTTGCAGCCTACTCTTTACGAAAGTCAGCAATGGTTCTTTTACATACCTCTCACCATAGACAGTGAGAGACATGGCCTGCCTTTGATCACCCAGTTAGCTGCACTGGGGGGACAGTGACAACCCTGTGGGGATTCAAACCCCCAACCTTAGGATCAGCGATCCTGCGTCCTAACCACTAGACCACCACTGCCCAACTTTACACGAAGCTTAAAACAGCTAATCAATGCTTACAATATGTGAGGCGTTCAAAACCAAAAGTAGTGTACTTGCGAAAGTAGTGTACTTGCTGTGGGTTATACAGACTTCCAGTCTTTCAAGTCAGCAAGGGCGCCATTGAACTCGTTTAGAACACAGCCTGCACTGATGTGAATCACCAGCAGATCGGAAAGTTCTCTTTTCATTCATTTTACAACTCTCTTTGCTTAACTGAGTATGCATGGTAGATTGTGCCAATCTGAGCAGATAGTTAATTCATGTCTGTGTATGAGACTTGCACCCATGCTAGTAGGCTTACACTTCTGACCAACCATATTTGCTTCGGGTTACAAAAGTCCGCAAAACAGTGTAAACACAAAGATCACAGAGACGGTGTCTTAACACAAGGGTAACACGCTATATAACTGATACATATATATATATATATATATAAAACTGAACTGGGAAGAAGGAGGGGCATGTAAAATCGAAAAAAAAAAACCCCGTAAAACGGATGAACGTCAGCCCGGGAGCGTCTGTAGTAATTTTGAATGAAAAAAAAAATATTGCCTGGAATATCCTTATTGGGCACCTAGCTCAGAAAATAAATCCTTCCCCACTCATTGTTTGACTACAGTCGGACTGAATCAAACAATGTACAGGACATTTCTGAAAAAAATCCCTACACGAACCTGTAGCCTGCAGCTTAGGCCCAAAAATGTCCGATTTGTAAACTATGATCATTACTAAACTGTGTTCAATGCGTGTTTAATCCAGTGCTTCTCAATTATTTTCTGTCGCGCCCCCCCCTAGGAAGAGGAAAACATTTTGCCCCCCCCCCCCATATAAATAGTGTTATTTGTCTAAAAATTATTATAAGTAATTCTCTGCATAACACTGTATCCTTGTTAACATAATAAATCCTTATTATCATTAAGGAATACAAAAAAAAGGAAGAAATATAGATGAAATTCCAACAAAGAATAACTTTATTAACAATTTTTTAGTCTTTAAACAAAAGGATATACAGTGCATCAATTTGCCTTAAATTAAAAACGTATCCTTATTTAAACTGTAAACATTTTTGACCAACAATTCGAACCATTTCATACTGAAAAATAAAATAAAATAAAATAAAACAAATAAATAAATTATACATTCAAATTGATCAAAAATATTGACTGAGGAGCACAATATATAAATCACTTTAACCTACAAAACAAAAATGATTGAAACAATTTGTATTATTTTTATCAAAATGATTAAGTCCAGGTTAATGGCTATAACGAGGACGTTTCACAGTGCACAGCTTTTCAAATCCGAGCTTAAAGCACAATACTGAACTCTCAGCTCCTGCTCAATGCTGTGGCATTAACCTGGATTAGAACTTGAGATCTCTGCATTAATAGTCATCCATCTTGTTAGTGCGCCACTCAGGAGCCCTTAGTTTTATTTTTAATATGTTTCCATAAAGTATTTCCAAAATTCTAAAGGACACTTTTATAACTCTGGCTCTGAACTTGCCTGCTCTGGGACTTCGTCTTCATCTGTCATGATTAAAATAAGTAGAGATATAAATAAAGCATGAAGATCTCATTTTTAGATGTTTTTTTTGCTTGGGTGTCCATGTAGTAGTTCATAAAACAGTCATGGACATCAGGATTGGTGAATGGCATTAAAATTAATATCCAATGAGGTGCATTCATTCGTTCATTCATTTTCTCAACCACTTAATCCTAATTAGGGTCACGGGGAGGCTAACACCCATTGCCGCTGACTCTGAGCAGTGGTAGAGTACACCCTGGACAGCTTGCCAGGTGATCGCATGGCAGAAACACATTGACGTCAATCCAATGGCATCCATTAATCTTTCTATTACATGTCTCTCACCACAGACAATGGGGGACATGGCTTACCTTTTAATCGCCCAATTAACTACACCAGGAGACCTTCAGTGAATAACGATTAATTATCCCATAGACAGTGAACCAATTAGATCATGCTATTGCCATGTGGTGAATCATGGTAGTTTAGGATAGTACATTACCTATTGCATTTCCCTGTGCATGCCAGGATCTCCTTCAGGTACTCCAGTTTCCTCCCACAGTCCATGCACATCACTCGAATTAACTATTCCAAACTGCGCCAAAGTGTAAATGTGAGTGTGAAGTGTTATGTATTGGCCCAGTGATGGTCAAGTGAGCTGTTCAGGGTTTTCCCTGTTTTTGCCTTTTGTAGCCTGAGATAGGCTCCAGCCTCCCCCACAACCTTAAATGGATTAGGCTTCTTCAGTAAGTGAGTGGCATTAGCTAACATGTTTATTTAGGTCATTTCTGAGATGCGAGTCTTTGATACGCTTGAACAGTCTTTGTATGATATGTGTGGATTTTTTTTTTTTTTTGAATCTTGCATGGCCCTTATTTTTGCAGTCAGCTCATCTCCTAATGCTAAACCTATGCATTGAATTTGTGGATGCAAAGTGAAATGTGCTAATCTGCGACCTTCGACCATTACTCCTTTACTTGACCAGGTTTTGAATGGTTTTGTCTTGATCTTCCTTCACTTCAATCTGTTTTCACTAATTGTTGGCTTGTTTGTGTTCATCAAAGAAGTATATTAATTTCTGTACTTCAGACTGCACTTATAATTGTGTGGTGGCCTTTGTCTCCAGTACAGGATTGGGCAGCTCTATATGATCAGCAAACATAGCCATGAGCAGAGTGACCGTGGCGAGGGTGTGGAGGTGGTACAGAACGAGCCGTTTGAGGACCCCACATATGGTGCTGGCCAGTTCACTGAGAAACGCGTCTATCTCAACAAGTGGGTGATCCAACTGCTACTCATTACAAGTCACATCTCCTTTATTAGAGTCAGTTTTATGGAATGTGATGTGTTTGAGTAATATAATTCGACAACAGATTTCATATCAAATGAATCAAGGCAGTCAAGACTCCCCTTCCTTCTTTACAATATTCTGTACAATAAAAATGGTTCCTGGAATTATTTAGATTTAAAAAAATCTCCTCATCTCGACTCCATATTACCATTTTACCAAATATGCACAGTACAGAGGTAAAAATTTAATTCAATTACATAACAAGGTGTGTATCCAATGCAAACAACAGACACAGTAAGCTTTCATTATTTGTGGGGGTTACGTTCCTTCCCTACCTGCGAATCCCGAAAATCCACAAATTATTCATGCGGTTTTAAAACCCTATGTATGATATTACATGCGCTAAAATATACTTCTTAAACACATTCTATAGATAGTCTTACTCATTAACACAGTAATAATGTAGTAAAAAGTAGTAATAATTAAGTAAAAACGTTTTAATTTTGTATTGTGTTAATAAATACAGCGATCCCTCGCTACTTCGTGCTTCAGTGTATCGCAAGTTTTTCAAAAATATTAATCGAAAAAATTTTTAAAAAAAAGGAAATTAAGGAAAAATAGGGAAAAAGTTAAGGAAAATGCCACAAAACAAGGCCAATTATGCAAAAACCCAAACAAACAAAAACAAAACAAACAACCCAACAAAACTACTTACATTTTTATGTGAGGTGCGCATCTGAGTGTGCGCACACATATCTGAGTGTGCCCGTGCATGTGTTTGTGCATGCGTGCCTGTCTGTATGTGTGTGTATTTATATTTTATTTACATCTTGTGCATTATTTTTATATGTATAATTGTTATTATAAGCATTTATAGCATTGATTATGTATTTAATGATAGTGTATACACATATACATGTATGTATACATCAGTCAGTGGTGTTGATCCTACTTTGTGGAAATCGATGGTTGCGAGGGGTCCCGGTCCCCATTAACCACGGAAAGTGAGGGATCCCTGTATTTATATATATGTTTATACATACAGTGTATTTCTACATACATACATATTATATGCAGTGTATACATACATACATACATATATACAGTATATATATATATATATATATATATATATATATATATATATATATATATATATAAATCCTAGAACAAATAGTGAACTGTTTTAAATAGAAAAATAATTTTCTTGTGAATACGCTATTATAGATATGCACATAAAAATATGCATATGCGTACATACATAAATAAATTCGATGTATGTGCTTATAAAAAAAAAACTAATACAAACCAAAAAGATAAACATTCTAAATACATAAAATTTCACACACAAACATTACCAACACTTACCAAGGGGCGGATAAAGAGTGTGCGGAGTCGACAGAGTCATGGCCTTCATCATGTTGATAACTTGTGTGCAAATGAGAAAGAAAGAGGTGTACACATCATCTGCAACCAATCAACAGGAGGGAGAAACAAAAGCTCTCAGCCATTGGCTAAATTTGAATTACGTGTCAGTCAAAATGAACTCCATTTAAAGGTCAAATATTATACCCATTTTCAAACATGGGGCACATAATTATGATTCATAAATCATAAATAAGCTGCAAGGATCTAAACTCTCACTGAACAGAAATTAGTACAGTATTTTAAAGTTGATCTATATTTTCCTTAAACCAAAATCAAAACTGTTAAAGAAAGTCAAGTTGGCTCATTAGTCATGCATGGATTTTTGCTTCGCTACATCCCCAGACGAGGTACCTGGAAGAGGAACCTGCGTACCAAATTTGATCATAATCCAAGCAAGCATGCGAATGTTATCATCCAGAAACCAAAGTGCGACAGATGCAGGATGGACAGACGAATGGACACCATCCATTCCATTAGTTCTCGCCACTATATTTGGCAGGAGCTAAAAACTCGACGGTTCTGCAGGAAACTGCTTCCGCAGCTTCCCCTGAAACATGTCCTGTTTGGCTTCCTCCTTCAATTTATGGGAATTCCACTTTCTCTACCTACTCTGCTCTGATTGGTTACCAGAAAGCTTCATGCGCAATGTGTAGGGAGGCAGACCAGTGGGAGGATGGCAGTGTACTATGAACCGCTTAATTCTAATTAAAATGACAAAGGAGATTGACACCCATCTCGGCTGATTCTGGGCAAGGGCAGAGTACACTCTGGACAGCTCGCCAGGCTATTGCAAGGAAGAAACACGCTGAAGAGCATGTGGCTCTGGCCTCTGGCCAAACTTGATATCAGTGATTAAGCACCTTACCACCAGGCCACCACTACCCTTAATATATATATATATATATATATATATATATATATATATATATATATATATATATATATATATATATATATATATACACACACACCAAATTAAAAAATAAGGAAATTAAGGAATAATAGGGGAAAAACTTAAGGAACATTCCACAAAAGCAAGGCCAATTATGCAAAAAAAAAAAACCCTACACAGAACACAGAACAAAAAAAACCCAAAATCTCCCATCAAAACTAGTTACATTGTTGCATCTGTGTGTGCACACGTGTCAGCGTGCATGCGCGCACGCACATACGTATGTGTCGTCTTCTTCTCATGCAATACCACATATATGTGTGTGTATTTATATTTTATTTACATCTTATGTTATTTTTTTTGCATTTTCATTGAATGTCTTCTTTCTTTTCGGCTTTTTCCCGTTCTTGAGAGTCGCCACAGCGAATCATCTGATTCACACATTTGATTTAGCATTGGTTTTTACGTCGGATGCCCTTCCTGTCACAACCCTTTTACATGCCTCTCACCATAGACAGTGAGAGACATGGCCCGTGTTTGATAACCCAGTTAGCTGCACTGGGGGGACAGTGACAACCCTGTGGGGACTCGAACCCCCAGCCTTAGGATCAGCAATCCTGCGCCCTAACCACTATACCACTGCCCCTTTCAACTTTCATTGAATATGTATTTATTGATATTATATACACATATACAGTACATGCACGTATATGTTAGTTGGGGGGGTGATCTTACTTCGTGGATTTCGATGGTCGCGTGGGGATTTCGGTCCCAATTAACTGCGGAAAGTGAGGGATATATATATATATATATATATATATATATATATATATATATATATATATATATATATATATATATATATATACACACATATATATATATATATATATATATACAGTCGGCCCCCGACTTACGAAACCTATGAAAACCTCACGAAAATTCCGGGTTACGAAAAACAAGTTTTCATCCCCGGGATACGAAAACAACCTCCTCTTAAGAAAAGCGTCATATGTGCCATTCAAAATTCAAATGCGCCAATCAAAATTTCACATGATGCACCCGCTCCGTTGGCCTCCCATTGGCTAGGAGGGATGACACAGCTGAACGTTACACAAACTTCCCGTTTGACACATGCATGAAGAAGAGTTGACTGTTGGCTTGTTTTGAGATTGATCATGAAGTGTTATATTTCGTTATCGCCAAAACCCCTCTACAATCGGGACGATATTGAACCAGAAGGAGACTTTAAAGTGGAAATACAGTGACAGAGGTGATTATTTCGGGAAAATATTAAAACAAAGTGCACCATGGGAGAAGACCTCTGATCTCACAAGGAAGCAAGTTAATATTGAATCAGGACCTCTGATCTTTCAAACAGGTACTGTAATTCTGCTTTAAATAAAACATCCTGTCCATTTAAACATTTAAATAGAATTGTTCCGTCAGCTGTGAGGTGTGTGTGTGTGTGTGTGTGTGTGTGTGTGAGCGAGACAGCGAGAGAGAGAGAGAGAGAGAGAGAGAGAGAGCGTGTGTGTGTGTGTGTGTGTGTGTGTGTGTGTGTGAGAGAGAGAGAGAGAGAGAGAGAATGTGTGTGTGTGTGTGTGTGTGTGTGTGTGTGTGTGTGTGTGTGTGTGTGTGTGAGAGAGAGAGAGAGAGAGAGAGAGAGAGAGGCAGGAGGAGGCTTAACTCTTTAGTTTTTAATTTAGTTTTTTAAGTTGTTTAATTCGGTAAATGTTTAATAAATGTGGCGCATCTGAACTTCCGATCCCTCAAGGAATCAAGTTAAAGTTGAGTTTGGACCTCCGATCTGTCAAACAGGGAACGCGCTTTGAAATCCTACTTGTGGACGTGGCCCGCAGCGCCACAATAAACATTTAATGTGTATACAACACACATTTAATGCTTACTGTATTATGTGTGTGTGTGTGTGTCGGTGTGTGTGTGTGTGTGTGTGTGTGTGTGTGTGTGTGTGTGTGTGTGTGTATGTGTGTGTGTGAGAGAGAGAGAGAGAGAGAGAGAGAGAGAGAGAGAAAGACAGGTGTGTGTGTTTGTGTGTGTGTGTGTGTGTGTGTTAATAAAAATGCTTAATAATGGTTAAATTAATAAATATGTTAATAAAATGGTTTAATATGTTAATAAAATGTTTAAATGGTTAAATAAATACTTTTCTTTTACTTTTAACACATATTTCATACAAAATTGGTGTACTTTTATCATTTTTAAAGGGTTTATGGTGTAGTCTTGGGAGCCTTGGAACGAATCAGGCATTTAACATGTAAAACGCGCCCCCTACTTACGAAACTCCCGTGTTACGAAGAAGGCTCTGGAACAGATTAATTTCATAAGTAGGGGGCCGACTGTATATATATATATATATATAGGATATTCTGAGTAGATCCTTCCGTAGGAGAGTGCTCAATCCTTTTTGGTAGAGCAAATAAACAAAAATAAAAGGACAGGACAAAGACTTTCTATTGAAACTCCATTTATCACTACAGATCTGTTTCGAGGGGTGGTGAAACCATCCTCTCTCTTCAGGTGATTATAGAAGAATCTATATATATATACATATACAGGGGTCCCTCACTTTCTGCGATTCATTGGGACTGAGACCCCCGCGACACTGATATCCGCGAAGTAGGATCGACCCCCCTGATGGATGTATACGTGCATGTATATGTGTATATAATATCAATAAATACATATTCAATGCTATAAATGCTTATAATAACAATTAAACATTCAAAAATAATGCATAAGATGTAAATAAAATATAAATACAGACACATATAGACATGCTCACGCGCGCACACACACTGTGTGTGTGTTAGAGACCTCATTATTTGGCACTCCAGCATCGGCTCACACAGCTGTTCAACACTGTAACATTTATATGACATCATGCCATCATTCATTGACATTATTTTTCTATTGTTCCTGCCATTAACATGAGGCTGCATTATTATTGCCCCAATAGGATTATTCTAAAATCTATACACTGAGATACAAA
Organism: Plotosus lineatus; assembly: GCA_024760905.1. Classification (NCBI taxonomy): domain Eukaryota; kingdom Metazoa; phylum Chordata; class Actinopteri; order Siluriformes; family Plotosidae; genus Plotosus; species Plotosus lineatus. The sequence continues at coordinate 20,856,278 of CM045738.1, forward strand.
ATCAGCTGTCATGTTGTTCAAACATACACTAGTCCACTTGGCTTGCACTTAATGTCAGCTTGACCCGAATATGCTATGATTTCCTTAATAAATTCTTCTGAAGGTTGACATGGCAGTTTTTGAACAGCTTATGGAAGATTACTCACAGCATCACCAAGCTGCCATCTGCACTTATATTCTGTCTCAATGTTGTGGAACTTTAGAAAAAAAGCATTAGCTCAATGATATTAATGTCAGCAGCAGCTTGTTTATGCCAGTTTATATCAAGAGTGGCTGATGCAGGTGTTATTTAGATTAATGTTTCAGGCTCCTGTATATGTGCAATGTACTCAGCAGCATTTTACAATATCTGGACTCATCTCATAGCCTTCCCTGATCCTCAGTAAAAATTTTAACCTTTCAGATTTTGCACACATGACTGCTACTCAAGGACCAATGTTGTTTGGGCAGAGTGGCTCTGCAATTTATTTCTAGTCTTTGCCAAGATTTCGAGTGTAATTTCTTTTGTGCTTTGAAGCCCTGAAGACTGGTTTGACAGCAAGCATAACCTAAAATTTTCCTCAGGAGCAAGCTTGCCCTGAAATGCTAGGATGTTTTGATCCATTACATACTGCTTTTTGCCTCCAGTCAGTATTTTTAGCTTGTAATATGAGCAAAAACCCCATTGGTACAAAAGTTAAAGGAGGCAGCTTGCTTCTGCCAGACACTGCTGGAAAAACAGTAAAAGGTGAAGATAATTTATGACATGATGGACAGTTGAACATTTTTAGTATTTTTTAGTTGCCAGTACATAATCCAGAAGTGGCATTATCTCTTCTAGTGAAAAAAGCTATCAGTGTGCATTTTAAAAGATCGAGCAAGAATTGAGAAAATGGTCATAAAAGCCACTTATTTAAATACCTAATTTAGTAATAATAATAAATATAATTATTATTAATAATAATGCAGCCGTGAGGGGGGGGGGCACAAACCAGTGTCTCTCCCTCACGCCGGTCCCAAGCCCGGATAAATGCAGAGGGTTGTGTCAGGAAGGGCATCCGGCGTTAAACAAATGCCAAATAAACTATGCGAATCACAAGAAAGAATCACATACCGGATCGGTCGAGGCCCGGGTTAACAACGACCGCCATCAGTGCCGTCAACCAACAGGGTGCTGATGGAAATTGGACTACTGTTGGTCGAAGACGTCGAAGAAGGAGAGGCGGGAGGCGTGTCCGTTGCCAGAGAGAGAAGAGGAAAGGCATGAGTCTAGGACTGAAAGTAGGGACTTTGAATATTGGAACTATGACAGGAAAGGGTAGAGAGCTGGCTGACATGATGCAGAGGAGGAAGGTGGACATACTGTGTGTTCAGGAGACCAGGTGGAAAGGTCGCAAGGCTAGAAGCATAGGAGCAGGGTTTAAGCTGTTTATCATGGTGTGGATGGGAAGAGAAATGGAGTCAGAGTCATCTTGAAGGAGGAGTTTGCCAGGAATGTTCTAGAAGTGAAAAGAGTGTCAGACTGAGTGATGAGTCTCAAGTTAGAAATTGAAGGCGTGATGGTCAATGTTGTTAGTGCTTATGCCCCACAGACAGGATGTGAGCGAGAAGAGAAGGAGAGATTCTGGAGGGAGTTAGATGAAGTGATGCAGAGTACCCCCAGAGGTGAAAGAGTGGTCATTGGGGCAGACTTCAATGGACATGTTGGTGCAGGAAACAGAGGGGACGAGGAAGTGATGGGTAGGTTTGATATCCAGGACAGGAACACAGAAGGACAGATGTTGGTAGATTTTGCAAAAAGGATGGAAATGGCTGTGGTGAATACTTTCTTCCAGAAGAGAGAGGAGCAGAGGGTGACTTATAAAAGTGGAGGTAGGAGCACACAGGTAGACTACATCTTGTGCAGGCGATGTAATTTAAAGGAAGTCAGTGACTGCAAAGTAGTAGCAGGTGAGAGTGTTGCCAAACAGCATAGGATGGTGGTGTGCAGGATGATGCTGATGGTGAGGAAGGTGAAGAAGGCAAAGGCAGAGCAGAAGACAAAGTGGTGGAAGTTGAAAAAGGAAGAGTGTCGGGTTGTCTTCAAGGAGGAGTTGAAACAGGCTTTGGGTGGTCAGGAAGTGCTTCCAGATGACTGGACAACTACAGCGAATGTGATCAGGGAGACAGGTAGGAGAATACTTGGTGTGTCATCTGGAAGGAAAGTAGATAAGGAGACTTGGTGGTGGAATGAGGAAGTACAGGAGTGTGTACAAAGGAAGAGATTAGCTAAGAAGAAGTGGGACATTGAGAAAACCGAAGAGAGTAAACAGGAGTACAGGGAGACACAGCGTAAGGCAAAGGTAGCAGTGTCAAAGGCCAAACAGAGCGCGTTTGATGACTTGTATGCTCGGTTGGAAAGTAAGGAGGGAGAAAATGATTTATACAGGTTGGCACAGCAGAGAAATAGAGATGGGAAGGACGTGCAGCAAGTTAGATTGATAAAGGACAGAGAGGGAAATGTATTGACAGAAGATGACAGAAGTGTGCTGGGAAGATGGAAAGAGTACTTTGAAGAGCTGATGAATGAGGAAAATGAGAGAAAAAAAAGAGTAGAAGAGGTGACTGTTGAGGACCAGGAAGTAGCAAAGATTAGTAAGGGTGAAGTGAGGAGGGCATTGAAGAGGATGAAGAATGGAAAGGCAGTTGGTCCTGATGACATACCGGTGGAGGTATGGAAGTGTCTAGGAGAGGTATCAGTAGATTTTCTGACAAGAACATTTAACAAGGTCTTAGAGAGTGAGAGGATGCCAGAGGAATGGAGGAGAAGTGTGCTGGTGCCCATTTTTAAGAACAAGGGAGACGTGCAGAGTTGCAGAAACTACAGAGGGATAAAGTTGATGAGCCATACGATGAAGTTATGGGAAAGAATAGTGGAAGCTAGACTAAGGGCAGAAGTCAGCATTTGTGAACAACAGTTTGGTTTCATGCCAAGAAAGAGCACCACAGATGCAGTGTTTGCCTTGAGGATGTTAATGGAGAAGTACAGAGAAGGTCAGACGGAGCTGCATTGTGCCTTTGTGGATCTGGAGAAAGCATATGACAGGGTGCCGAGAGAAGAACTGTGGTATTGCACGAGGAAGTCTGGAGTGGCAGAGAAGTATGTTAAAGTGGTGCAGGACATGTATGAGAGATGTAAGACAGTGGTGAGGTGTGCTGTCGGTGTGACAGAAGAGTTCAAGGTGAAGGTGGGACTGCATCAAGGGTCAGCTCTCAGCCCCTTCTTGTTTGCTATGGTGATGGACAGGCTGATAGACGAGGTTAGACAAGATTCCCCATGGACTATGATGTTTGCAGATGACATTGTGATCTGTAGTGAGAGCGGAGAACAAGTGCAGGAAAATCTAGAGAGGTGGAGGTATGCCCTGGAAAGGAGGGGAATGAAGATTAGCCTCAGTAAGACAGAATACATGTGCATGAATGACAAGGACCAAAGAGGAACGGTGAGATTACAGGGAGCAGAGATAAGAAAGGTGGAGGATTTTAAGTACTTTAAGTGTGGAAAAGAGGTGAAGAAGCGTGTGCAGGCAGGTTGGAATGGTTGGAGAAAAGTGTCCGGTGTGATGTGTGATAGGAGGGTATCGGCAAAAATGAAAGGAAAAGTGTACAAGACGGTGTTGAGGCCAACGATGCTGTATGGGTTAGAAACAGTGGCCCTGGGGAAAAGACAGGAGGCAGAGTTGGAGGTAGCAGAGATGAAAATGTTGAGGTTCTCTTTGGGAGGAACGAGGATGGATAGGATTAGGAATGAGCACGTCAGAGGGACAGCACATGTAAGACGTTTTGGAGACAAAGTCAGAGAGGCTAGATTGAGATGGTTTGGACATGTACAGAGGAGGGATAGTGAGTATATTGGTAATAGGATGCTGAGGCTGGAACTACCAGGCAAAAGGCCTAGAGGAAGACCAAAGAGACGATTCATGGATGTGGTAAAGGAGGACATGAAGGTCGTTGGTGTAAGAGAAGAAGATGCAAAGGATAGGGTGAGATGGAGGCAGATGATTCGCTGTGGCGACCCCTGAAGGGAAAAGCCGAAAGAAAAAGAAGAAGAAGAATTATTATTATTATTATTATTATTAATAATAATAATAATAATAATAATAATAATAATAATAATAATAATAATATTTCATAACATTTAAAGGAAGTCCACATATCTTGTTTCTGAAGTGCGATACAGATGTGTGCTCACTGCTCTGCCATATATATTATTTTACACCAGAACTGCCAGTGAGTGTCCCCAAAATGAAAATAATTAATTTGCATGGAAACCAGATAATCCTGTTTTATATAATATGGTTTGGTTTGGATATCCAGACGAAAAAAAGGATTCCTGTAATAGACATAAACATCCAACAGATGGGCGTGAGGCCATTAATGTACAGGACTAGGCATTTTCATGACAGTTAGGATCTTGTCAGTCTTTACACCTGATTTATTTTCCCCCCGAGTGTGTTTTTTATTCAGTTAATGCACAAAAAGGCATTATAAAAGTTTATTGCATGAAAAGAATTTGTTTGAAATTTACTCCTGAAATATGAGGATAAAATTGATGATAAAAATAGAATCTACAATGAACTTACAGTGATGTGTCTGAAATCCTAATACAGTCAGCCCTCTACTTACGAAATTAATCCGTTCCAGAGCCTTTTTCGGAACCTGGAGTTTTCGTATGTAGAGGCGCATTTTACATGTAAAACATGTGATTCGTTCCAAGGCTCCCAAGACTACCCCATAAACCCTTTAAAAATGAAAAAAGTACACCAATTTTGTATGAAATATGTTTTAAAAGTAAAAGAAAATTATTTATTAAACCATTTAAATTTTTTATTAACATATTAAACCATTTTGTTAACATTTATTAATTAAACCATTATTGCTTTTTTTATTAACGCACATATACACACACACACACAACACTATCTCTCTCTCTCTCTCTCTCTCTCTCTCTCTATGTCTGTCTCTCTGTCGCTGTCTCTTACGCGCACACACACAAAACTCTCTCACTCTGGTGTGTTTTGCCGAATGCGGGCTCCGCCCACACACAACGCGCAGCCAATGAATTCTATTTAAATGTTTAAATGGACGGTATGTTGTATTTAATGCGGAATTACATCACCTGTTTGAAAGATCAGCGGTCCTGATTAAATATTAACATATTTATTCATTAAACCATTATTAAACATTTTTATTAACGCACATACACACACACAACACTGTCTATCTCTCTCTCTCTCTCTCTCTCTCTCTCTCACACACACACACACACACACACACACACACACACACACACACACACACAAAACTCTCATGCTGGTGTGTTTTGCCAAATGCGGGCTCCGCCCACACGCAACACGCAGCTGACGGAGCAATTCTATGTAAATGTTTAAATGGATGGGATGTTTTATTTAAAGTGGATTTACAGTACTTGTTTGAAAGATCAGAGGTCCTGATTCAATATTAACTTGCTTCCTTGCGAGATCGGAGGTCTTGTCCCATGGAGCAATCTGCTCATGCTACTTCTGCTTCAACATCGTGTTGAAATAATCGCCTCCGTCACTGTATTTCCGCTTTAAGGTCTTCTTCTGCTTCAATATCATCCCGATTGTAGAGAGGTTTCAGTGATAATGAAATATAATGCTGCAATGATCAATCTCAAAACAAGCCAACAGTCCTGTTCAACTCTCCACGCGTGTGACAAACAGGAAGTATGGGTATAGGAAGTATGGGTACAGGTCAGCTCCCTCCTAGCCAATGGGAGGCCATCGGGGCGGGATATTGGGAGACAGCCAATGAGAGAGCAACTTGCTCATTGTTTGAATTTTGAATGGCGTGTTTAAATTTTTGAATGGTGTGTTTGGTGCTTTTCATAAAAAGAGCTTGTTTTCATAAAAAGAGGATGTAAATTTAGGAAAATGTTTTTTGTAACCTGTATTTTTCGTAGTCAGAGGTTTTTGTAAGTAGAGGGCTGACTGTATATCAGTTTCTATTTATAGCTTGTTTGGGCTGCTCAAGCTAAAAGTTCAGCTGTTCATTACAGCCAGTTTCTGATATTATACCAACTACATAAGAGAATGGGGTGGTTGGTGGTGGGGTGGATAAAAGGAATGCATATTTAAAAGAAAAGGGGTCAAATGCAAAGCAGGACATGAAGAGAACTTGGTAAAAAAAAAAAAAAAAAGAGCACTTAGAGATGAAACAGAAGACAGAGACAAGGATGGCAGCATCCTGCAGAACCACACAGGAGAAGAGACAGATAAGGTCAGCCATGTATAATTTGAGAAAATACTTTGGAGGGAGCACAGCTACACCTGCATTGAACATTTAAAATATACTCTTGATTTCGTAGGTTTAGGGATGTTAAAGAAAAAAATATATATCTAGAAACAACCATAGTGGTGCTTGACAGTTTGTGTATCATTGAGAACTACACTGCCCGGTCGGGAAAAGGCTCATCAACACGATATATCAATGGACTTTTTCTTCCGTAATGCCACTAATATAAAATCAGGACTCAAATAGAGAAAGAGTGGTCTAGGGAGCATGAGGAATCCTTTTTACACATGAATTGGTACCGCAGAGTCATGAACCTCATTCATTCATCCATTTTCTGAACCACTTAGTCCTAATTAGGGTCACGAGGAGGCTGGCGCCCATCTCAGCCTGCTCCGGGCTAGAGCAGGGCATACCTGGGACAGCTCACCAGGCCATCACAGGGCCAACACTCACATGACCATTCATATTCACTCTTACACCTAGGGGAAATTTGGAACACTTAGCTGAGTGTGCATGTTTTTGGACTGTAGGAGTACAACCGGAGAACCCGGAGGAAACCCACGAAAGTATGGGGGGCAGCATGCAGGCACCACACAGAAAAACATGAGCTGGGAATTGAACCCAGGCCTTTTTCTTGCTGTGACACAAATGTGATGACCACTGCACCACCGTGCCGCCCCAGGCCTAATTGTAAAAAGTGAACTGCAATTTTAAAGTCTTGTCTGCAATTCCCAGCTAAAAAATGCTAATATATTCAGGGGCTGATTTTTGATTGATTTCTAATTTTATAGGCTGCATTATGTACACCCCCCAGCCAAAGCATCACAGATGAGTAAATTCATGAACACACAAAATATGAAACCAACATGAATGCTACTTCTATACTCCTTTAGTATTGTATTATAAATCATTCCACTTTATTTGTGTTATTAATTAGTGCTGCAGCAACGAATCGATAAAATCGATAAAACTCAATTATGAAAAGTGTTGGCAACAAATCCCGTTATCGATAAGTCTCACGATTATTGCGTAATCAGCCACTTCAGACGAGTGTCATTCAGGCCGGAGTTGAACTTGTCATACGTGTGCCTCGCATTTTTTCACCTTCAGAAACATTACAAAACATGGCTCATTTAACTGCCAGTGGCACTGGGATGGAAAAAAGTGTTCGACCGAAATCTTCAAAAGTTTGGGAGCATTTTAATCTCCATAGTCCCAGAAAATGTTGAATGCAGGCTTTGTAAAAGTGAGATGGCTTGGCATGAGTGCGCTACAGTGACACGGGAGCATCTTAAAAGAAAACATGTAGGCATTATTATTGATGAGGAGGCCAGCCCATCAGCAGAGTAAGTGACTACAGAAAGCTATATTTATTCTGTTTTGAAGGGGCTATCTGTCTATCTATCCATCTATCTATCCATCTATCTATCTATCTATCTATCTATCTATCTATCTACGTGTGTGTATATATATATATATATATATATATATATATATATATATATATATATATATATATATATATATATATATATATATATATATATATATATATATATGGCAGCTAATAGGATAAGAGTAGTAATACACAAGCGCGTTTGCTTGTCATGTGATCTAAAGTAGTTCTGGCAAGTCAAGATGGCAGCTGTCATGTCCCTAGCGAGGCTGTTTAACGTTTACCAGCATGAGTGGAAAATATGTTGTATGATGGCAAAAGTTCATTAAACGATTTGAAATGTTGAGGTTGTTTGTCATGCTCTTTTCATTAGCATTTAATTATTGTTTACGATAGCATTAGAAACTCATGTTGAGTGCAAAGAAATTGCTGTATCATTTATAAAAGAAATAGACCTCTTTCATGGTTAGTAATGTGTTAATTGATAAAACTAAATTTAAGCTTTATGCAAAATTAATTAAAATTAAGCCAGCATTTGAGAACCAAATGGCATATATACAAAAATAAAAGGACAGGACAAAGACTTTCTATTGAAACTCCATTTATCACTACAGATCTGTTTCGAGGGGTGGTGAAACCATCCTCTCTCTTCAGGTGATTATAGAGGAATTATATATATATATATATATATATAGAATTTTCTGAGTAGATCCTTCCGTAGGAGAGTGCTCAATACTTTTTGGTAGAGCAAATAACAATAACAATAAAAGGACAGGACAAAGACTTTCTATTGAAACTCCATTTATCACTCTTTTATATATATATATATATATATATATATATATATATATATATATATATATATATATATATACAATGGAGCCTCTGAATCCAATGATTCCAAACGCTCTAGAGTTCAAACAAATTGGAACTTGGATTTTTCGTTGTTGGGGCTTTCGTAAGTTGAGGTTCCACTGTATACAAACGCTCCCCGACTTACGTTTTTAATTGGTTCTGGACAGCCGAATGTAAGTTGAAAGTGAACTTAAGTTGTTACAGTGACTTATGACGTATGACGTGTGACGTCAATATATATATATATATATATATATATATATATATATATATATATAATATATATATATAATATATATAATATATAATATATATATATACATATATTAGTTGATTATTTATATGAATATGTTGAACTATGATTTACTACCTATCACAATTAACAAATGACTAAGATATACACTCAGTTACTCGTATGGATTTTCTTTCCTTTCGGCTTTTTCCCATTTTCAGGGGTTGTCATAGCGAATCATCTGACTCGTATGTTTGATTTGGCATAGATTTTTACATCGGATACCCTTCCTGAGAGAACCCTTTTAGCAAGGGGCAGAAAAACACTATGAAGCCTACGCTTTACGAAAGTCAGTAATGGTTCTTTTACATGCCGCTCACCATAGACAGTGAGAGACATGGCCGGCCTTTGATAACCCAGTTAGCTGCACTGGGGAGGGACAGTGACAACCTTGTGGAGAGTGGGACTCGAACCCCCAACCTTAGGATCAGCGATCCAGCGTCCTATACCACTAGTCCACCACTGCTCTTTACTCACATATGGACTGGCAATTTGAAAACAAATGGTGTATTATTGAATATAGAAATGGAAATTTAAAAATGTTTGCGCTCTTTCCGATTGATTAATTGAAAAAATAATTGACTGATTCATCAATTAATAAAATAATCATTAGTTGCAGCCCTACCATTAATTTGTTTCTAAATTTCAATTTACAAAGTTTGTTTCTCTTTTCTTCTTGCTTTCACTGCCTGAACATAAACCAACACTATAAAGCACCACTATTTTCCATTCGAATTGTTTTTCTTTTTGCTGGTTAGTATGAAATTCTGATTTTATAGTTCAATATTAACTGTCCTGGTGCCAACTTGAGCTCAGTCCATTAGTGCATTTTCCATTACGTACACAATTCTGTGGATCAATGCATGAACCTGATAACCCACAGATTCATTACAATAAGAAAATTGAACCTGAATACGGTAATCTGTCAAGCACACGTGGACTTTAGGATTATGATGGCTAATTTTTATGTCTCCTCATAATCAGAAAATTTTCAACATCTAAGAAAAACTATAAGTACTGTATCTGTAAATAAGTTGGACGTGTGGGTTATCAGGTTCATGCATGAGGCCACAGAATTTAATCCTGAGCTGATGGTCAACCAGTGACAGAAGCAATTACTTTTGACAGGCTGAGCTGACCATTCTTGAAAAAGGAAAAACTGTTCATTCTTAACCATCACCTTCTTTTTTCTCATTTGCAGCAAGCTCCCCAGCTGGGCACGAGCGGTTGTTCCCAAGATCTTCTATGTAACGGAAAAAGCATGGAACTATTACCCCTACACGATCACTGGTAACTCATTCATTCTGACAGTTAGATAGATAGACAGCAAGCCATTATTTTCCAGATGACTATGGTAGAGTACAAGACATTCATTCATTTTCCGAACTGCTTAGGGTTGCGGGGAGGCTGGTGCCCATCTCAGTCGACTTTGGGTGGGGGAAGATTACACCCTGGACAGCTCACCAGGCCATCGCAGGGCAGAAACATGCTGACGACTGTGCAGCTACTCTTGAAAGTCAGCAAGGGCTGTTTGATATGAACCTCTCACCACAGACAGTGAGAAACATGGCTGGCCTTTGGTAACCCAGTTAGCTGCACTGAGGGGGACAGCAGTGACAACCCGGTGATAATGAGGCATCAACCCTCAACTTTGGGAATAGTAATCCAGCACCGGTTTAGTAATCAATAATCCAGTTATTGCAGTGATTAACCCCCCCCAAAAAAAAAAAAATCTGTAGAAATGTTGGGAAAACTCCTTGCTTGGCAAAGTGTGTTGAACCTTTAAATATTCAAAAGGTTCCCCTTCTATTTGGGAAGAAATAAGGATTTAATCTAATATAAAATCTGTTGCTGTTTGAATATTGTTCCAGTAAAAAGTACTGCCAGTGACGTCGCTCTCTCGCTCTCTCTCTCGTAGTGTGTGTGTGTGTGTGTGTGTGTGTGTGTGTGTGTGTGTGTGTGTATGTATGTATGTATGTATGTATGTATAGACTGTTGGAATTTAGATTGTGCAAAATTACATCCGAGATATGAACTACTAAAAGGAGTCGGAACAGTTTTCAGCATATGATTTTGCAAAGATTACATGAAGAAATAAGGATTGAATGATAATTTTAATAATGATTCATGTTTCCATTGAAATCATAATTAAGCCTGAGATCCGAATGATAAGCAATACTTGAGAATGTAAAAATCATTTTTCTGGATCTTGCATGAACAGTGTGTGAAATCCATTCATTTGCTTTTTGCACAATTTTCACACCTCTCTCTTTCTCTCTCTCTCTCTCACTCTCTCTCTCTCTCTCTCTCTCTCTCTTTCTGTGTCCCTTTTCATGCCCCTGCGCCCCATCTGACTGTACAATTCAGAATACACAGTAAGTATATATTTTTTTCTCCCTTTTACTTGGTTACTTTCCATGAGTAGTTAATGTGAGTCCTCGGGCTGGACACATGTTGTAGACACTTCACTCTCTCTCTCTCTCTCTCTCTCTCTCTCTTTTTTTTTTCTTTTTGGCTCTTGTCAAGTCTGAGACAGTAGCTGCTGTCTGCTTGGAGGTCTGGTGTGTTAATGAGTTTGTTGGATAGCACAGCTGGTTCCCAATGCACATGTCTGCTTCATTCATTCCTGCTGAAGGGAAGCTTCTCTCCATCTCTGGTTGAAGTGTGTATGTGTGTGTGTGTGTGTGTGTGTGTGTGTGTGTGTGTGTGTGTGTGTGTGTGTGTGTATACTGTACACACACACACACACATATATATATATATATATATATATATATATATATATATATATATATATATATATATATATATATATGTGTGTGTGTGTGTACAGTATACACACACACACACACACACACACACACACACACACACACACACACACACACACACAGTGGTAACTCACTTAATAAACGCACGAAATTAATCCGTTCCAGAGGCTTTTTCATAACTTGCATTTTTCATAAATTGAACGACATTTTACATGTAATACGTGTGATTCGTTCCAAGGCTCCCAATAGTCCCCCATAAACCCTTTAAAAAGTAGTAGTGACAGAAAATTATTTACCTTTTTTTAAATCTCTCAAACCACCCATGCAACGCTTTAAAGTCCGGGGGTTGCCGGTCCGAAGAACCCTCACCCCCACCCTCCTTCACGGGGTCCTTAAATATGGCGGTTGCTTTTTTCTGAAATAATCGCCTCCATCACTGTATCTCCGCTTTTAATGCCTCCTTCTGCTTCAATATCGTCCCGATTGTAGAAGGGTTTCAGCCATACTCCTTTACGATTTCACTCAACCGAATCCCACTTTCATATTTTTTTATCATCTCCTGTTTTACTTTTAATGATAATGGAGCCCGCTTCTTCTTTTCAGTCTCACTGGAAATCACTTTTTTACTGCTCATGATTAATAATGAAAAATAACTCTGCAATAAGCACGCTCACAAAAAAAACCTCACGAAACTCACGAACCAACAGTACAACTGTCCTTCACGCGTGTGTCGAACAATGGGTCGAAGGCACACGAAAAGCATTATGGGTACAGAATTGTATTATGGAGATTCAGCTCCCTCCTAGCCAATGGGAGGCCAGCGGGGCGGGATGTTGGGAGACAACCAATGGGAAAGCAACTCGTGCATTGTTGGAATGTTTGAATGGCGCATTTGAATTTTTAAGATGGCGCCTTCGTAACTCGAGCTTGTTTCGTATCCAGAGACAAAAATTTTAGGAAATTGCGTGAGACTTTCGTAAAGTGAGATACCACTGTGTGTATATATATATATATATATATACTTTACTGTAGGTACACTACCCTGAGTCGTGCCTCTTTGCCATCTCACTGGAGCCCAACTGAAAGAATGCATCACACTTGATATCTACCACATTTTCCTGAAAACTCCTTTAATCTGGCGATATTTTACAATTCAGAGGAAATTTATTACCATAATTTATTCATTTATTTGGTTTTTCTGAGGACCCGAGAGGAGAATAGTACTTAATATTATAACATGTGTTGTACATATAATACGCAATAATAGAAATAATTTTGTAGAGCTTAGCTTATATGTACAACACGTGTTATAATATTACGTCCTATTGTCCTCTCGGGTCCTCAACGAAAGCTCTTAGTTGAGAGTGTCTTACTCATTACTGTATATCCTTCACTTTCTCTCTGAACCTGGGATTGGGGACAGTGTTCTCTTTGAGGACCACTCGCTTCCCCTCTGGGGTCTTCTTTTGTGTTTATTATCTACATAGATTTTCCACAAACTCTGTTATCTGACTAGTCAAGTCTGTTACTAAGCACTGGTAGCATGATCAAGTAGTTTGCACCTATTGCAAGTTTTTTTTTGTTTGTTTGTTTTTTAACTGCAGCTGAGCCTGCTATGTTAGCCAGATGGCTAACACAACACGGGTTATAAACATTTCCCCTCTGTTCGATTTTTCACAAGGTTATTTTCTCCCTTCAGCATTTTATTCCACCTCACTGCCATCCTGATGATTAGCAGTTCCATGCTGCCAATAGGTTTAGGGGGTTTATTTCAGCCATAACTCCAGGAAGAGCATAACCTCGGTTTCCTTCCCCTTTGATGCACTGAAGGTTATCTAGGACTCTTAAAACCACAATTCCTGTACGTGGGTGACTATGACTTAGAATTGTGATACCTAAAAAGTGGTTCAGAAGTTTTGTAATGTCTGAGGACTGCTTTGTAAAGTTTTGTAATGTCCCCCCCGTAACTGCGGAATTCCACGAAAAAGGATCAGTAGACATATAAATACACACATACATATGCGTGCACAAGCGTGCACACAGATGCGCATACATGCACTCAGATGCTCACCTCAGATAAAAATGTAAGTAGTTTTGATGGGGGGTTTTGGGTTGTTTTTGTTTTTGTTTGTTTGGGTTTTTTTTTTTTTTTTGCATAACTAGCCTTGTTTTGCAGCATTTTCCTTAACTCCCCCCCCAGTCTTTTTAATTTCCTTATTTTTTAATTCGATGAATATTAAAAAAACAACAACTGCGATACACCGAAGCCGCATGAATTGAAGCGCGAAGTAGCGAGGGATCCCTGTACTTCAAGTCAGGGGTATCTGATGGGTGTGTGTGCCCTCTACAAATAAGATGCAATACCCCTGCTTTGAGTGAATATGTAACTATTTCCTATGAAAAATGACCGCCCATCTGCTCTCTTGAGCCAGAGTCACATGAGATCTTGAGGAAGTTCTTTGCAAGAGCAGTTTGGCTGAAATGAAATGTGCATTTCTAAACCAGGCTAAAAGCACGCCGGTGTAATTTGGCTGCATTGGACCACTGTGTACGGTAATAGCATTAGCATAATCAGCATTAAGCATCAGTATGACAAGACAAGTGAGCCAATGAGTGATGGAGGACAGAGAGGACATGCTGCCAGCTGCAGAAGATTGATTTCTCACAAGCAGGGGATGAATTTAGAAGAGAAAAAAATGTTAGAACTTCCAAAAGTTTTTAGTTTAAGGAAGTTGGTCACAATAATATTAGGTCATTCTAGTACAAAGTTTAAAAAGCACCATGCTGGCAGAATCAAATCAACATCATGCACAGGTGTGCAACATCATGCACAAGTTACAGGTGTGCAGATAAGTGACATTCGAATATGTTTACATTTATAGAATTTCGCACAGGCACTTTCACGCTTTTCACGCTCACTCATCTGCAGAACCGTTTAATCCTACTGGGTTGCGGGAAACCTGGTACCTATCTCAGCTGACACTGGTCGCAGACAGGGTACCCCAAGAACAGATCACTAGACCATTGCAGAGCAACACACAACCATTCACACTCGCAATAAGGATAAATCTGGAAGAACTAATTATATTACCGCAATGTGCACGTCTTTGGACTGTAGGAGGAAACTGGAGTACCTGGAGGAAACCTACACAACAGAAAATGCAACCTCCATACTGAAAACACTGATCTCAGGCCCTTCTGGCTGTGAGTAGGACATGCTAACCATTACACCATCGTGTTAACGCAATGATTTTTCAGTTGTTCCCTAATGAGCACAATGATAACTGTGTGATATACTTTGCAACATCTGTTGTTTATTCAGTACAGTACTTGATATACCTGTCATGCATTTCTGTTTAATGCAAAAATACTTTGTGGTGTCTGTGTACACGGACTGGGACTGTAGACTTGAGCCGTTGCTACACTGGTACCATCTCACGTTGGTGTTGATGTGTCTACGCTTCTGTCCGCTAGCCAGGACAGGACAGAACAGTCAGCACTAAGCCGAGGCAGTGTAAATACATTTAAATCAATGTGACATACAATCCTTCTGCTATCCCTGCATTGGCAGCATGCACAAAAGATTTATTCAATGTGCATTCCACCTTACTTCATAAGTCTCATAAGTCAGTGGGTCTTGCAATATATGTGGGTGAATCAAAAGAATTACTTGCACTCATTACTGCCAGAAAACTTCAATACCCCCCCCCATCCCCCCCATCCCCAGCTTGTTTTACCCTGGTTGATTATAACAATCTTATAAAATACAGACGCTCCCCGACTTGCGTTTTAGTTTGGTTCCGGACGGCCGAACGTAAGGTGAAAAAAAAAAACATAAGTTGTTACTGTATGTTCCAGTGACATATGACTTTCATACTGTACTGTTCATCCATAAATACCATTACCGTATCTCATAAAACACCCCTAAATCAATTATTATACAAATAGCATTGTAAAATAATATCAAATATATCAAATAATATCAACATTAATTTCAAATAAATTAAATTCCAGCAAAATAATTTCAAATAAATACATTTTAATCAAATTCACTCATCAAATATCAAATACAGTATCAAATATAACCTTTTACATACTCTGTGATTCGATCTTTCTACTTGTAAATGGTTCCGATGATCGATGGAGTGATTTGGAAGAAACGTGCAACATTCACATGTTTTTCACCAGCATCAATTTTCTTGATAATAGCCACCTTTGTTTCTAACGAGATGGCTTGCCGCTTTTTCTGATTACCACCATCACTAGTAGGCTTACGCTTCTGACCAACCATATTTGCTTAGGGTTACAAAAATCCGCAAAACAGTGTAAACACAAAGATCACAGAGACGACGTCTCAACACAAGGGTAACACGCAATGAACTGGGAAGAAGGAGGGGCGCGTTCAGTCTGTCGTTTGTAAACAATGGACGCAGCGTCATGAGAAAGTAGCGTACTACATAGGTACGTCTCGTACTACAGAGAGCACGCTAAACTCAAAATTTGACAATTTTTTTAAACGTAAAATCAAAAAATACGTAAAACGAATGAATGTAAAGCGGGGAGTGTCTGTATACTCAGTCAAAAAGGAAACTTCACACTCATAAATTGCTATCTTCTTGAAACTTAGTACATCGTTATTATTAGGGGTAAGTACGTTGACAAAGACACCATGGCACACAACTTCCACGTGCACATTCATGTACGAAGCATGTACGAGCGCACATTCAGGGAAAAGCTTGTTTTCTCATTTTTCTCGTCATGTGACCTTGTGAGACACGTGCATTTTTGCTCAAGTTAGCACAACAGTGTGACTTATTGGAAAAACAAGTCTTTACCGACAATTCCCCAGTGATTTTCAATGCCATGACTCTCAAATATTCAACGTGAACGTGCCAATGGTATGCTGAATACGGGAACGTCCGTCACTGACGTTGCCCGGGCTATGGGATGCAGTCGACGGACTATCCATGATCTACGGACACGTCTCCAACATACAGGCACCACAGCAGACTGACCTCGTTCAGGAAGACGACACGTGACGTCACGAGCTGAGGACCGTCAAATCATCTCACGTCATTAGCGAAATTGATTCGTCACTGCAACATCCACTCGGAATGAATTTTTTAGAGGTCATGGAGTAGCCCTCAAGGTCTTCCGACCTTAACCCCATCGAACATGTATGGGATGTGTTGGGCAGAAGACTTCGTCAAGTTTCCGTGGCATTTCCGGTGGAACTGATGAAATGATGAACTTGATTTTCATTTTTTATCACATTGTAGGTTTCAGTAGCTTGTTGATGGACTTCTATAAGAGACTGGGGGATAAGATGTCCTACGCATATTCAGTCATTCATTTTCTCTAACCGCTTAATCTTAATTAGGGTCACAGGGATGCTGACGCCCATCCCAGCCGACTCCGGGCAAGGGCATAGTACACCCTGGACAGCTTTCCAGGCCATTGCAGGGCAGAAACACACTGACGGCTTTGCAGGCTACTCTTGTTGAAAGTCAGCAATGGTTCTTTTACAGCCCCACACCATAGACAGTGAGAGACATAGTTGGCTTTTAATAACCCGGTTACCTGCACTGGGGGTCCACTGGCATCTTTTGGTCATGTTAGGCCAATACTACATTTGTAGCTGCCTGTCGTGCTACGTGTGATTCTATTCATTCCTCCTATTTGGAACTTTAAGATGTGTATCACAGCATATTACATTATGTGTTCTAAAATGACAAACACAATTTCTGACTTTTATATAATTCATTTATAATGTGAAATTTTTATCGCTGAGAGCAAAATCAGGTCAAAAACGTATTTTTTTATTCACATTTACAACGGCTGGTGGAGCGAACACACACATTCACTGACATTTCGTGTGGCACCAACTGGCATCTATAATATTAGATCCCACATCTTTAGATGATGCTTTTTCAATAAATAATTTATTTTACAACTGTCCAACACAACCCTCGCCACACCCTCAACAACCCTTTTACAACCAAGCTACCGGTAGTATTAATTTTTATTTCATTTCATTTTCCAAACCACTTTTGAAATTATCAGGGTGACACATTGGCTAGAACTGATAGCAATCGACTCTGGGCGAAGGGGGATACACCTCGTACAGCTTGTTACGGCATCGTAGTGAAGCACAGACACACAACTATCCATACTTTCACTTGAGCCTATGGCAATCAAAAATATCCAATGAGGCTAAGGTCTTTGGACTGTGGGAGGAAACCAGAACACCTGGAGGAAACCCACGCAAGCACGGCGAGAACATGCAAACTCCACACGGATTCATCCTCATTGAGCTCAGGACTTAAACAAAGGACCTTTGCTGTGATAGCTAACACTGTGCCACCATGTCGCCCCATAGTTTATCTAGTTATTGTAAATTATACAACTGCAATGTGTATAGTTTATGTATCATCATCATCATCATCATCATTTTCTGAACCGCTTAATCCTAATTACGGTTGTGGGGAGGCCGACGCCCACCTCAGCCGACTCTGGGCGATGGTGGGGTACTCGTTGGACAGTTTAGTTCTTGAATATTTACATAAAAGCATATA
The DNA here is from genome assembly GCA_024760905.1 of Plotosus lineatus. Lineage (NCBI taxonomy): Eukaryota > Metazoa > Chordata > Actinopteri > Siluriformes > Plotosidae > Plotosus > Plotosus lineatus. The sequence goes on from CM045738.1 coordinate 20,874,461, forward strand.
TTCTTAATTATACAACTTGGCATGTGACTGTGCTTCAACTTAAACAAATGACTAGGACAAAGTGGACTATTCAACAAGCACAAATCACTTATAGCAGTGGTCCCCAACCCTTTTATCATTGCGGACCGGTCAACGCTTGACAATTTTACTGCAGCCCATTGATCCATGACCAATTGATCCGCGGCCCGGTGGTTGGGGACCACTGACTTATAGCATCATTAGTGAGATGAGATTTCCTTTCGGCTTTTCTCTTTATCAGGGGTCACCACCGCAAATGATCCGCACGTTTGATTGGCATAGGTTTTTACGCCGGATGCCCTTCCTGACACAACCCCTTCACAAGGGACAGAAACACGCTGAATGTTTAGAATTATGTAGATTTATACAAATGTGTACAAATCACTGATAAAATGCCTGGAATTCCCTTCCCTCTTCCATTCCTATCAATCTTACTGATAGCTCTGATCTCCATCATAATTTCTGAAACTGAAGCTAATCAGATCAGCATACTGTTAGATCTCCAAGGGACTCCAGTCATGTAGTGAAGAGAGCACAGAGTACAGAATGAAAGAAGGTAGGGGTTAAGAACAGGCCTGTAGATCCAACAGGCTGGAAAATTTCTCATCAACACAACCGGCTGTCACCCACCAGGCCGAGAAAATGTGTCTGTTACGAAGTGTGCTTCTCTGTGCGTACAGTATAACAGAGGAATTTATTCCACAGCAATCGAAGTGAACTTAACTAGAGCTAAGACAGGATGTGTGTGGCCTGGGTTGTGCTATCAGGTGTGGAATTAGGTTTTTGGAGTTTGTCAGAGGGATTTACTATCGACTGAAAAATTACATATTCCGAGGTTTCTTAGCAAAAAGCGAAACATGCTAGCGATGCCATGTGGTATTTATATGCTTAATTAATTAATCCAAAAAAAGCAGTGAACTAAAGGCATTCAAAACATTGTAGCTGTGAATGTATTGCCTTAGAATAACATTTCCATTAATCGTTTTCTTTTTCTTCATTTTTTTTTTTCTTACGTGATTGAGTCACTTCCAGGAATCTTAAAGCCAAAACATGTGTTTTATGAACTCAGTCATTCATTCATTTTCTGAACCACTTAATCCTAATTAGGGTCACGAGGTGGGCTCCCATGTCAGTTGACTCTGGGCGAGGGCACAGTACACCCTGGACAGCTCGCCAGGCCATCGCAGGGCAAAAACATGCCGATGGCTGTGCAGCTCCTCTTTACGAAGGTTAGCAATGGTTCTTTTGCATGAGCGTCTCACCACAGAGAGTGAGAGACATGGCTGGCCTTTGGTAACCCAGTTAGCTGCACTGGGGGGACAGTGGCAACTTGTTGAGAGTATAGCTTGAACCCCAAGCATTGCAATCAGTGATCCAGCACCTTACCACCAGGCAGCCAGGAACTATAAACTACAAACCCGGTTCCAAAAAAAGTTGGAACACTATACAAATTATGAATAAAAACTGAATGCAATGATGTGGAAGTGCCAAATTTCAATATTTTACTCTGAATAGATCATTGATGACAGGTCAAAAGCTGAGAAAATGTATCATTTTAAGGGGAAAAAAATGTGTTGATTTTAAATTTCCTGGTCTCAACTAATTTAAAAAAAGTTGGGACAGGTAGCAATAAGAGGCTGGAAAAGTCAATTGCACTTATAACGAACAGCTGAAAGACCAATTACCACTAATGAGGTCCATTGACAACATGACAGAATATAAAAAGAGCTTCTCAGAGTGGCAGTGTTTCTCAAAAGCAAAGCTGGGTAGAGGATCACCAATTCCCCCAATGTTGTACAGAAAGATAGTGGAGCAATAACAGAAAGGTGTTTCCCCATGAAAAATTGCAAAGAGTTTGAAGTTATCATCATCTACAGTGCATAACATCATCCAAAAATTGAGAGAATCTGGAACAATCTCTGTGCCTATGGGTCAAAACTGGAAAACCATACTGGATGCCCATGGTCTTCGGGCCCTTAAATGGCACTGCACCACAAATTGTAAGTGAAATCACAGAATGGGCTCAGCAATACTTCCAGAAACCATTGTCAGTGAACACAATCCACCGTGCCATCCGCCGTTGCCAGCTGAAACTGTACAGTACAAAGAAGAAGCCATTTCTAAACAGGACCCAGAAGCCCAGGCATTTTCTTTGGGCCTGGGGTCATTTAAAATGGAGTGTGGCAATCGAGGTATGAGGTTGCATGGGCAGCTTGCACATCTGGAAAGGCACCGTCAATGCAGAAAGGTATATTCAGGTTCTAGAACAACATACGCTCCCATCCAGACATCGTCCTTGCATTTTTCAACATGATCATGCCAGACCACATGCAGCATTAATTACAACATCATGGCTGCGTAGGAAAAGGATCCGGGCATTGAAATGGCCAGCCTGCAGTCCAGATCTTTCACCTATCGAGAACATTTAGAGGTCAGTATTAGACAAGAATGGGACAGCAGCCCTAGTTCTAAACTTGAGAAACTTGTCTCCTCGGTCCCCAGACGTTTGCAGACTGTTGTAAGAAGAAGAGTGGATGCCTCACAGTGGTGAAAATGGCCTTGTCCCAACTTTTTTGAGATTTGTTGATAACATGAAATTTAAAATCAACATATTTTTCCCTTAAAATGAAACATTTTCTCAGTTTATACTGCACTTCCACATCACTGCATTCAATTTTTATTCACAATTTGTATATTGTCCAAACTGACTGCCTCACCAGCCCCAACCGACAGGGTTCAAATCTAGAGACCAAGCTTGATATTTAAAAAGACTGATTTTCTTTTCCACTACCATTCCTCTGTTGAATGGGGCTGTGTG